>CM020620.1:1278446-1591887 GCA_009829735.1 Pyropia yezoensis | reverse complement strand
AGACTGCCACTGCTGGCGGCGGCGGCGACGGCCTCGTCGGCCGTCGCTGCGCCTGCTGCCGCCACGCCGTCGGGGGCTCGTGCGGCCCCCCGACCTGCACCCTGGGAGGGTGCCAGCGGCTGCCCCCGGCGGCCGCGGCACCTGCTCCCCCTCCGCGCCGGCGACGACGCCGGCGGCGGCCGCCGACGACGCGGCTGCGGTGGCCGCCTTTGCTGCTGCCCCGGCTACTGGGGCAGCACCAGCGGCTGCCACCGCCGCCCGTCGTCGGCGTCGCCGCCGTCGCGCCGCCACCCGCGCTGCCCCCCCGACCGGTGGGTCTGGGGCGGCGGCACCCGTTGTGCCCACCCCTGCGGCGCCCGCCGCACCCCGTGTGCCCCCCGCCAGCCGGACGGGGCCGAGGCACGGGTTGCGGTGGCTGCGTCGCCGGCTGCCACCCCCGCTGTGCTGGCGGGGGTGCTGGCGAGGGGGACGGCCGCGGCGCCGACGGCGGTGGTGCGGCCGCGACGGCTGCCGCCTGTCCGCCGCCGGGGGGGGCTGCTGCACCTGCCCCAATGGATGGGGTGGTGCCAGCTGACTTCCCCGGCGGTGCCAGAGGTGCGACCGCGGCTGGCGCGGACCCGCCGCCGCCGGGGGATACGGCCCCGCCGGCGGCTACGGCCGGCACTGTGCCTGCGCCCCCCGTGGCGTCCGACGACGCCATGGAGGGGGTGCAGCCTGCCGTGCCGGCCCCTACCGCCACGCCACTGGGCACGGCCGTGCCGGTGGTGGCGGAGGGTGGTGCTGGCGGCCCCTGTCGGGCTGCTCCTGCACCCCCTCCGCCCCGGCCGACGCCGATCCCTCCCCGCCTGGCCGCCGCCACCGCGGCGGCGGCGCGCACGCCGCTGCCGCCCGACACCACGCGAACGGCGCTGGTGACGCCCACCGCCACCGACCCGACGCGGCCGGCGCGAAAGCGCCGGCGCACGGAGGCCGGGTCGGTGGCGGTGCTGCCGCCGCCTGCGCATCGCCGCGGGCGCGCGCGGCCGTTGCGGCCGGCTCTGCGGGGGGGATCGCGATCCCCTTCCGCGCCTGCGATGCCGCTTGCCGCTGTCGGCCGCCCTGTGGGCGCCGACAGCGAGATGTCGGCGCCCGCCCCGCCAACCGTAGCGACGGCGCCGTGGCCGACGGCGGCCCCCACGCTTCCCGCTGCCGCCCCCGCAGCCACGACTGCCGCGGACGGCGACGCCGCCTTGTCGGCAGCGTCGCCGCCCGTAGCGGCTGTGGCTGCGGCTGCGGCCGCGCCTCCTGCCGGCGCCGACGCTGCCACGCCTTGCGCCCCTCTCGCCGCACCGGCGGCGCCTGGGGCCGCCGCCACGCCCACCGCCGCCGCCGATCCGCCTGTTGCCCCCCCCCCCACCGCCCCATCGTCGACAGATGGGTGGAGGGGGCTGCGGCTACGGCGGAGGGTGCGGCTGGCGGTGCGGCCGCCACCACCAACGCCAGCGACGGGTGTCACCATGAGTGACACCCGTCGCGGAGCCGCCGCTGGGCGCGACGAGGCCACTGCGGCCTCGCGCTCGGCGGCGGCGTCGGGTCCGACCTCCCGCTCGCCGCAGGGCGGCGGGCCGGACCCTGGCGGGCCCCCTGCCGTGCGGGGGGCCTCTTCCGCTCCCCCGGCGGCTGGTGTCGGGGGTGCTGTGGGGGGTGCCGTCGGCGGTGGCGCTGCTGCCACCGCCGTCCCGTGTCCCGTCCCCGGCTGCGGAGTTCTGCTGTCGGGGGGGGTGGGCGCACCTGCTGGGCTCCAGCACCTCCGGCAGGCGCACGTCGCCCCGGAGGTGCCGCCGGAGGTGCTGGCAGCCCTCGGCGCCGCCGGCTGCCGGTGGTGCGAGCGGCCGTTTCCGGCGTCTCGTGGCAGGAGGGGGAACTCCTCCCTGTCCTGCCACGAGACGCTCTGCCGGCTCAACCCCCGGCGACAGCGCGCCCGCCCCCCGTTGGCGACGGCGGCGCGGACCGTGCGCGCCCTGGGCGCGCCGCGGGCAGCGGCCCGGGCGACCACCACGGCGGCGGCTGGCGGCGCGGAGGCGCAACCGGCGACGGCGGCGACGGCGGCGACGGCGGCGGCGTCGGCGACGGCGGACACGGCGGCGGCAACGGCGACGGCGGTGACGGCGGCGGCAACGGCGACGGCGGCGACGGCGGCGGCAACGGCGACGGCGGCGACGGCGACGGCCGCGGCGGCGACGGCGGCGGCGACGGCTACGGCGGACGCTCTTCGCGCGGAGGCGGCGCCCGCGACGGCGCCGCCCGCGACCCTAGCGGCTGTGGGGGGCGGGCGCCCCGACGCCACGCTTTTTGCGGCGGACCACGCCGCATGGGCGCGGGCGCGCGGCGCATTTCTGCGCGCGTCCGCGCCCACCGACGCGGCGTGGCCGTCGCTGGTGGCGTCCGGCGCCCGCACGTCGGTGCACGTGCCCGCGGCGCTGCTGGGCGCGTGGCGTCGGCTTTTCGCCGATGCCCTGGACTGGGTGTGGCGCGAGCCCACCCAGCGCCACGCCTGGCTCTGGCTGCTGCTTCTCCCGTCCCTCGCCCTCCACTCCCCCACGCCCGCGGTCCCTCAGCGCGCCGACGCGGACCCTACCGCAGCGCTGTCGCACGCTGCTCGTGCGACGGCGTTGCTGGACGGGGATTTCGCCGGCGCGCTGGGCGACCGCAACGCCGGCATCTGGCGGCCGCCGGTGGGGAGGGGGGCACGCCCAGCCGGGGCGGTGCGGGAGGGGGACGCACTCTCGCCTGCCCGCCCTGCGCGCCCCACCGCCGCGCAGCGCCGCGCACTGCGGCAGGTGCGGAGCGGCCGCCTGAGCGCGGCCGCCCGCTCCCTGCTTGCCGCGCCGGCGGCAGCAAAAACGCCGGCGGTGTGGGCCAAGGCCTGCCGCCTCTTCCCGCCGGCGGCGCCGGAGCTGACCGCTGCCGCGTCGGTGGCGGCCGCCTTTCCCGCCGAGCTGGTGGCGGCGGAGGCGGCCGCCACCGACGCGCCCGCACCCGCCACGCTGTCGCGCGCGGCGGTGGAGACGGCGATCCGCTCCGCCGCCGCCGGCAAGGCGCCGGGGCCGTCCGGCCTGAGGACGGAGCACCTCTGGGCCCTGGCGCCGGACGGCCAGGACGTCCTGGTCGAGGTGCTCCTCCTGCTGGCCGGCGACCACGCCGCAGTGCGCGTGCCCGCGGTGGCGGCCCGCGCGCTGGCGGGCGCCGACTTGGTCCTGCTGACCAAGTCGGGCGGCCTGCAGGCGGACGGGCTTCCCGGTCTCCGGCCGATAGGCATGCCGGAGACCCTGAGGAAGCTCGTCGCCTCTGCGCTGGCGCGCGCCGTGCGGGGGGCCGCGGCGGCGCTTTTTGCGCCGCTGCAGCAGGGGGTGGGGGTCTCCAGCGCGTGTGAGCGTATGCTTCACGAGCTGGAGGCCCACCTCGCCCTCCACCCCCGCCACGCCCTCCTCCAGCTGGACTACAAGAATGCATTCAATCTTGTGTCCCGGAGGGGGGCGTGGGCCGTCCTCTCCCGCGCCTTCCCCCTCCTCCGCCCATACCTGACGTGGGTATACGGGGGGGAGGAGGGGAAGGCCGCGCCGCCGGTCTACGGCTGGGCGCCTGGAGGCGCCGCCGACGACCCGTGCGGCGCCCGCAGCGGTGGGGCCGCGCCCGGCGGCGGCGGCGGCCACGGCGACGGCGACGGCGGGCCCGCCGGGCCTGGGGGGGGTGTGTGTGGCGCGGGTGGGGGTGCGGCCTTGGCGGTGGCGGCGGCGTGCGGTGCGGGCGGCGGGGGTGGCGGCGACGGCTGTGCGTGCGGCGGCGGCCGCGGCGAGTGCGCCGGGCCCGCGCGGTGCGAGCGTGACGGCGACGACGCGGCGGCGCGGGCGGCTGGCGGCGACGGTGGGGGTGGCGGTACGGCGGGTGAGGAGAGCGACGCCGGCCGGCGGGTGCCGGCCCCACCGCGGCGGCTGGTGCTGCGGGCCGAGAGGGGCGCCCAGCAGGGCGACCCCCTAGGCCCGCTGCTCCACGCCGCCGCGCTGTGGCTGGTGCTCCGCCGGCTGGAGGCGGAGCACCCCCGCCTCCTGGTGCGGGCCTTCCACGACGATGTCGTCGTGGTTGGCCCGCCCGCAGCGCTCCCCCCCGCCCTCGCCGATGCCGACCGGCTCGGCCGGTGCATCGACGCCCAGCTGGCGCCAGCCAAGTGTGTCGGCTGGTCGCCAGCTGGGCTGCCGGCGCCGGAGGGGTGGCCGGCCACGTGGGCGCCCGCGGGGGTGACGCAGTTCTCCGTCCCCCTCGGCAGCGACGCCCACGTGGCCGCGGGGGTGGACGCCCTTGCGGAGGAGCAAGGGCGTCTGAGCGCCGCCATTGCGGCGCTCCCCCCCGCGGAGCTACAGGCGCAGCTTTTGCTGCTGCGCCTGTGCTCCGGCCCCCGGCCCAACTACTGGCTGCGCGCGCTCCCCCTGCAGTGGGGAGCGCGCCTTGCCGCCGCCGTCGACCGCGACGCGCGTGCGGCGGTGCTGTCCGTGCTGTGTGACGCACGCGACGGCACCGCCACGCGCGACGCGGTCGGCGACCGCGCAGCGCTCCCCCCCGCGATGGGGGGGCTGGGAATCGGGGGGCGGGCGCGTGTGCTGCCGGCGGCGGCGCTGGCGTCGTGGGTCGACGCCCTGCGCGCCGGCGCCGCCTACTCCCCCGCCCTAGCGGCCATCCGGGACCGTCTGGAGGCGGTCCCGGTGGCGGCTGCCGACGGCGGCGTTGTGCCGCCGCCGCCGCGCCCCCACCCGCGCCCCCCACCCCCTGTGCCACCTTCGCGGCCCCGCCCGCGCCCTCCACCCCCTGGGCCGTCCCGCCCGACCCCGCGGCGTGCTGGCCCTGCGGCTGGGGGGGTGCAGAAGCGGCGCCCCGCCGCGCGGCCTACGCGCGGCCGAGGGGGGGGGCTTTTCGGGGGTCGACACTTGTTCGACCCCCCTGCCCGCCCCCCCCCTCGCCAACCGCCGACTCCCGCGTCCCCCCCGCGCGCCGCCACGCCCCCTGCCTCCTCCACGCCGTCGCCGTCTGTTGCCGCCGGCCCGCGTCCGGCCGCGGCGGGCGTCGCTGCGCCTACCGCCGCCTACGCCCCTGTGGCGCCCACGGCGGCCGCGGCGCCCTGCCCGCGCACGGGGTGGGTGACGGGGGGGCCCGACGGGGAGGACGTCGAGTTCCACTTCGTCACCCCCTCGCCCCCCCCTCCCCTCTCGACCCCCCCGCCCCTGGTGGGCGGGGCGCCGCGGCCGTGCACGGCCGAGGCCGCCAGCCTGTGCGCGGGCCTGCTGGAGCTGCTTGCAGCCCAGCAGGCCCACTGCACCGCCCCAGACCGTGGGCTGCTGTGGGTGCGGCGCCGCCCCGCGGCGCCTGCGCGCCCTCGCGGCCGCCCCGACCCGCTGGCTCCCCCCCCCTCGTCCTTCCCGCCCCCCGCCCGTGCCCCCCCCCCCCTGCCCCCTCGTGCGGCGCCGGGACCATCCCTGGTACCCTGGCCGACGGCCTACCCGGCCCGGCGCCGCACACGCCACTGTCGTGGCGGGGTCTTCTGGGGGGGGAGGAGGTGCAGGCCAGCCAGCGGGACTTCTCCCTCCCGGCGCACGCCGCCGCCCGCGCGCGCATCTACGCCGAGCTATCGCTCTGGCAGCGCGCGGGCCTGGCGGCGTGCCAGGGGCACGGCGCCGCCGCCTGGCTGTCCGCGCTGCCCTCCCCCGGGGTTGGCGGCGCTGCCATCCCGGGGGTGGCGATGCGCACGGCGGTGCGGCTGTGGCTGGGCGTGGCGCCGCGGTCGGTGCCGCCGGCCGCCCGCTGCCGCTGCGGCGCGGCGGCTGACGCCGCCGGGCGCCACTTTCTGGCGGCCTGCCCGGAGCAGCGCCCCCGCCACGCACGGCTGCACCACCATGTGGTGCACCTGGTGGCTGAGGCGCTGCGCCGGGCAGAGGGGTGGGGGGAGGTGGCGGTGGAGGTGGGGCTCGACACCGCCCCTGCCTCCCTCCGCCCTGACTTCCGCGCCACCAGGGAGGGGACGGGGGAGGTGACCTGGGCGGACGTGTCCGTCGCCTCCCCCTTCTCCTCCCTGCTGGCTCCAATGGCGGCAGATGCCCCATTGGAGCCGGTGGCTGCCGCGACGCGGGAGGGTGACAAGGTGCGTCGATACGCCCGCGCCCTCCCCGTCGGCCCGCCCTCCCACACCTTCACCCCGCTGGTGTGGGAGGTTTACGGGCGGCTGGGGCCTGCCTCCGCCGCCTGGCTGCGGGAGGCACTGGGCGGCCCCCGACTTGCCACGGCGCGGGCACGACTCCTCACTGCCATTTCGGTGGCACTGTGGAAGTCGAACGCCCGCGCCGTGGCGGATGGGTACGCTCGGTGTTTTGGGGTGGAGGACCCAATTGGGGGTGGAATTGTGGGTCCGTTGGGTAGTTCTCGAAGTGTGGCCCGAATTGGTGATTAGGGGGGAGTAGCCCCCCTCAGGTAGTTTTAGTCGGGAGGAGTGGATCCTCAGTAGCAAAGAGGAAACAATGGACCGGGGTTCGATTCCCCGCCGGCGTACGTAGCAGATGTTGCCTATTTTTTGCCGTTGGAGGGGCGAAGAGGGGGGAGGTGGAATCGAGATGGATCGCGACCGTGTGGACGTCAAGCGCGCGTTGTCGACGCTGTCATCGACGTCATGGGCGGGCCGGCGTCGAAAATTCTTTTCGGTGCCGGTCTGAGCCGCTGACGGAGGTTTTCGGGCGACTTTGCGCCAATCAGGTGGCTGCATTTGGAGCGAATCCTGCGTCAGAGCCGAGTGGGCGAGAGACCGACAGTACTTGTGTCCATGACCCCCCTGAACTATTTGTAATGGGGTGCTCTACGGTCGCCTGCACAATGCCCGCGCTCCCACCCGACACCACCCCAACCCGGCACACTCCCACCCGACCACGGCCAGGCCTGTCGAGCGCGACCTCCCCCCCAAGCCGGTGAAGGGTGGGGACTGGGGTGGAGGTGTGGGGTGGTCGGGGATGGAGGGATGGTCGTGGCCGCGTGTTGAGGGAGCGGCTGGGCGTGCGGTAGAGGCCTGTTCGGGGAGGAGGCATCTGTGGGCGGTGACTGTTGGCGTCTTGATGGGAGCGCTGGCGGCGGAGGGGTAGGGTGGGACCATGAATGCCGCCAGCAGGCGCAGCCCCGAGAGGAGCGGTGAGGGGGACAGTCGGCAGACGGCAGACAGGCGGTGTGCGGCGACCGGGTGCGGCGAGGCCACCGAGGCGGGCGGGGAGGCGGAGGTGCTTGCGCGTCTGTAGGCGGGTCGGGAGGCGTGGGTACTCGCGCGTCTGTGGGCGAGGGTGGCTCCCGCCGCCGCCACAGTGGCCACGGTGATGTGTCCGCGGCAGGGTGCCATCGGCGCAGAGGATGACTTCGGTGCCTCGGTGCAGGGGTGGCTTTATATGCGGGTGCCGCCTCGGACAGGTGGAAGCGCCTGGTGTATCCACTGTCTCCTTCCCCCCTCGCCGTCGTCACCTTTCCTCCCTGCCCTCCCCCCCTCCTCCCCACCCAACCATGGCCGTCACCAAGCTGGTTCTGGCCGCTGCCGCCGCGGTGATGGCCACCACCACCGCGTTGGCGGCGGGTGAGGATGTGCGTTTTACGTCGCGCGGGGCGGGCGAGTCGCACCTCCCCCTGTCGTTCAAGGTGGAGGACCCGTCAGTGACCAACCGCCAGTCCTACTACTCACCGTACGGGTACGGAACTGGAGACCCCCACTTTTACGGCTTCAACCACGCGTGGTTTGACTTTGCGGGCGCCCGCAACCAGGCGTTCAACCTCATCTCGGACGCGGCGGTGCACGTCAACGCGGCGTTCATTGGGGGCCCCGTGGCGGGCCAGACGTTCATGGGCAAGGTCGGCATCCAGGCTGGCGGCGGCGTGGACCGGGTGTCGATTGCGCACTGCGGGTACAGCTGCATTGAGGCGACCGTCAATGGCGCTGCGCTGGTGGCGGACAAGGAGACGGTGACGCCGTCGGGCGCGCGGCTGCTGCTGACGCGTGGGGAGAACGCGACGGTTGAGTTTGAGGATGCGACGTACCGGCTCAAGGTGTCGTCGCCGATTGCCGACACGGTGTGGAAGGGGGGTGCGGAGGACACTCCCCACCTGGACATTGCTGCTGAGCTGCTCGGCTATCCGACCGACCCGCACGGGGTGCTGGGCCAGACTGCCCGCCACCTCACGTCGGCCGCCGTCTCGCGGTCGGCGGTGGACGAGGACGCGGCGGCGTCGGCCGACGACTTTGCCATTGAGGGCGTCGACGCCGACTACCGGGTGTCGGGGCTGTTCGAGGCGGACTGTGTGACGAGCCGCTTTGTCGCCCGCTCAGCGCGGGAGATTGCGGCCGTCCGCATGGCGGCGGCGCGCGGCGGCCGCAAGCTGCTGTCAGTGGTGGAGCACGGCCGCAAGGCGATTGCCACCGCTGGGGTGCACATGTAGAGCGCCAACAATATGTTCTGTGCGGGGCGAGAGGGGTGGGGGGGGGGGGGGGGGGGGGAGAATGGCCCGGCTGATGGGCACGAGCAACCAACGATATGAAGAGAAGGGGGGCGTGACACCGCCCCGCGGCACTGAGTACAAACGCTCCGGGCGGGTGTACCAGCCGAGGGACGGCTGCACTACAGATGCCCGTCACGCTGACAGCCCGTCTTGCCTGCGCAGCGTCAAATACTCTCCTACAGACGACTACATAGATAGACTAGTTCACTAAGTGAACAACAACGAAACCTGATTGGCTTGTCTGAGCCTGTGGTTAACGCCGCCAAGCAGGTTCTGTCCTTGACACGTAGAAATTGAAAAGTTATCACCACAATTACACAGGCTGCACGTTCATGTTTCTTCGATGTCCATCGGGTCTGTGTCACGGCGTGCACCCTTTACAGCGCACTACTCTGGCACGACCTCCATCCTTGCAATCACGTTCGTCGAGTTTTCTTCTTCGTCTCCCCCCCTGCCCTCCTTGTTATGACTTCCCTCCTCACCCGCCTCGCTGCGGGTACCTTCACCGCTCTTCGCGGTGCACCGCCTGCCTCGGGTCTCCATCTCGGGTTGACGGGCCAAGCGGCCGCTGTTGGCGCTTCGACCACCGGCGTACCGAGTCTGGCGGCGCCGGCCACCGCCATCACTACTGCTACCACTGCCGTGACGGGCACCCGCTCCTTCAAGACCAAGACCGCCCTGAGGCGCATGTGCCGCGGCTGTCGGATTGTCACCCGCGGGAAGCGCGTGTTCGTGTTGTGCGAGGACAATCCGCGGCACAAGCAGAGGACGGGACGTGGCGGAGCGGCCTACAAGCCGTGAAGGAAAGGAGAGAGAGTGGTATGGCGTGCTCGCTTTCCTGACGGATGGCATGGCCGCGAGTGTGAAACCAAAGTCGCCTCGACGGTGGACGCAGAGCGCAAATCTCACCATCAAGAGGTGTGCAGCACGTCGTTGGGTGTGTGCTGGGCTGCCGTGCGTGCGAAGGACCAAGGCGAGCTTCCGTCGCCGCGAGAACATGTTGCGCATTCCTTTCTTGTGCGCACCCTCTTTCTTGGACTACGGCCACATAGATACGAGCGCGTGCTTCTCCACTTTGACTCCGTCTCTCTTTCATGTCACAGCCAGTTTACGGAATATGTTTCACTATATATTCGAAAAGAGAGGGTCGACCTCACCCCCTTTTGGCTGCAAGTCTAAAACGTACTGTACACAGTCGTTCAAGAAAGTATATCCTCCCCAGCCCAAAAGCGGAACATAGAAGTATAAGGGAAGCGAAAAAAATAAAATCGACTCGAAAGTGGGTTGCGCTTGTGCCCTCTCTATTTAGGTAAGAGTTGCTCACGCTGCTCTTGCTCCCTTTTGAGCTGATTGCTGGGATATTGCTTGACCTGCTGCCGGTAGCGGGGCTCCACAAGCGCTACTACATCCTTGGAAGTGCAGTGAAAGGCACAGCCGCGTCCGTGGTGCTGTCAGCAGCTCCCATGACGCCGGTGGGGCGGAGGAGTGTTCGCCGCGGTGCTGCTCTACCTTATTTCGCTAGAGTCGGCCACGGGTGCGTTGTGGCGGAGCAGGGTGGCGAGGGGGTATGAAGTGGATAGGCGGGCACGCGGTCGTGGCAGGCAAATGCTGGCGTTATGGAACGGGGTGTGGGATGTCCTGGAACGAGCAGCAGGGCGTCAGTTTGCGCTGTGCATGGCAAACTAACAATGATGTTGCCGGTTCCCCCACCTGAAGTGTCGCCTTTCTTCTGGTGCTCAGCCACTTGTCTCTGAGCTTGCTTTTTCCTTTGGATTTTCCTCCCCCCGTCCCTCTGCTCACAGTGGACGGTTGTCATACGCCGCTCCATGCTCATTTTCTTGCTTGACCTTCACCTCCCCCGACTTCTTTGCTTCCGCTTTGCCTAGATACCTTGTGTTCCCCAACACCAGGTATATTAGTCACGTTGGTGAATTCTGAGGATATGTGATAAAATCTGACCTGTGGGACCCCTCTGAAAAAGCCATTGGGGAGGGCAATCCGCCTGGTTGGGGTGTAGACACAGATTGCACTGGCGGCACTTCTGCACATGGTGCGCACAGGCGGCACTTCCGCACATAGTGCTCATGATACATAGAAGGAAAAAACGGAGCGGATGATACGAGGGGAATGAAGAGCTCATCAGCATGCCGCCCATACCACTCATGGTTGTGTTATTAGCGAAGCTCCTTATGAAGCGGCCACGCTTGTTGTCGCGCTAACGCCCTTTGGTTGGTCCACGTATTGGTAGTATCAGATTGCTCCTGGCAGCACGTTGAGCCGGATTGGCACCGTGACCAGTGGAGCCCCCCCCCCCCTCCCCCCCCCCCCCCCCCAGGTGTCGCCTACGCCACTTCGTCGCCGGCAGGCGGCAAACGCCCCACCCCGCCGTGGGCGCCCGGCCGCGCCCGCTCCTCCCCCCGCCGCGTGCTGTCCTCCCCCCCCCCCCCCCCGACCATTCGACGGGGGCACGCCGCAGCCGCCTGCGGGGCAGGGCGGCGGCGACAGCAACGCCGCCGCCGCCGCCGCCGCCGCCGCCGCCGCCGCCGCCGCCGCTCCTGCCGCCGCCGCCGCCGCTGCCGGCGGCGTCACCGCCGCTGCCGGCGGCGTCACAGGCGGCCAACGGCGACGTGGCCGATGACGGCCCCCGGACGCCCCGATCAGACGGCTTTGTCACCCCATCCTCCCACCGCCGCCGGGTAACGGGCGGCGGCGGCGGCGGCGGCGTGGGCGGCGGCGGGGGGGTGCCCGGCGCGCCTGGCAGCTGGGGCGACCACCGTGGTACGGCGACGTCGGCCGCCGCGGCGGCGGCGGCCGCGGCGCCGACGAGGCTCCCCCCACCCCGCGAAGGGGGCGGGCGGCCCGCCTCCTGCCCCTGTCCCCGTCGGCGGCCGGCGATGCCGCCGGCGACACCACCGCGTGCGTGACGCGCCCGCCGCCGTTGCCGTCGCGTTGGCGCGGGCGCGCGTGCCCGCGGTGGCCGACCTGCTGGTGCTGCTGCCCTCGGGGCGCACCCCCGAGGTGCGCCTCAACCTGCGTGGCCGCTATTTCACGACCGCAAGTTCCGGTGCGGAACCGTAGGGGGAGAAATCTGCTCAAGTTTTTGGTGCTTTGAATTCGTCACATAGTTTCGTTCGTGGTTCACATTCCCCCCGTGTTGACACACGAAAACGCTGAATGGACCCCTGGAGAAGCCGGGGGGTGTGACGGGGTTTTGATCCGGCCGGGAAAAACCGCACCCCCCCTCGTCTTTAGCGCATCCCCCGCCTCAAAGGCTTGTGATGGGAATGGCCCTGCGCGGTGATCCTTCAACAGGGATCCTCGACAAGCCTGTTTTTCTGCCGGTACGCTTGCCCGCGACTGGTCAAGTAGCCCCCTGAACCCCCCTCCACATCCCCATACGGGCCGATTTTTTATTTTCCTTTTCTTTGAAGCTTGTTGAATGCCCCTAGATGTCGCCTTCCCACCATTATGATGGTATGGCAAGATGCGCAGCGACGGTGCGTACCAGAAGATGTAAGAAAAGTGTGTTCTGTCGTCATCTAGTAGGACCATCCAACAACCCTTGTCGAGCATTGTACGAGCACATGGGCGTGGCAGCACGTCGGTCGCAGGCTTCGGTTAGGCCTGTTCGGCCCGAACTAAAAGGAAGTACCGCTGGAAAAGGCGGCCCGGCTGACATTTGATCTGGTGTTGAAGGGACTGCCGAGCACACTTTGGCGTCTGATGAGACTTGTCAAGCCCCACGCTCGCCAACATATACATTCCGATAAGGAGTCGGCGAGGATTGACAGAAGCAACTGTATGAAACAGTACAGCGAATCAAACACACACTACACAGGTGAGTGGTCGCGGCTGCACGAGGCCGATTCTATCGTAGGGGAACGCGTCTCTGCGGAGTCCTTCACAGCGCTGACGTCTTGGAGACGGGTGCATCTGGTGAAGGTTCTGGGCACTTAATCTGTACTGCCTGTCCATCTACAAAAGGCGCGTTAGCTTAACAAGCTGCACTTTGTCGCACTTACGCCTGCTTTCAGTCGGCTTAGCGACGGATATTCAAGGTCATTTCACCCGACGCTTCAACCGGCAGGGCCTGTTGAACAAGCCCTGGGCAAGCGTAACGGCAGAAAAACAGGCTTGACGAGGATCCCAGGTTACGGATCACTGCGCTGGGAGAGATAGGTACGTATGCTTTTTGAAGAAGGAAAAGTCGCTCATACGCGAAGTTCCTAGCCAAGAGGCACGGGCAAGCCCCCCCCAGCCCCCTCCAGGGGCGGGTAGTACTGTCCCCCCCCATCCACCCACTCTCAGCGCCCCCCCCCCCCCCCCCAACCAAACGACGGTTTTTGGGGGGCGGGAGGGCGAGGGGGTGCCAATCGGGGGCTGGGCTGGGGCCGGTGCGACTGTCCCCCGGGTCGTATGGGCGGGTGGGGAGGCGGGGGGGCGGGGGCGAGGGGGCGTGGTGGGGCAAGGGGGGGGGCCCTGCCTGGGCCATCAGGGGGGGCGAGGGGGCGCGGAAATGGGGGCGGGGGAGGGACCAGCGCAACTGTCCCCCCCCCCCCCCACCCTGGGCCGTTTGTAGGGGTGGGGAGCCGCGGGGATGGGGAGGTGGCATGGCGAGGCAAAGGGGGGGCCCCTATGCGACCGGTCCCCCCCCCCACCCCTAGGGACGTGCGAGGGCGAGAGGGGTGCGGAAACGTGCGGACACGGGGGCAGGGGAGGCCCCGGTGCGACCGGCGGGGGGCGGGATGGGGCGTGGCGGAGCAAGGGGGGGCCCCGGTGTGCCCGCCCCCCCCTCTTCCCGACTCCAGGCCATCCGGGTGGGCGGGGGGGGGCGAGGTGGGTGCGGAAGCGGGGGCAGCGGGGGGGCCAATGCAACTGTCCCCCCCCCCCCCCACGGGCGGGGCGGGGCAAGGGGGGGGCCCCTGTGAGACCGCTTCCCCCCCCCACACCCGGGCCATCTGGGGGGGCGGGGGGGGCGAGCAGGGTGCGAAAACAGGGGCAGGGGGGGGCCCAGTGAAAATGTTCCCCCCCCCCTACTCACCCACTCCCGGCGCCCCCCCCCCCCCTCGCCAACCAGTCGTTGACTTTATGGGGGCCCAGGGGGGGCGGGGGGGGTGTAGCACAATAGGGTATCCGCTACACGTCCACTCCCAGGGAACACTCACCACGGGGGATCGGCACCAACGTCACCGGGAGGCCGAGGTTGCTGTCCTTGGAGCGCAAGCCACGGGACCAAGATGGGAGCCCAAATGGGAGGGGTTTGTTGTTCTACAATGGCCGGCGGTGGATTCGCCGCCGGCCCCCTCGTTATAAACCCTCGCAGACACTACTAACTACCCTCCACCCCAAGATGCAAGTCCCTCTGGTCATACGTAACTTATAGATACCGTGACCAGTACGGACTCTCAAATTGAAAGCCAAGGATTAGAAGTAGCCCCCCCTAATATTAGGGTCACAATACGGCCGACCATATTGCTACATATCCCCCCCTTAGATTCGGCCCGTCCTCGGGTCGAGTTGCATTCGGGTTACCGAATGTAAGTGGGTCGCGTGACCGTTTACCAGTCGGGTGGGGCTTTGCGCCCTGTCGCGACAGACACCCCTTTTCGAGGTTGTCTGAGGGGGGTGCCCCCCTTTGTGTGGTACACACACGATCCGTTTTCCGGACCGTTAAATTCCCGATGCGGGTTTCTGTTCACGACCCCCCTTTCCGAGGGGTGGTGCAAGCGGATCCGCCACCAGGTGTCTGGTGGTAGGGGGGCCCCTCTCGTGTGGACGATTGAGTGGGGGGCGGTTGGGGGTGACCCCCCTTGATTGCCCCGTGTGGGGGGGGCGTGGCTCCGGTCCAGGTGCCTGGGTGAAGCGCCCTCGTAGCTCGGCTGGCGTGGGTCGTCCCGCGCTGCCGTATCGCTCGTGCTGAGCTGTGTGGTTATAAGCGCGGGTGCCCGCGCTTCCCTGGCTCGTCCGCGCGAGCGTTCCTCGTACCGGGTCGAGCCGGTTGCGGCTTTCTGGCACGGGACGCCCCTGCTACCCCGGTTTCACCATGTCGGATCCCCAGGTACCCGGGGGCGAGGACGACCTCCTGCTTGAGAAGGAGGAGGAGGTGATGCAGGACGACGTTCCCGTCTCCGCCACCGCTGCCGAGTGCTTCTTGGCTAGCTCGTCGGAGGACGAGGACGACCGGGTGACCGTTCGTGTGGCCCCGGAAGGAGCGCCGGGCGGATTGTCGTCCGTGTGCAGCGGCACGACGGCTCCGTCGGGTGGCGGGCAACCGCGTGTAGCGGCTGCCTCTACCCCTACTCCTCCGGCGGCCCGGATGGTTCCTGTCGCCGGTGCCGGCGCGACTCTACCTCAAGACGGCGTCGCCGGCGTGGCGGATGGTCGTGGCCGCACCCCCGCCAAGCCGGCGGGTCAAGACGGCGCGGGTGCCCGCCCGGTGGGTGTGTCCGCGTCGGCGGGTAACGGGTCTACTCCTGCCGCCCCCGTGGTGCCCACGTCGGGCCCGGGTGGCGGCGATGCTCTGCCCGCGGTGCCGCGGACGCTTGGTGGTCAAGAAATGTCTACCCCGATGGCAGTGGACTCCGGGAGCTACTCCGGGCGGGCGCATGCCCTTCTTCTTCCTTCTCGGCCCCGTGCTCGGCCGGGGCCGGCCCATCTGCCGGTGGGGCTCCCCCCGGCGCCCCCGATTCTTCCTAGTCCTGCCCGGGTTGCCCCGTTGGGTGGCGGCGTCGCCGTGACGGCGGGTCAACCCGCCATGTCGATGTCCGATTTGGTGGCTCGGGTTCGAGGCATGACTGTGCAAGAGTCGATGGAGTCCGCCGGGCGGATGCGAGTGGACTTCCACCAGCCGCGTCTCCCTAGAGAGACCTCCCGGCGCGTCAAGGTGGACCCGAGTTGGGAGCGGGAGTTGGTGCGGCTGGTCAACCAGCCGAACGCGATCCGAGTGGAGCATCATTGGATCCTGAGCCAGCCGGACGACCGGCATACGCAGCTCTGGCGCACTCGGATGGGGCGGGGTGAGGTCTACCTCGACTCCGCCTTCGGGATATGCGACTTGATTGCCCCCGCGTTGCCGCGGGAGGTTGACTACCCGGCTAGTGCTCGGGGGGTTGCGGCGGCGGCGGAGCCGGTTGCGTTTGGGGAGACGGTGGGTGATACCGGCCGGTATCCCGGGTTCGAGTACTTCCTGGGGGTATCCCCGTACCTGACGTTGACGGCTCCGTACCCGCCTATGGCGGGGTTGAAGTCAGCGTCGAGCTGGCGACGCAACCATGGTGTCATGGCGGATGCGTTCCGCACCGATATAACGTGTGCGTTGCAGACCGGTAACGGTCGCGCGCCGGTGTACACTGCCGTGCGCCCGCCTCTGTGGCAGGAGGGGTCGGAGCCCGCCCCTGCTTTCCGGTTTGACACCGGCTCTTGCCTCCGATACTTCGGGAGTGTGTTGGCCTCCCGGCCGGTCCACCCGTTGCAGGGTACCTTCACCCTTGAGGTTACCCTCGGGCAGGCTTCCTCCTTCTTGCTGTCCGTCCGCCGGCAGGGGCGCCTGTTTCATCTTCCGACGGGTGTCCGTCGGCACATCGCGCAGTTGGGCGTGGACATGATAGCCGCCAAGACCGGGTTGGCCCGGGAGTTCGAGGCCCTGCTGGCTGTTCACGATGCCGTGAACTGGGCTGGGGTGTTGGCCCTTCCCCCGTACCGGGACCCGCAGGCTGGGGCTTCCCCCTTGCCTCGTCACTCGTTGCGTATCCGGCGTACTCAGCCGGATGAGCCCAATTGCCATGGGTGGGCGTCCACCGAGGCTGTTGCTGACCTGGGTATTCCCATGGTTATCCATGACCCTCTTCAGGTCCTTGCCCCGTGGTTCGGTAACCCGATACCGATGGCGGTTGGCCGTCGTCCCCGAGAGTGGGGCACTGCGGGTGGGGAGCGTGAGGTGTCCCGTCGTCGGGCGGAGCCCCGCCGGGGTTACGGTGGAGCCCCTTCGGTGGGGTCCTACCGGGCCTCATATCAGGTGCCACCGGCTCCGGTAGTAGCCGTGTCGGCTCCTGTGGCTCCTTTGGCTGCGCCAGTGTCACCTCCCGCCCCTGTCATGCGTGACGGGGGTCCCCGTCTCTGGTATGAGGGCGTTGACGCCCTTGTTGCCCGCGCAATGCGGGAGGGTCTCTCTGTTAGCTGGGGGGATATCCCCCCAGGTGCTGCGCTGGTTGGGTCAGCGCGTTGCTTCGGTGGCGTGCTTGACCGCCTCCAGACAGCTCTGGAGGACGTGGAGGCTGGCCGCAGCACCCTCGTTCAGCTATACACCGAGGTAGCTCGGGTGATTGACCGTCGTGAGATTGCCGACCGGTGGAGCATGGAGGTATACGCGCTTACGCGTGAGTGGCCTCCCTCGGGCAGTGGGTCTACCCACTGAGGAGTGCTATTGTTTGTGAGGGAGAGGGCCCCGGTGACCCTTATGGTGGCCGGGTAGTAGTGAGTATAAACTCATCCCACGCTGGGGCGTTTGCATGATACCAATGCCTGCCATTGGGGAGTACCCCGTCTGACTTTGTCGTGGCTTGCCTCGGTTCTTTCCCGCCTCCCCCAACCCATCCTGGTTGGTTAATACTCATGAAGGTCAACCTTCCTTGGTCCGTCACTTGTCCCATGGATGAAGGTTTACATTGGTGTAAGCCTCAGGTTAGTTTGAACCTTTCGGAGTTAGTCATCTCCTTCAAGTAAACTTGTAAAAGTCAGTAGCTTACTTAGTTTGCCTAAGTCCGCTCCAACTTAGTGAACCTAAGTCTTGCCGAGTCCATGTGACACCCTACTTAGTAGGTATAAGCCTCACCCCCCCACAGCCGAAGTCGGTGTCGGTTGGGTTGTTACAGTAGGCGTCGTCGCCTCATGTAAGGCATGAGGAGTTGGCGGGGTATATTCGCCGCCTGTTCCCAGGTGGGTGAGTCGTATCCGACCCACATCACCTTGACGTACCAGGGTCCTGGTAGGTCCGGGTCGGTGTGTCCGACCACGCTCTCTACTTGGTATGGAATCCCATCCGGTCCCACCGGGTCATCTGACCGGTGGGTTGTAAGAGCTTCGTGTAGCAACCCAGCCGGTACCGGCTGAGGCTGTTCCGGCTTCGGAGCAGGTGTCACATCATTGAGGTTGATGCGTTGTATCTCCGTGTCGGAGTGCAGGATGACAGAGTGATCATCTCTGTGTAAGATCTGGTACGGTCCCTTGACCGGTTGCATAAGCTTGTTCCCTCGGAACTTCTGGTGGCTGATGTAGACCCAGTCACCTGTTACCAGGGTTGCGTTACGTACCCGTAACCGGGCGTCAAAGTTCTTCTTGTATCGAAGTTCTGTACGGTCAAGGGCACCCTTGAGCTTGGGTATCATCCACGATAGCTTGGCCAACCAAGCTAAGTGGATCTGTTCGGCCGGTCGGCCCTTCGGTATGTCGTACCGAGTGCATCTTCCCAGTGGCAGCGTCAGGTTACCGACGCCCATCGGCATGACCCATTCCAGGGGGGCAATGGTGGTTCTCCGGTGGGGCCTGGCATTGTGTGCCAGGGTTAAGACGGACAGAAGCCTGTCCCACGTCTTCGTGTGTTCCGCCACATAGCATTGGAGCATCTTGACGATGGTGCGGTTGAACCGCTCCACCTGCCCGTTGGATTGCGGGTGGTAGTCGGATGCCCGACGGGGTTCGATACCGAACATGCCCAGGACCTTAGTGCAGAATGCTGACGTAATGTTTGCTCCGTTATCGGAGAGGAGTTGCTTCATTACTCCGTAAGCACTGATGCAGTGGTCAACCACTGCGTTCATGATGGTGTAGGCCGTATCGTTCGGGATTGCTACTGCCCGTGACAGTTTAGAGAAGCGATCCGACGTGACCAGGATGTACCTGTTCCCTTCTTCCGTTACCGGAAGCGGTCCGAGTATGTCGATAGCGACTTGCTCGTTGGGCCCGTCTGGGGGGAACAGTTTCAGAGCGGATGCCCGCCTATGAAGACTCATGCGATTCCGTGCACATGGGTGGCATCCCCGCACGTGGTCGATTACGTCGACGGCCATAGCTGGCCAGTAGAAGAGCCTTCGCATTGCTGCGAACATGCGCGAACCCCCCGGGTGTCCGGCTGTGGGGTTCTCGTGTTCTCGTTCCATGACGGCCTGCCGTAAAGACACGGGAACCACGACCTGATGCCGTCCATCGGCGGGTGCCCGCCGATATACGAGTCCGTCCTCGTTCTCGGAGAAGATGCCGGCCGTGCCGGCCAGGAGGTTAGCACGATGGCGTTTACAGTCATCGTCGTTGGCCTGTGCCTCGTGGAAGTCCGCGAGGGTCAATGGGCACGCAAGGTGTGCCATGGTATGGTCAACCATACCTTGGGTAGCATTACCCACCATGCACACCGGTACAACCGGGATGTCTTCGTCCACCTGTCGGGTATCCCCGCTTGGTGTATCGAGTCGCAACAGCGCGTCCCCCAGATGATGGGTGGAGCCGGCCTTATATATGGTCCGGTAGTCGTGCTCGGCCATCTTCAGCCTCCACCGGGCTAGCCGACCATGGCTATCGGAATCCTTGTCACCGAGGTTGAGAAGCCATCGTAAAGGTTCGTGGTCGGACCTTACGATGAACCTGGAACCTTCCAGGTATGGCCGGAGCAGTTGCACTGCCCATATGACTCCGAGGCACTCGCGCTCGGTGGCACTGTAGTTACGCTCAGCCGGGTTGAGTGTCCGGCTGAAGTACCCTACCGGATGTAGGTCCGGGATAGCATTATCGGTACCGATGATGGTCTCTCCCTGTAGCAGGGTGCATCCCATTTCGGTGTCGCAGGCGTCGACGTCGATGACGAAGGTCCCGCGTCTATGCGGCAACGCAAGCACGGGGGGGACTAGCAGAGCGTGCTTGAGCAGCTCGAAGGCCTCTCCCTAGCTGGGCGAGGGAGGTTGGAGTACCTTTGGCAAGGCGCTGCTCGTCAGAACCGTTAATGGTTTGGCTATACGAGCAAAGTCCTTGACGAACCGTCGGTATACGTTGCACATCCCCAGGAAGCTCTCGAGCTGCGTCTGGGTGTTACTGCCAGTACTCCTCCTGGAGCTTGCTGCCTACCCGGTGCCGGGCCTCGGGCGGGATACCCACCAATGGATGCCTTGCGTTGCGCCGCTGCCCGTCGAGACTCCTCCGGGATGAGCGGGCATGCGGACACCCAGTGTTGGGGGTCTCCGCACAACATACATCCGGACGTGCTGGCCGTCCCGGGCGTCCGCGTCGGGTTGGCTCCATAGGTCCGGTTGCCTGCCTCGGGCGCCCGAGTGCCCGCCCCTTGGTACGCTTTGGGTCCCGGTGCCCACCGGAACATGGACTCCCCCAACCGGTTAGGTCTACCCGCAATATGCGGAGGTGCCTCCGTACGTACTGCCCAGATCGGCAGGGGTTGGTGGGGGTTACCCGTAACCGGGGCATACCCCGTAGTCCGCACATACGGGACGGGCCGACCCGCTCCCTCGTTGACCTGGAACTGAGCCCCTGCCGGGGCGATGTACGCCACCGTAGCATGCTCATCAATCACCAGCGTCGCCGGTAGCAACAGGTGGCCCTGTTGGTCGACTAGAGGTTCATCCTCACCCGTAGGGGTATGTTCAGTCGCCACCAGTACTGGTGCGGCCTTACGTTCCACCTTCTCTTGCCTCGGTACCGGGGTAAGACTGGGATTGCCTCCCTCACCCTTGGGCTTCGGGGCCAAGGCGCATTCCGGGTGTAGCACTCGGTAGGCGTCCCCTCAGGACTTGCACATATGCATCAGTCGACTGAAGTTCGTCCGAGCCGTATTGGCTCCCCGTGCGGATATCTGCACATAGTTGGGTACTTCTGCGAACAGGATGGCCCGTAGTTCTCCTTCACCGAGGAGGTTTCCCAGCTCGTAGTCGAGCTCTTGGATCCGGCGTCCAAACATCTCTTCATCTTCCCAGGACTGGGCGGTGGCAGTGCGAAGGGCCCGATAGTGGTCTTCGCACTTGTCCTCACTGAGGTAGCTGCTAAGCAGCATCTTTAATACCCCACGGTAATCCATGGGGGTGGCTGCGACCCTCATTCCCGGCATTGGGGATGCCTGGCGGAGGATACCTCGTACCCGTTCGTCTACGAAGAACGGGAGGATCTCCAGCGCCAGCCCCTCGTTGACGAGCGCCTTGTCCGCGGCTGCCTTGAAGCTAGTCAAGAAGCCAATGACTGCCAACGGGCGTCCGTTAGGGCCCCCGAACATAGGGACTCCCTTCATAGACCACCAAGCGCCCGCGGCACCGCGGGCAGAGCATCGCCGCCACACGGGCCCGACGTGGGCACCACAGGGGCAGCAGGGGTACACCCGCTACCCGCCGCCACGGACACACCAACCGGGCGGTCACCCGCGCCGTCATGACCCGCCGTCCCGGCCGGGATGCCGCCACGACCGTCCGACACACCGGCGACGCCGTCTTGAGGTAGAGTCGCGCCGGCACCGGCGACAGAAGCCATCCGG
Source organism: Pyropia yezoensis (assembly GCA_009829735.1). Classification (NCBI taxonomy): domain Eukaryota; phylum Rhodophyta; class Bangiophyceae; order Bangiales; family Bangiaceae; genus Pyropia; species Pyropia yezoensis. The sequence goes on along the minus strand of CM020620.1, from coordinate 1,570,826 downwards.
GCCGCCGGAGGAGTAGCGGTAGAGGCAGCCGCTACACGCGGTTGCCCGCCACCCGACGGAGCCGTCGTGCCACTGCACACGGACGACAGTCCGTTCGGCGCGCCTTCCGGGGCCACACGAACGGTCACCCGGTCGCCTTCGTCCTCCGACGAGCTCTCCAAGAAGCACTCGGCGGCGGTGCCAGAGACGGGGACGTCGTCCACCATCACCTACTCCCCCTCCTCAAGCAGGAGGTCGTCCTCGCCCCCGGGTACCTGGGGGTCCGACATGGTGGAACCGGGGTAGCAGGGGCGCCCCGTACTAAAAAGCCGCAGCCGGCTCGACCCGGTACAAAGAACGCTCGCGCGGACGAGCCAGGGAAGCGCGGGCACCCGCGCTTATAACCACACAGCTCAGCACGAGCGATACGGCAGCGCGGGACTACCCACGCCAGCCGAGTTACTAGGGCGCTCCACCCAAGCACCTAGATCGGGGCCACGCCCCCCCCACACGGGGTAACCAAGGGGGTCACCCCCAACCGCCCCCACGCAACGCGGGCAGCCCCCGCCATCCACTCAATCGTCCCGCGAGGGGGGCCCCCCTACCACCAGACGCCTGGTGGCGGATCCGCTTGCACCACCCCCCGGAAAGGCGGGTCGTGAACAGAAACCCGCATCGGGAATTCAACGGTCCGGAAAACGGATCGTGTGTGTACCACACAAAGGGGGGCACCCCCCTCAGACAACCTCGAAAAGGGGTGTCTGTCGCGACAGGGCGCAAAGCCCCACCCGACTGGTAAACGGTCACGCGACCCACTTACATTCGGTAACCCGAATGCAACTCGACCCGAGGACGGGCCGAATCTCAGGGGGGGGATATGTAGCAATATGGTTGGCCGTATTGTGACCCTAATATTAGGGGGCTACTTCTCACCCTTAACTGCCAATTTGAGAGTCCGTACTGGTCACGGTATCTTTAAGTTACGTATGACCAGAGGGACTTGCATCTTGGGGTGGAGGGTAGTTAGCAGTGTCTCCGAGGGTTTATAACGAGAGGGCCGGCGGCGAATCCACCGCCGGCCAAGGTAGAACAACGAACCCCTCCCATTTGGGCTCCCATCTTGGTCCCGTGGCTTGCGCTCGAAGGACAGCAACCTTGGTCTCCCGGTGACGTTGGTGCCGATCCTCCCTGGTGAGCGCTTCCTGAGAGTGGACGTGCAGCGGATTCCTATTGTGCTACACCCCTTCGTTCCTCACGGTGCCGACAAGAGGCAGCGCAACGACGGTGAACCGACGGCGGATGACGAAGACGCGGGGGGGGGGGGCAGTCGCCCCTTGTCGACGGTCATGTGGCGTCTCAGCGCAAGGCGCGGTAGGAAGCAGTCGGAGGAGCTGCGTACGAGGTGGCTAGGGCGATGGCGGCGGCGAAGGAGATGGGCTGGTCGGACCTACATGCCCAGCTGGTCCAGTCCCAGGACGCGCTCACGTCCATTGGGCATGGTGTGCCTTAAGGTGAGCCCGCGGCTGCCGACAGTGTCCCCTCTGCGAGCGACAACGTAGTGGACGCAACTGCCCGTGTGGTGCAGTGTGCTGTGGCGACGGCCAAGGCTGCGGCCGACTTCGTCGACCGCCAGCAGGGCGCTGTGTCGGCCGACGTGGACGAGATGGCCGACCGGGCGGGCACTGCGGCGAACGCAACCAGCCAGGCTGCCCGTTGCCTGACAGCCCGTGCGACGCCGCCGGCTCATGTCACCGCTCGTCCGGCCGCGGAGGCACTCGCGCGCGGTGACGCTGCCGTGAGCCACACGAACAGCGCTGGACAGCGCAAGTGCTCCCTGTGGGGCTTGGCGGGTCAGTACGTACGCACCTGTGATGCACAGCAGCACGTGGTCGCGGCACACGCCGCGCTGTTTATGGCCAGCGCACCGACGGCCAGGGCAGACGGTACGGCCCGCAAGACGGGCGACAAGGCCCCGACGCGCGAAAAGTGTCATCAGATTGGGCACACGACGCGCACCTGCCGGGCTGTCCCGGTCGGGGGCGACCGGGGTCTCAGCGTCGACGCTGCCGACCAGTACGCCATGGGCGAGTACAAGGTGCACACCTTGGTGCTACTCCCGCTGGCCCGCGTTGGTGCGACCCGCCTCCTGGCGGCGGCTCCTCCCGGGGGGAAGCGCGCCACCAGCGTCGACAACCACGGCGGTTGGGGCGGGCCGCCGACACGGCCGCGCAAGAAGGTCGGGGACCGGGCTGTGGCTCAGGCGTTGGGCCGCGCGCTCGTGTCACTGGCCACAACGGCAAACCGGCCCAGGTACCTCATGACGCTGGGCATTGAGTATGCTTTCCGGTCCGTCTACCAGGCCATTGCCTCTATGCAGGAATTTGTCGACGCCCTACCCCTGTCGCTGGCAAGCGGCAGCCACCCGCCCCTGTTCAGGCGGGCTGCGGCGGCCACCTCGTGTCGCGGCGCAGCGGTGGCAAAGCGGCCCGACAGAGAGCTCTCTGATTGCTGCCAGGCTCTCCCGGCAAAGCACCGCCTGTAGTCGGCCTTTGCCGGCGACGGGCTGGGCGGCAAGGCGTTTGCAACCGTCTATGCCTGCTTCATTTCTACCATTCAGGAAGAGGCGCCGCTGCCCTGCAGCAAGGACCTGCGAGGCCCGGGCGATGCCCTTGCGATCAAGACGGCGGCCATGACCATCTTGGTGCTTGCGGCTTAAACGGCAAATTGAAGTGCTTTGCCGGTGATGGTCGATGACGCCCTGCAAGCGGTTGGGCTGTTCCCGCATCCACCCTCGACTTCGCAGGCGCAGGCGCAGGTGTCCACCCCTGCGGGCCGAGCTCAAGACCGCGAGCTTCGCGCCCTTTGCGGCAAGCTCACGCGGTTCCCGACACGATGATGGGGAGTGCCGACGAGGTCAAGGACGGCTCGTGGCCGGCGGGGGCGCCACCCCTCGTACAGCAGCAGATCGTTGCAGACCTTAAGGCCGTCCTTTAGCGGGTGCTGTCGATGAAGGTCAGCGCGGCGCTAGCCATCACCCTCCCCGACATGCGCCGCCAGGGGTGCTGGTTGCTTTTTCTTCCGCTCCTCATTGAGGTGCAGCGGCTGCTCTGGGCGCGGAAGCGCGCGTCGTATGCGGTCTTTCTGCGTCCCGCACCCGACGTTTGTCGCTACGAGCACGTCACCCCGACGCCGCTGCGGCGGTCTATGGATCGGGCTGAACTCGTCTCACACCCGGGGCTCGGCGAGTGTGGCAAAAACCGCTCGCGCACTCAGCACCCAAGTTGGGGTGGTGCACAAGGGCTGCCTCCCGTGTCGCGGGAACCGGAAGAAGTGCAAGTCGCACACACGCTGTCTCTGTTGTGGGGCAATCCCCCCACAAGTAAACAAGAAGATGGTGTGTGGGCCAACAGCTTCTTCGTCGGGACGGGGAAGCGAGGCCAAGCCCCGCTGCCCCTCCCCTTATCCCCCCAGGGTCCTCTCAGAGTCTCGCCACTCGGAATCTCCCACCTCAGCACCTGCATACCGGGCCACACGAAAATTCAAGACGATAAAATGCAAAAAACCCTCAAATCGATGTTGGATTTACTATTAAGCAAAGTATCCCTGACTTGTGAAAATTCGGGATAAAATGCAAAGGGAGGAACGGGTCAGACCAGTTTTCCCCCGTCGCAGTATGGCGCGCTCTGCCCCCCTGCGTGGGGCCAGCTCTGCCACACTCCTCTCTCTTCAGTTCCGACCGACCCGGTCCGCCCTGAGAAGGGGTATAAAACCGCGTGTTGCACTTGCCTGGGGCGCAGCTCGCTGTCCCCCGGTACGTCACCTCGACGTGGAGGCAGTCACGTCGACTGTCCTCCTCCTCAAGCTCGCCTACTCGACAGCTTGCACACATCTTACCACCACCTCTCACAACCACTCACATATCTCACCTCACCCCGGGCCGCCCCACGCTAGGGAGGCCCCCGCTATATCCACGATCCAAGTCTCCCTCAACTCGAGATGGGCCTCGGGCAGTTGCGACCGAGTTGCCTCTCCCTAACTTGGGGAGAGACATGGTGTACTCCGGGAAGGAGTCTGACTCCCTGGACGAGCGCATGTAGGACCCGCCTCGCGTTGCAGCACCCGTCGGGAGCTCCGGCGGGAGCACCGCGTTTGCCCCGGGGGATGGGATGCCTGCACCACCCGACTCGGGGTTGGCGGCGGGCTCTCCCCCGGAGGTAGGCCCCGTTACTCCACGAAAGGCCCTCGGGAGGTGTTACTACCCACCCTGGCCCCTGTACGAGGAGGGCTTAACGATTTTTCAGCTGCGGCCGACTTGGGCACAGCGATAGATCGCGTCTGGGGGCGTCTACGGGAGAATTTCTCCCGTAGGGTAGATTCCCACCTGATTTCAAGACGGACCAGTTTGCCTTCCTTGACGATGAAGAGGTCGAAGACGTGCAGTGGGTCAACAACTTGATGACCCGCGGGGGTACCACCGAGCGCCTCGGCGACGTGCCGACCTTTACGTGGGACGTGTTGGCAGCTTGCCCCCACGTTCCTCAGAACCTCCGATCCGCACGTCCATTACTTCGACGAGCGGATGGAGAAGGACATCCGAAGATATCCCTACTTGGTGACCTCGGCTCAAGTTTAGTTTGCGCAACAAGCGCCGGCGAGCAAGGAGTTACTCTACCCCGAGAGGCCCGAGTGGTGGCCTCAAGTTGAGGTCCCCTATGGGTTCTCCGCGCTACTATCGCGGTTGGTGGTCCACCTTGGCTCCGTCATGATGACGGCTAGCCCGGACCACATAGTGTTTGACATGTTGCAACACTCTGGCTTCTCGAGGTCATGTGGGCCTGGGTGGCCTTCGTCAAGAGGTGTGGGATGTTCTGGCGCCTCCCACCCCGCCTGATCCAAGGTTTAAAGCAGCTCACCCCTCGGCAAGTTGCTGAGGGGTGCTCGTCGTGTCAACTCACTCTACTCGAGGAGATGTTGAAGCTTCAAAAGCTCATTGAGTGGGACTTCATCGAGCACAAGTTGCGCCGGCGCTCCTGCGGGCCTAAAGACGACGGCTCATGTCGCCAATTCGTCTGGGTCGGCCGTGAACTTAAGGACGGCCACGTGGTAGAAGCCAACGCTGCTTCATCAACCATGGCTATCAACAACCAGTTGACGAGCTCCAAATAGGACGTCACCTCACCAGCGCCTCCACTTGAGGAACTGGGCATGACGGACAAAAGTTCTGTCCGCAGGTCGCCCTTGGTAAACTCCTGTAGCATATAGAAAACCATGCCCTCACTTATGGCATTGTCGTCACAGGCTTTTGTGAAACGACGTAGGAACTCAAAGACACGGAGGGGGGGAGTTCCATCCCACTCCGCTCTGTGCCCAAAAGAATGAAGTGCATTCTTCTTGGCACGGCCCATAGCTCGGGCCTGGTCAGGACCATACGCCACCGACTTGTTGTGGAGGGCGTAGGTCTCACAGTCAAAGATCCGCTGGTAGACCGGGTTGGCTACCTAAATCTTGGGCGGCACCTCACGTTGAGGGAACAGCCGCTGTGGCACTGGGGTAAGTTCACCCTCAGTGCCTGTAGTCTGGTACGGCGAGCTTGGTGTAGCCACCGGCGTTTCCGAGGGGAACTCCCCCGTGAAGGGCGTACGCCCCACCGCGTATGGTGTGGCTCCCTCGTTGGGAGTCACAGGTGTCGCCCCCAGTTCGGGGCGACCCGAGGTAGGCGTCAGGAGAGATTCCCCCTGCGCCTGTGGGCTCGAAAGCCCCAATCCGGTCTGGACATTAAGGCCATCTGGCAAACTCGCCACAATCTGATTCAGAATAGTATTCGTCATCGTGACCACCAGGTCCGGCAAAGTCTGCCGCAACACATTGGTCGCCTCCCGACGGACAGTTTCCGCGAGGAGGGGATTGACGACTCCAGTTGAGTCTCGGTCCGCCTCCGGGAGTCCACCTGAGGGGTAACCACGTTCCTCAGGGGTCTCAACCGGGGGCCTGGGCGCGAGCCCATCACCGACCAACGGAGGTCCGCCGTCCTCCGAAAGCCTAGTTGGCGACGGCTCCAAGCCAAAGTTGGCTCCAACCCGAGTGGAACCCGCGGGGACAGTCCTCACCCCTTGGGACGTTCCCGTTGAGTATACCACACGGTGGCCAGACTTCGGCCCACCCACATCAGAAGTGTCACCCGAGTGAACTCCCGACTGAGTCGGGGTGGCCTGTTGCCCGCCCGCACTTCCAGTCCTGCTGGCTTGAGGGACCTCTAGTCCCTCTGCGACCCCAGGTAAACCCACCTGTGTCTCACCAGTATTCAAAGGCACTGAAGTACGTGCGTCACCCGTGTACTCCCCGGACGACGGGGGGTCCGAGCTAGCCATGTTGGCTGACGATCCGTATGACACGGTCCAAGACCACCGTTCCTCTGAGACAGAGGGCCCCCTACACCCGGGAGCACCCGGAGGTAAAGTTTACCTCTGTCCCCTGCTGCTCCACCAAATGTGGCAAAAACCACAAGCACACATGGCACCCAAGTTGGGGCGGTGTGCCAGGGCTGCCTCCCGTGTCGGGGGAACCGGAAGAAGTGCAAGTCGCGCACACTCTGTCCCTGTTGTGGGGCAAACCCCCCACGGACAAACAAGAAGATGGTGTGTGGTCCAACAGTTTCTTGGTCGGGACGGGGACGCAGGGCCAAGCCCCGCTGTCCCTCCCCTTATCCCCCCAGGGTCCACTCAGAATCTCGCCACTCAGAATCTCCCACCCCAGCACCTGCCCACCGGGCCACACGAAAATTCAAGACGATAAATGCAGAAAACCCTCAAATCCAAGTTGGATTTACTACTAAGCTAACTATCCCAAACTTAGGGAATATGGACCCAAATGCAGGGGGAGGAACGGATCAGGCTAGTGGCCTGCCGCCCCTTGCATGGCACGTGTTGCCCCCCTACCTGGGGGTCAATACTGCCACACGCACGCCGCCCCCGCCCCCGGTTGGTGCTGTCTGGTAGGGCGCCTTGGGGCGCGCACACCCACCTTGACTTGTTTTCAGAGCCTATGCCTTGTTTTGAGCCCATTGGTGCCGCCCCCCCAGCGGCACGGGCAATCACATGCTTTTGAGCACCCTGGGTGCCCCCCGGGGGTATATAAAGCGTGAGTGCGGGCGCCACCCGGGGAGACCTCGGGGGGAACAACAAACACAGACACAACGACCTCCATGGCCCTCGAGCCCCTCGACCCCCTCGACCCTCGCCGACGTCACGCCCATCTTCTTCCCCACCCCCATCGCCGTCACCCCGCCCGTCACCTTGCCCGCGCCCCGAAGCCTCATTGGCTTGCGCGGGCAGCTGACACCGTTCACCAGTACGTTGAGGGCTGCCCGAATGTGGGTGGTGCCTCACAGCATATGATTGCCCTATTCTGAGTAAATGCATCCAACAACTCGTTAAGAATGCGAGTAAGAAGGCCGCTACGAACGAAGTACGTTCACGCTGCGAGGGTGAACCTCGACCGGTAGTGGCGGTCGCCACTCCCTCGGCGGAGGGGGTGGACAAGTCGTCCTCGGACTCGTCGTCTTCCCCTTCGCCCTCGGTTTCCGACGCCAAGTCGGCGGGAAACAAATGACCGTTGGAGCTGGCCGTCCTAAGCTCACAACGGCAGCCTCGGCCGAGTGGGCCAAGAGGACGAACCAACCCTGCCGGATACTGCGGCGACCTAAGGGAGTCCGCCCACCTCGGGTACGACTCCCCAAGAACGTAAACCCACGTCGGGTCATCGCGGTGCTGACGGGTGAGAACTTCCAGGTGGCTGGACGGGTGCAACTTGCCCCCGGCCGTGCATGCTGTACCCGTATCGTACTTGATACCGGGTCAGGAGCCTCCTTGATACGCAAGTCGCTATTACCAAAGGAGGTGAAGCTCCAACGCTGGAGGTCCAAGGCTGACCATATGATTGACATCAATGGTGGGGTACTTCCCATCGTTGGTGCCGTGACCCTACCAACTAGGTTGGGGACCCATGAGGTCGACGTGACCTATGGTGTAGTTGAGAATATATCGGTACCCCTGCTTCTGGGTACCCCTTTTGTCGTAACACAAGTGCCTTTGATCTGTGGCCCCGAGTACTGGGTCAAGTTGATGAATGGGGAGACTATCCCCATCCTTGGTAAGGGAAAGTCTGTGGCTCCTGTGACAGTCTCACAGTCGAAGGCTGTTTGCTCTATGAGGGAAGGGTTTACTGCTACCCTGCGTTTAGCCCGCAAAGTCACGTTGACCCCCAACTCGGTGGCGCACGTTGACGTTGTAACTGATTTTTCGGGGAACGGGTTGGTGCACCCTAACCCCCGTCTTGCTCGTACGCACCAAGTGCATGTTGCCCTTGGCACGATGGACTCCAAAGCCGGAGTCCCGTGGAGGATCCAGGTGATGAACCTGAGCTCGTCGCCCAAGTATTTCAAGTCGGGAGCCAAGTTGGACTACATCGACCAACACGAGGGACCGGTAGTAGCGGTCACCCTCAACGCGGGCGCGTGTAGCGACCCGAAGTCTGGAAAGGAGAAGCATCATGACAAGCCGGCCGCCTCTCCTCGACCCCACGTGAACATGGAGAATGTTCCACACAAGTTGAGGGTTCAAGTTGAATGCCTCTTGGACCAATTTCACAAGTTGTGGGATGCTCAATTGGGACTCATGAGAGCCACCGAACACCGGATCGAGTTGAAACCCGGTGCACCCCCTATACGCTAACAGCCGTACATGGGAGGGCCCTGTTCAAGGGCCCTCGTCAAGGAGCAAGTCGCTCGCATGGAGGCCCTCGATGTGATTGAGCCCAGCAACGCCGAGTGGGCGAGTCCGGTGGTCTTTGTCCCCAAGGTTGATGGGACCCCACGGTTCTGCATCGACTACCGTAAGCTCAACGAGAGCACGGTGAAGGATAGTTATCCCCTCCCTAGAATAAACGACTGTCTGGACTCCTTGGGGGAGGCGAACGTGTTCTCTACCCTAGATTGTAACGCGGGGTATTGGCAACTTCCCATTGCCCTGGAAGACAGGCATAAAACTACCTTTACCTGTCACTGTGGTACCTACCAGTGCAAAGGACTACCGTTTGGGACTGTGCAACGCACCGCAACTTTCCAATGCGCCATGGACATGACTCTGGCCGGAGAACGGTGGCAGATCTGTCTTGTGTACCTGGACGATATCATTGTGTTCTTCCGAAGTCCGGAGGAGCACATTGTCCATCTTGGCCAGGTGTTCAAGCTACTTGCTCACGCCGGGGTGTCACTGACGGCGAGCAAGTGCCACCTCTGTACTCAGGAGGTAGAATACTTGGGACATGCTGTCCGTCCGGAGCGCCTCAGCGTCAACGAGAAGAACTTGAGGGCCATCCGTAAGGCTCAGTACCCCCGGACCCAGACCCAGATGAGGAGCTTCCTCGGGATGTGTAACGCGTACCGACGATTCACCAAGAGCTTCGCCAAGGTGGCGAAGCCGCTGAATGAGCTAGTTAGCTCGACGCTTCCGAAGAACCTGCTTCGCCCAAGTCGGGTGGAGCTGGAATCCTTTGGGACTCTTCGGGACCTACTGCTGAAGCCCCCTATCTTGGCTATTCCCAGATTGTGAGGCCGCTACATTTGAGACGTGGTTGCTAGCTACGACCAACTTGGTTGTGTGTTGCTTCAGCAGCAGCCGGACAAGGAGTACTTGCCGGTAGGATACTTCAGCAAGGGGCTGAATTCGGCTGAGAAGAACTATGGAGTCACCGAGTTGGAAGGACTCCCAGTGGTGTGGGCGGTGACGTCACTTCGTCACTACCTAGAGGGTGAGAAGTTCCTCATCCGCTGTGACCACCACGCGTTGCAATTCATCTTCAAGACGGATTGTACGAACGCTCGTCTCAACCGGTGGAGGGTGCGTCTGAAGGCCCAGGCCGAGGATCCCTTCTACAAGTCGCAGAGGGATACACTGGATACAGTGGCGGAGACGCGGTTCTTTCTGGGAGACGATGGCCTCCTCATGAGGAGGGGGGTATTCCAGGGGACCGAACAACTTGTCGTCCCCGCATCCCTCAAGGACAGTGTTCTTGAGAGGGAGCATAACTCTCCCACAGGTGGACACCTGATGTCTAGTAAGCTGTACCAGACCCTGAGGACCAGGTACTACTGGCCGTCCATGGTGGTGGACATCTACAGTTCGGTGGCTGCCTGCACAAGTTGTGCGCAGAACCGTCTGGTGGAACGGCGGCCTACTACGGCTATGTTACTGTTCCCGGCCAAGGAGCCCTTTGCCGTGTTGGTAATGGACATCCTTGGGCTCCTGCCAGCGACCGAGGAGGGCAACCAGTACCTCCTGGTCATCTGTGACCGCTTCACGAAACTTACGCGAGCAACCCCTTTGGCAGAGATCACGGCCATGTCGGTCGTGTCAGCCTTCCTAGATCACTGGGTTGCCGCGTATGGCATCCCGGATAGTACACTATCGGAAAATGGACCGCAGTTTGCGTCCGTACTGTTTCAGGGAGTGCAGGATATGTTCGGGGTGCAGGCAAACTATGCCACCCCCTACCACCCACAAACTAATGGGCAGGTGGAGCGCTTCAACAAAACTATTGTTCGGCAGCTGCGCCACTATGTGAGTGAGCACGTGAAAACGTGGGACCAATACAATTCTATTCTTACGACTGCCTACAATTCGCAGGTTCACTCATCTACCGGGGAAGTACCCCTCGCTTTTATGACCCCCCGTCGCGTGTGGTCTGTTGCCGTACGGCGGCCGCTCCCAACTAGGGAGGCCGATGGCAGTTCACCTACATCCACTGAGAGTAAGGCGGAGTTCGCTGCTAGGCTTGGAAAACTCATCCATAAAGTCAGGGCTGAGATGGACAAAGCGCAAAAGCGCTACAATCGTACTTTTGACAAAAAGGTGCGTAACGCCAAGCACGTCCCCGAGCAGGGTGACTGGGTACTGGCTCACTCACACACCCCAACTGGGGGTAAGTTGGTGTTCCGGTCGAAGGGGCCATACCAGGTCCTTCGTACAGATGGACGGCGGTTCACCATCGAAAGTGACGATGGGGTCCGCACCGTAAATGGACAAGACGTGGTAAATGTTGCACGACCTCCTGCAGACGACCCGGCTTGGGCACGTGCGGTGAAAGCGTGGCGCCTGCCTTCGCTAACTGCGGCCAAACAGGGCCCGCAGGAGTACGTGTTCGATAAGTTCATCGACCACGGGTGGGATGAGGACACTAACCGCCTCATGTTGAGGGTGCGCTGGTTCGGCTATAAGGCGAAGGATGATACGTGGGAATACGTGGAGGACCTTCCCGCTGAGAATGTCCGGGCATACTGCGCCCGGAATGATATCGACCCCACCTGCCCTCCCTCAACGTGAGGGAAGGCCCAGTGACAGTGCCAAGAGAGTGCTTCAAGTCGAAATGGTACGCAGAGTGGCTTTTATCTACAGCCCTAACCCACACACTCTTACAACAAAGGCAGCTGCCAACTAGGCACGCATGCTAGACTCCCCAACACCACGGCCCTCGCCCTCACGTGGAGGCGAGCGGCGAGACCCACGCCGATAACGTTCCCCACCCGTCGGCGGGGTCGGCGGCTCCAAGTCAGAACCGTCGCGCCCCTCACGGTCGCGCAAGTGGCGACGAATGCGGCTACTCTTCTGCTTGGTCTTGCGCGCAAGTTGGCGACGCAGACGCTGGACAGACTCCGTCTCCGACGGGGTAGAGGACTCCGAGACGGAGTAAGACAACTCGTCTTCCGACACGGAGGGAGAGCGCCGAGAGTGTCGGCGACGACGGCGAGGAGGCGAGTATGCCCGGCTCGCGCGACGTTTGCCACGCCCAAATGGGGCTGGCTGGGGCATAATAGCCCCAATACGAGCCAACTTGGCTGTCATAAACTCCGCCACCGACTCGCAACTCGCGGTCGCTACTGCAGTACGAACGCGCTCCTCAAGTTGAGGAGTCTCGGAACTCTGTAGGGTTGCGGTCGACGCGGCCAACCAGGAAATGGTGCGCACCAACGTGGTGATCATCATCTCTGAGGTTAGAGGCGTGGGCGGCAACACCAACTTGGGGTATACCGTCAGGAGGGTGGCCCCCAAGTTGGGGGACACCGGGGTGGAAGACTCCACGGCCACGCTGATCGGGATGTTCCCGTGAGGTTGGAAAGGAACCGGAGGAAGCGGATGGGCCCGCCGAGGTGGCGGTACCCGGGGTAACTGCGACCCCGACTTGGGGCTCCCGCAGTGGGTTGAGTCATGTGGTCATCATAGGACGGCACGGCCATAACTATGGGCTTGTCCGGGGGTGGCGCAGTGTGGCGATCCACCCCCGGGGCATACGGGTAGTCCCCGATGCCCAACCCCTCTCGTAGGACCACACGGCCGTCGTGAAGTTCACGAGTGAACCACACGAACTGGCGAAGTGCGCCATCGTCCTTGGGCCCACGAGTGGGGCGGCGCAACTTGTGCTCAATGCTCTCCCACTCGATAAACTTATGGAGCCGGAGCATCTCCTCAAGTAGAGTGAGTTGTCCTGATGAGCACCCCTCAGCAACTAGCTGAGGGGTGAGCTGTTCCAAACCTTGGATGAGCCGGAGGGGGAGATGCCAGAGCATCCCCCGCCGCTGAACACAGGACACCCAGGTCGACATGACCTCGAGGAGCCACTGGGTGGCCAACATGGCCCACACCAGGTGATCAGGGGCAGCCGTCAACATGACGGAGCCGAAGTGGTCAAGCAACCGGGGCAACAACGCCGGGAACCCGTAGGGGACCTCAACTTGAGGCCACCACTCGGGCTTCTTCGGATAGTACTGCTCCTTACTGGCAGCAGACTGTTGAGGAAACCCAAGTTGAGCCGAGGTCACCAAGTAGGGACCTCGCCGGAAGTCTTTCTCCATCCGCACATCAAAGTGATGAGTGTGCGGATCGGCCTCGTGGAGGTACAGTGGGCGAGTTGCCACAGCGTCCCACGTGAAGGTCGGCAAGTCGCCGGGACCCGAGATAGTTCCCCCGCGGTCCACCATGGCCTTGGCACGTTGGACGTCTTCAACCTCCTCGTCGTCCAGGAAGGCAAACTGGTCCGTCCTGAAGCCCGCCGGGAACCCGACCCTACGGGGATACTTCTCCCGTAGGCGGTCCCATACCCGGCCCATCGCTGCGCCAAGTCGGCCACAGCGAAGAACAGTCAACCCCTCCTCATAAAGAGGCCAAGCGGGGTAAAACCACCGCCCCAAGGCCTCACGCGGGACAACTTGTCCCGCCTCCGGGGGAGATCCCGCCGTCAACCCAAAGCCGGGTGACGCGGGAGTCCCATCCCCAGGAGCGATCGCGGAGCCCCCGCCGGAAGTCCCGGCGGGTGCTGCACCGTAGGAGGTGTCCTCCATGCGCTCGTCAAGAGAGTCCGTCTCCACTTTCGGAGTCGCCATGGCTCTCCCCAAGTTGGGGAGAGACGCTCTGGCTATCGCAGCACGAGACCCGCCTCGAGTTGAGGGGGACTCGGATCTTGGGTATACGGGTGGCCTCCCCAGCGTGGGGCGGCCCAGTGGAAAGTGAAAGGGAGGTGGTGGTGAAGGTGAAGTGTGAACTGAAGAAAGCAAGCTGCCGAGTGGGCAAGCTTGAGAAGAGGGGCGGTCAACGTGACCGCCTCCACATCCGCGTTACGTACACGCTGGGGGACAGCAAGTCGCGCCCCCAACGCCGTTACGTGCGTTTACGCACCCCCTCACAGGGCCGACCGGGTCGGTCGGAACTGAGGAGAGGGAAGTGTGGCAGTATTGACCCCCACGTACGGGGGCAACACGTGCCATGCAAGGGGCGGCAGGCCACTAGCCTGATCCGTTCCTCCCCCTGCATTTGGGTCCATATTCCCTAAGTTTGGGATAGTTAGCTTAGTAGTAAATCCAACTTGGATTTGAGGGTTTTCTGCATTTATCGTCTTGAATTTTCGTGTGGCCCGGTGGGCAGGTGCTGGGGTGGGAGATTCTGAGTGGCGAGATTCTGAGTGGACCCTGGGGGGATAAGGGGAGGGACAGCGGGGCTTGGCCCTGCGTCCCCGTCCCGACCAAGAAACTGTTGGACCACACACCATCCTCTTGTTTGTCCGTGGGGGGTTTGCCCCACAACAGGGACAGAGTGTGTGCGACTTGCACTTCTTCCGGTTCCCCCGACACGGGAGGCAGCCCTGGCACACCGCCCCAACTTGGGTGCCGTGTGTGCTTGTGGTTTTTGCCACAGTGCGGCGCTCGTAGCGTCGCGCAGCTGGCCTCACACACAGGTCGGCCGGAAAGGCCGCAGCGGCGTGTACGCCAGACGCCAGTCTTCGGGCCGAAAAACTCCCGTGGGTCAGCAAATCGTGCCGTTCCCATTCGCTCGTGGGGAGATTGTTCCGGCTGGCCGATGAGTCAGAGATGTGGATTGTCCTGTGGTCTGTTAGTCCCCTGATCCGCGGAGAGAAAATAACCGTCCAGGGATGAGTCAGGGTACTAACGGGAAGCCGATCCGCGGCTCTCGTGCTGACCGTCCGCGACCCGTAGAATCTCGGCCGGACAGCGCGGCATCTCCAGATTACCAGGGAGTTGATGCGTCTTGAAAGGAGTTGGCTGAGAAGGACAGGGAAAAAGAGGCCCGAGTCCTCATTTCCGAAGCTAGAGTCTTGGGGATCTAGGGGGCATGTCCTTACACCTCCTCCCCCTTACGACGCGCGCCGAAGGAACGCGTCCAAAACCTCAAGTGCGCGCGCAAGGTCTTGCTTTGTCAGCCAGGAATTTCCGCTGACGTCACAGCCTTTCCACTTGATGAGGTACTGTAGTCGTCCTCGGCTCTTTCGTGACCGTATGATGGAGTCGACTTCGTACTCGACAAAACCGGCCGGAAATGTAACCGGAGGCGGCACGGGAGGAAGTCGGCCGTACGGGTCATCGCGGTACGGCTTTACCGAGCTCGCATGGAAGGCGTTGTGAACCCTGCGATCGAGCACCGATTGGGGAAGATCCAGGCGGGAAGTCACATCATTAATGCCTTCAGTGACGCGATAGGGTCCTGCGTACTTGGGCATCAGCATCCGAGCTCTTTGGAAGGCGTCTGGCGTAAAATGTTGGGTACTTAGAAGCACCAGATCGTCGACGGCAATCTTGCAAGGTCGGCGATGGCGATCTGCGTACGCCGAGCGTGCCTCATTTGCACTCTTGATGGCTGATATGGCAGTCTCCTGAGCACGTTGGAGATCGCTTAACCAGTCAGACACTGCAGGTACACTTGATTCTGACTTGTTGAGGATGTCCATTGGAACTGTGTTGGGTTCGAATCCGTAGTTCAAGAAGAAGGGTGAGTACGTCGTCACAGCATTTGGCGACCGGTTTTAGGCTACATCAGCAGCAACCAAGAATAGGTCCCAATCGCCCTAGTGATGGTTGACGAAATTTCGCAGGATTTCCTCAATCTTCATGTTCATATTCTCAGTCTGTCCGTCAGTTTGCGGGTGGTAGGCTGAAAATGCCTTGACCTTGACTTTGAGGATCTCCGTGAGTGACCGCCAGAAGTTCGAGAAGAAGATGCGGTCCCTGTCGCAGACGAGATCAGCAGGGAGTCCGTGGTGTCGATAGACATGATCGTGATAGAGCTGTGCTGCAACTGGCGCGGTACAGTCCGGCTTCATAGGGGCGAGGCGAATCATTTTGGAGAGGCGGTCGACGACGACGTAAATCCCGTTGTGACCTCTTGGAGTCAGAGGTAGAGGCGTGATAAATTCCATGGAGACACTTGCCCATCGTTGGTTCGGAGGATCTAGAGGTTTGAGGTGACCCAGAGGTGTATGGGTGCTAGCCTTGTTTCGCTGGCACAAATCACATGTTTGTACATATCTTTGGATGTCCTTCCGCATTGTTTTTCAGTAGTACTTGGAAGAAATGGCCTTCGTTGTTATCTTGACTCCCATGTGCCCGTGGCACGGGACATCGTGGTAGTCGTGGAGTAGGCTTTGGCGTAGAGTACCGACAGGGATACACGTAGGGTCACCTCGCTTCAACAACCACATGTGCAGCCGGTAGGGAGATACCGGGTCTTTGACTAGGTCGGCAAACTCGGGGTCCGCGTCGTACTCTTGTTCTAAGAAGGCAAGGTCTTGATCACTTTGATTGATGGTCATGAGGTTGTTGATTTCAGTTTTCTTGGGGATGGCTTCGATGGTCTTGGCCAGCACGCGACTAAGGAGGTCTTGATCGGGGGCGTGCTTGTCGGGAGCATCTTGTGGCTGCCTGGAATGGGCATCAGCAACGAAAATTGAAGTGCCCTTGATGGGGACAATCTTGAACTGGAGCTGGTCCAGAAGCTCCAGCCATTTGGCGTGACGATCGTTGAGCTTTTCTTGGGTTCTTAGGTATCTCAGGGACTCATGGTCGGTGTGGACCTCAAGGGGTACTCCGTAGAGAAGGCAGCGCCAATGGCGGATGGTTTGTACGACTGCAAGAAGTTCTCGTTCACGAATGCTGTAGCGTTGCTCGTGGATGTTGAAAGTTCACGAAACAGATGCCACTGGACGCCGTCCGCGTCCGTCATCCTGCTCAAGGACTTCGCCAACAGCATATCCGCTGGCATCGGTAGACACGTAGATTGGATATCTCTTGTCGAAAGGCCTTAGTACTGGTGCGGTTGTTGTCAGATTTTGTAGCTGCTCGAAAGCTTTCTGGGCGTCAGGGGTCCACTCGAAGTCGACATTCCCAGTCAGCCTTCTCAAAGGCGTGGCTACGGCCGCCATTCCCTTGATAAATCTGCGGTAGAAGTTGACCATACCGAGGAAGGATTGCACGTCCTTTTTTCTTCTCGGTGTTGCCCATGTACGAATGGCTTGGACCTTATAGTCCTGCATGGAGAAGCCTTTCTCGGAGATGACGTGACCGAGGTAGTCCACAGTGGTCCGAGCGAAATGGCACTTGCTCAACTTGGCGTAGAGCTTGTGTTCTCGTAGATTGTCGAGTGCTAATTTTAGGTGCTTGAGGTGATCGTCATAGGTTTCGCTGTAGACTAGGATGTCGTCGAGGTAGACGCAGATGAAGTCGTACTGGTAGGGTCTGAAGACATCGTTCATTAGGTTCATGAAGACCGCGGGTGCATTCGTAAGACCAAAGGGCACGACCGTGAACTCATAGAGTCCGTACTTGGTTCGAAACGCCGTCAGAGGTATTGTTTCCGGATCAAGGCGAATCTGGTGGTAGCCAGAACGGAGGTCGATCTTCGTGAAGCACTTGGCCTTTCGCAGTTGGTCGAAGATGTCGTCGATGCGTGGTAGTGGATACGCGTTCTTGATGGTGGCCTTGTTTAGGGCCCTGTAGTCGATGCACATTCGCCAGCCACCGTCCTTTTTTGCCGCAAAGAGGACGGAAGAGCCCCACGGTGAGGCGCTTGCTTGGATAAATCCCTTCCTTATTAGGACGGCAAGTTGGGTCCTGAGTTCTTCGAGCTCCTTTTCGGCTAGTCGGTAAATTCCGCTACGACGTGGTTGGGCATCGTCGGTAAGCTTGATGCTGAACTTGTGACTGCGCTCAGGAGGAAGTCCGTCGGGGAGCTCGTCTGAAAAGACGTCGGCGTACTCTTTGAGAACATCTTGAACTTCTCTCTTGTCGTCGGCGTGTCCCATCGCAAGGGCATTAATGTCGAATTGGTAGAGGGATCTTCGGACTGCATGTAGATGGCAAAAACCGGGCACCTTCGGACGAGGTCCCGGGCGAGACGTTGCCGACTGATCAGGGGTTCGGGCCTCTGGAGGAAGGCTGCGATAGAGATGTTCTTGTGGTTGAACTTGAGGGAGATCTTGTTTTTCAGGTTGTTGATTTTGGCATCCTTGTCATCGCGCCACTTCTTTCCCAGGATGAGGTCGTAGGCGTTCAAGTCACATACAGCAAATCGTAGTCGTTCTTGGTACGGTCCAATGAGAATCTCAAGGGGTTCAACGGTTTTAGCGAGGACATGAGAGCGGCCATCGGGCGTGCTTGCCGCAAAGTCCGTTTCCTTAGTATTCACAAGCAGGGAGGTCACGAGGCGCCTTGAGACGAAGTTGATGGGAGATCCGTCGTCAAACAGCACCTTAATAACTTTGCCATTGACAGAAGCAGTAGAAAGCTGAAGCCCGAGTCGCAGGCGTTCAAACGGTGACAACATATTTTCAGGAACCGAAAAAGGGTCTTTCGCAAGTGTTGATGATGGTTGCTGCTTTAGTTCCGCTGGCCTTTTGGGCAGTCCTTAACCAAGTGCCCTTTCTCGCGACAGCGGAGGCACAAACCCTCGCGCATACAGCGCTGGCGTTCGTCTGGCGTCAGCTTGTCGACATTGATGCTGGAAATGTCCATCGGGATAACACCCGTCGTTGGTGGCTTCCCAGAAGTGCTGCTAACATTGCTGGTAATTCGGGACGCTTCAGCCTTGGCCGCTTCGACGCGCAGGGCGTCAGTCATAAGGGACTCAAGATCCGTGTAGGTCTTCAGGCAAAGTGCCTGCGAGATCGTCGGCGACCTGAACCACTGTATTACACTGCATGTGTTACTGTATTTCATCGCCTGTTTGAAATGCAGTAAAAACAGGCAGATGCTTGCTACTCAGGCACCGAAAAAGAGCAGCAAGAATGATGTTATGCACCATACACCACGTGTATTGCATCCCGTAACACACCTCAATGCAAGCTAGATTGCAGTGTGAAACACATAGAGTTGAATAGGCCACTACAGTGCGTATCCGGCACAGTCCGGATGACGCCGGATGACGGCCCCTTTTATTCCGGTCCTTGTGGAATCGCTCATCCATTTTTGTGCACTTTAGTAGTTACTCAGCACCTTCTCAAAGCATTTGGACACGTATTACAGAGGCGGGCCACTTTCAGCTGCCTGACCAGGTGAATAGACACAGGCACAGACACACACGAGAGACAGACACAGTCACAGCTACTTGCCGCATCGACGTAAATGCCTCGCCGCAGTGTCTGCGCCGCCCCAGACACCCGCCGTCCCTGACACAGTTGGCAGACACACCGTTCAACGGATCCCGCCAGACACTCCGCACGCCTGCT
Source organism: Pyropia yezoensis (assembly GCA_009829735.1). NCBI lineage: Eukaryota > Rhodophyta > Bangiophyceae > Bangiales > Bangiaceae > Pyropia > Pyropia yezoensis. The sequence goes on along the minus strand of CM020620.1, from coordinate 1,551,788 downwards.
GGTGCTTCCACGCGCGGCCGCCTGTACTTGCCGTCACCCGACGCACACAACTACGCCCGTGGCCTCCCGCCCACATGTCCTCCCGTACCACAGCAGACGCATCCACCCGCCGACGTACCCACCTAAATCACCAGAGCAGCTGCGTCCGGCTCATCCATCCACATGCACCACTCACGGCATACTCTGCGCATACCTGATGGGTACACAGAAAGACCAAGGGGAGGAGGGAAAGGGCGCCGGGGGGTGTGAAATCGCGTGGAGGGGAGCCGGGAAGCCGGGGGCCGAAGGGAAGGGAAGAGAGGACACCAGCTCGGTAAGGATCACATTGAGAAGGAACCGCGAAAGGTACGTAGCGGGCAAAAAACTCGTGAATATCAAAAACATGCAGGAAATGCAAGCCAACGCAACGCACTTGCAGAGAAATGCAAGCCAATGTAGCGCATGACATGGAACTGTGCATGTATGGCACCCCCATGTGTATCGTCTTCCTACCGCCACGACCCCGGCATCTGCCACCCTCCTACACGCCCTCTCGTACCACCGCGCGAGCAGCCCCCCGCGCACACACCCACGTACATCACGAGAGCAGCTCCATCCAGCCGATCAACCCACATGCACCACCCATGGCATCCTCCGCACATACCTGAGTGATGGACAAGAAGAGTAAGCGAAAAAGGAAGAGCGTGGGTGCGAGGAAGCGGGAGAGGCGATGGAGGGAGGCGGGGGGGGTGCGGGGGGTGGAACGGGAAGGGAGGACGCCAGCTCGACAAAAAAAGAGATCCAGAAGAACCTGCGAAAGGTGCGTAGCGAGTAGAACACAAGTGAATATGCAAGATAGTGCAGATAACTGCAAGCCAACGCAACGCAGTTGCAGGGAAATGCAAGCCAATGTAGCGCATGACATGGAACTGTGCATGTATGGCACCCCCATGTGTATCGTCTTCCTACCGCCACGACCCCGGCATCTGCCACCCTCCTACACGCCCTCTCGTACAACCGCGCGAGCAGCCCCCGCGCACACACCCACGTGCATCTCCAGAGCAGCTCCGTCCAGCCGATCAACCCACATGCACCACCCATGGCATCCTCCGCACATACCTGAATGATGGACAAGAACAGCAAGCGGAAAATGAACAGCGTGGGTGCAGGGAAGCGGGAGAGGAGATGGAGGAAAGCGGGGGGGGCGCGAGGGGTGGAGAGGTGGGGGGGTGGGGGGGGGGGCATGGGTGCGGGGAAGTGGGAGAGGAGATGGAGAGAAAGGGGGCGCGAGGGGTGGAGACGGGGGGGGGGTGGGGGGGGAGCAGGAAAGGAATGGGACACGACACGGTGGGAGAAGGGGCAGTCCGGGAAAGCGCTTGCAGGGGATGGAGGAGAGTGCGAGCGGGGCGTGGAGGGGCGGGTGAGGTGGAGGCAAGGCGGTGGGTGAAGGGGGCAGTGTGTGGCAAGCCCGGTTTGTGCTTCACACGCATCCAATGGCGTGCGGTCTCCACCGGAGCGACGGTAGCCACCAGTTCATTCATTGGGCGCCAAGTGGTGGCGGCGGATTGCGCTGATTGGTCAAGCAAAAAATCTTCATATGGAGCAAGCCCATGCAAGGATCTGCCCACTTTGTTCAGACTCTGTGAGAGTTCAACAAAGAAACCTGTACTTGCGCACACGGAAAGTTCAAATCCTGACTAAACCGTACTTGAAGCATCCCAAATTTCGGAGTGCTCGAGCATTCTAACGTAAGTCATCAAGGGAACATGCGGAAATGAAACGTTTTGAAAACATATCATCACACCGACCAACCAGAACGCGATGGTGCCCCTATGCAAATTCACGATAGTGGTGTCCAATGAGACTTAACATGAGTAATTATGGTCTACTAACTGTAGCATCCCTGGCCCCGACTTGGCGCCGACCTGGGACTGCAACCAGAGGGCACCAGGTGCCAGAACACGCCCGCGGTGTGGTGATGGTTGGCGGCCGTGGCCCGTGCCCGGCACTGGGATGCGGTGGACTACGCTATCCACACGTGAGAGAGGGATTTCTGATGGGTTTTTGCATACTTGTGAGGGATTTGATTTGAGAGAATCTGAGTGTGAGATTAGTGAGTGGGAATAGAATTAGTAGTGATAGTGGCCCCCGACCTGACGAGGTTAGACTCGGGTCGGGGCCACTCGGGGGTATGGGGGGGCTACCTGGCCGACGTGCCGAGGCTCCCCCAGATGCACGTTAAGAAAGACAGCGAGGCGCCCTTGGCCCGCGCCCTCAGGAAAAAGACAACTGCGGGTTTGCTTTCCTCTTCCCCGTGTGCACTACCGTGCGTATCTGTTTGCTCTGCGAGCAGGCACGTGAGGCAACAGGCATACCACTCTCGTAGTTCCCCTTTCTATGTTACCTGTCCCTTTCCGCCGAGGGATATTGACACGTGTCTGAGAGGATCGAGTTTTATACCACATATTTGGTGGAGCAGCAGGGGATCTGGAATTTTTGAGAAGAGACAATTGGGAGTAGCGGCTGGGTTGTTCCTGTTCTGTGTTTTTCTGTGGTTTGGGAATTATTCGCACCCGTTCACGGGAATCCCATTCCTGGCTCTCCAACCCCTCTCTTGTGGTCTTGCGATCTTTTGACACGCAGGCAGCTGGACTGTGGCTGTCAAGAGACCAACATGACTGCCCTCCCTGGCACGACGGTGCCCGAAGGGGTAGACCCCGCGTCCCTTGACGCATCCCTGGTCACCGCGTGGGACGGTGCCCAACCCGGCGTTCTCCCTACGGGTGAAGCAGACCTGGGTGTGACATCCGGTAGCGGACTGGAGTCTACAGGCGGCCAAGTACCTCCTGCTCCCGTTCCTCCGGCTGTTCCTCCAGTGTGAGTCACCCCGGGGTCAACGGCGTTTGAGTCCGCTCGCAGCAGACGTCTCCCTCCTGTCGGTTCTACTCCTCAACCTCCAGGGATAGCCCCTGGTGTGTTTTCTCCTGCACCCACACATGGCAGCTGGGTGTATACACCTCTTCCTGTGGGCGCTAGCAATGCCAGGGGCACCGCTGCAATTGGTTCCACGGGTCACCCTGAGACCTCGACTCCTGGGACCGGACAAGATTTTCCTCCCCTGGCGTCCTATGGGACGGGGAGCTCCAAGACCGGTAACCGGAGCAGCCGGAGGCGTCGGCGTCGTCGTCGTCGCTCTAGCACCAGCGAGACAAGTTCCTCCAGCTCTGAGGAGGGATATGACTGGGACGCATCTCCTGGCCCCACTCGGCGCAGGCTAGTCGAGTTTGACTTCCCTGCGCACCAAGTGGGAGATGCCACCCTGAACAAGGTCACGTATTGGGGTAACTACCGGCTGGAGAACCAGGACCAAGGTTACACTCGGAAGATATCGAAGAAGATGGCATCTCTGAACCGGCGAACGCAGCCGAGCTTCGGGGGACATCCTAAGTTTTCCGGGAAGAGACCGGCGCTTATCTTTGCCTTCCTGCGCCGGTTTTTAAAGAAATGCAACGACAACGATGTGTCCGAGGGCAAGGCACTCTACCTCATGGTTAACTTCATTACCGGAGATGCGGAACAGCGGCTCGCACAGGTTCTACCAGACTCTGCCGGACATATTGTCGGGCGTACCGTTGGGAGCTATCCAGAAGCGGTCAACTGGCTCCTGTCCAACTACGCTGACGCGGACTCCCTGCGCAAGGCAGCAGGCAGGTTGAGCCGGGCAACCATGGAACGACAAGAGACTCCAGAGGCCTTCGCCCGCCGTGTCCGGGAGATGAGCGAGGCTTGTGGCACCGTTTACTCTGAGGCCAGGCTCAAGATGATCTTCTCGGAAGGGCTTCCTGAATATCTTCAAGTGGACGCGGAGAACTTCAACCAGGAACATCAAGAGCATACCTTCCAGCAGTTGATGGCCTACACCCAGGGCAAGTACCGGCAAGCAAAGGCCCTTTAAGCTATCATGGTACCAACGCCCAAGCCGTTGTCGCGAGCTCGTCACGGACCCGACAAGTATAAGGGAGGTGATAGCCCTGTACCGGTACTCGCAGTTGGCGAGGCCTCACCCGTGGGGTCAGGGGACAAGTGAGGCGGCTTCGTTTCTAAGGAGCAACCTTCCCTGGTCGCCCCCAAACAGGTCAAGAACCAGCGGTTCCGGTCTTGTTGGCTGTGCCAAAAGGAGGACCACTTGTCCAACCAGTGCCCGACCATTCCGAAGGACCTCCAGGAGAAGCTCAAGCGTCAAGGACTAGTGTTTGCAATGGCAGTCAACTGGGCTGACCGGCGAGTACCCTCCAAGATGGACAAAGCACAGGTACACGCAATCCGGGTGGCAACTTTGCAGAGCGTCACTCAGGCTCTGGCAAGGGAAGCTCCTATGGACATTGACCTGGAGCCGAAACCTCTAAGGAATCCTCGGACCCGAGAAACGAGTACGGCAGGCGCTCTCCCCAAGTATCTTCCCGAATCTCCGACGGCGGGGTACTTCTACCCGTTCTCCCCTTGCGTGCCGGGAGAAGGGACGGCAGTAACCTGCTCAACTGGTAGCCGCCTGGACACCCTGTTCGTTCAAGGGGACCTTGCTTGTCCTACGTAAGGAAAACCTCAAGATTAATGCTCGTATGCGTTCGGGGGATAGCCTCCCCCAAGCTGTTACGCCGGTGGTTGACGCGGGAGCCGGCCCAAGCGTCATCACTGAGAACCTGTTACCTCCGGGCTGGCGTCGACGTGCCTGAAGAGCGCCTACCAGGACCCATATTGTCGACGCTTTGGGTCAAACCCTACGACCGCTTGGCCGTCTTCCTGTCGCCATCTATGTCAACAATGAACCAATGCTTTTTCCCTTTCTAGGAGTCAAGACTCTATCAGTCCCCCTCATCCTAGGCTGGGACTTCCAAAAGCAGCATGTCAAGAGTATCCTGCCCGGAGAAGGAAAGGTGCAGTTCAACCATGGGTTTGTGTCACCAGTGCTGGAGCATCTGGACGCCAAGGTTCGTGTAGTCAAGAACAAGAAAACACGCATCCTACCCTCTACCTTGACTCACTTCAAACCGGTGCTCCAGCTTCCTCGCTCGGAGACCAAGGCTCAAGTAACGACCCGGACTGCATGTCAATGCCTGATCTACGGACGTAAGGAATTTCTGGCGAGACACCGGTTATAGTTGGCCCACGGACATCACAAGAAGGTGGAAAGGCACACTACATTCTCGGTGCTAATTGTCAACGTGAGCCGGAAGCCGATAACCCTCGCCAAGGGCACTCGAGTTGGTACAGCAGAGCCTTACCGGGGGTCTGCCCGTGCTATGAGTAAGGAGGACCTCTTGAACCTGCAACAAGAACTGGCATCCAACTTAACGGCCTTAAACGTACCTCCGAGGCAAGAGCAGGCTAGCAGCGTCACCCCAAAGCCCGATCAAGCACCGTGTAGCGTTATGGCCCTTCTGGCCCAGGGTCCACACACACAAGAAGCCACAACGGGGTCAGAAAGGAACGGGTAAAGGTCCCAGCGTGATCCACTCGCCCGCCCCTTCAGGGGCAAGGGTAAAAGGACAAAAGCCCGAGGGAGCAAGAACCCAAAGAACCGTTGATTTTACAAGTTGGCCCCGGGGAGACCCCGGAGCACCCCTCAAGAACCTCCCCCTTGGCCCCTCCAGGGGCCTAGAGTGGGGCCCCTAGAGGGTGCCTCTGGCGGGTCGAGCGCCAGCAAGGCGTCTGACCTCCACCAGATCCTCCAGCGCATCCCCTACACCGGGGTTACACTGGGGCGCCGAGGGTCACCAATCAACCCCCGGTCGCCAAACACAAGCAAAAAGCAAGCGAAAATCCCCCCACACACAGATGCCAATCCCCGAAAAAAACCCAGTGGGAAAAAGGGGAAAGACACGAAAACACGCAGTGAAAACAAATACGAAACAAATGGCCACAATGGCCAGTAAGGCCACCTCCACCGGCCAAATCCGCCTCCCTGGGTGGGACCAATCAGGATCCCGGGTGTGTCGCCACAGTCCCGAGTCACTGACAGGGGGGGGCCCCGGCAAGAGAAGGGCTCCACGTAGGATAGCCCGCCGGGTCCCAAGTCACCTCCCCAAGAGCCCGCCTGTCCCCAAAGGCTCAGAACGCCACATGGCCCCCTCACGAAGGCCGAGCGTCCCGCCGGCCAACAACGTACAGGATTCGAGCGGGCCGAGGGGAGGAACCGATGGGTCCGGGGGGTGAGAACCGCACACAATGACTCGCTGGGCCAGTGCCTCCGATAGTGGTCGCCTTCTAAAAGGGGGGGAGGCGTGGTCCACGGGTGTCGGAGAGGGCCCGCCGAGAGAGGTCACAACGGGAGCCACGCGCGCCAGAGAGAGAGAGGGGGGGAGGAGGGCGCGGCAGGGAGAGAGAGGGGGAGAAGGGCGCGGCATACCACCCCTACGGCACGCTTGACCCCACCCCCCACTGCCGCAGAGCGTCAGGGGAGGGGTCGAGTGCTGAGGGGGGGGTGGGTCAAACCTGCCGCGGCCATGCCGCCGGGTCCGCCTCCTGTCTGGGAGGAAGACCTGGGAATAAGCGGGCCCCCTCGGGTCCCTTCGACCGTCTCTACCCTGGCCACCCGACTCACTCATACCCAGAGCGGGCCCTCGGACCCACGCGCGCCATCGCGTCGGCCGCCACCACCACCATACTCATCGGTCCCTCACCTGGCCAGCTACATTGCGGATCTCCTGGCCCCTCCACCTCCCCTCTCACCTTCGGTCCCCCTGTTTTCCAAGGGCCCTCGCGTTCCCGACGCAGCGGCGTCGCGGACCACGATGGACGTCGACGGCGGAGCGGTTCCTCATGGGCCCCTTGGTCACGATGGGCCCAACGACCACGGCGGACAAGAGGAGCCGGGGGCGGGCAAGCTGTACACCGACATCTTCGGCGGGTTCCCGGAGCAGTTTGGGCCCGAGGGCCGTGTTGCGTGGGACCGCGAGAGGGCCAGGGGTCGGGTTACTTCCACAAGGGCCCACACGACCCTGCTTTTCATCGACGGGCCCTGCACTGGCTACTCCTTCTTCCGCCAGATGGTCACCATGCCCAAGGCCCGTGTTCCAATGCGGGCCGACCGGTCCGAGTCGATCACCGTGGTCCGTCATGTGGACGAGGTGGGCTACGTGGTTCGGTTCAAGGAGGATCGGGACAAGGCGATTGCCGGGTCCGCGTCGTTGCCGGCGGCCCCATCGGGCCAGTATGTCATCAAGGCCTCTCCGTTTCTCGGTTACGACGGGTTCCAGCCGGCCCGTCAGTACCTGGTGACCAACCGGCACCACCGGGACAAACATCGTATCTTCGTGGACTGGCATCAACAAGAGTTCCAAAGTTGTCCCGCCATGGACCGTGGGGCCCATTATGTCCGGGTCCCTCAGTGGTGGGTTGGTGTCGAAGTCCCCTTTGGGGCCATCACGGAGCTGCCACCGGTCCTTTGTTACTTCGGGGACCTACTGCGGGCCAACGATACCTTCACCTGGGCCGTGTTTCGGTCTGAGTGGGCCGTGCACGCGGAGGTCCTTCTCCTCCGTACGGCCCGGCCATCCTGCCAGTTGTGGCTCTTCTTCGAACCTGGATCCGTCGTGTAGGGACCAAGGTGATCTGTCGCGCCCAGTCGGGGTTGGACTCCGTGGCCGAGCGGGACCTTGAGCTTCATCTGGACCTGCTTGGCAAGGTGGCCCCGATCCCCGGTTTAGTGGCCCGTCTTCACAAGGTGAACCCGAAGGTACGCGAACTTCCTGGGTCCAAGTGCGGTTCGAACCGGCGGACGGGACCTGGGGGGTCCATGTCGGTGAGGATCTGGCCCCATTGGACCTACCTTATTCTTCTGACGTCTTGGAGAGTCGGGAGATCGCAGTGGACCTAGGGACCGAGGGTGCCGCTTCTCAAGGCGCTCCTCTTCCCGGTCCGGTCGTGGCCCGCCCTGCTGGGTCAGCCGGTTCCACGGGTCATCGCCAAGGGCCCTCCTCGGGTCCGGCCATCCTTGTCGCCAATATCATGGGCCACCGAGACGTCCCTGACTCCGAGTTGGCCCAATTGGAGGGTGGTATCCAACCGCAAGTCGTCGGGGCCCTTCGCGGTGTGGTTGGGGGCCCTATCGACAACCTGGAGGGGGCCCAGGTCGGACCTCTCCTCGCGGCTAGTCTCCATACGATGGTGAACCTTGGGACCCGTGTAGCCGAGTGGGCGCAGGGCCAAGTGGGCTCGGAGGTCCCAGACTACAAGCGGCTCCTGGACCTCGTGGACCGGCATGGGATCCGCCAGGACCTTGGGAAGGAGTTGGTCTTTGCGACCCGGGAGGGTCAGCGGGAGTGGGGGACCACGTCGGGGTCGCGGTCACGTGGTCGGTCCGATGTGGACGACGAAGAGGAGGACCCTCGGGCTGAGAGCCGGGCCCGATACTGAGTCAACTTGGGGTCGTTGGTAGACGAAGGGTTGGCCTTTTTGTTTTAGTAGGGCCCATGTTGTCCATCATAAACCTGTGTTTGCTTGCCACCCGGGGGAGGGGAGCAGTTAGAGTCCAGCGGAACGAGTGTCCAAATCAACTGCCACTTGTGCCCCTTTCAACACTGCACGAGTCCAAGGGATCAACTCCAGCTTAGTCAGGCATGGGACCCATAGCCTGTGGCAGTGTGGGCCCATACTCTCCACCGCTGTCTCACGGACCATGGGCTTAGTGAAGGCCAGGAGAAGGGTCACATGGGACAGGGCCAGAGCATCGAGGGCCAGGGTACTCCAGCGGTCCACTACGAGGGCACATGTCCGCCCCCGGCTCCAGACACCAGGGCCAAGCAGAGTAGATGGCCTTCAATGGTTCCAGTAGAGCTAGGGCATGTTCCTCCAGCATAGGGGGCTCGGTCCCGACTCGGGAACAATACTGGGTCACTTTGCGCCGGTCGAGCTTATACCAGGGTTCCCAAGTGTCCTCGCTGGGGGCGTACCCCCACCAACGTACCTTGAGCCAGAGGTCCCCATCAGTGTCACGGTCCCAAGCGACAAAGCGTTCCCAGACAAAATGCTTCCCAGTGTCCTCATGGTCCAGTGGTACAAACGGTTCCTGCGGGCCATGAAGCATTGTTGAGGAGTCCATCTCTCCCGCTGGGGTCGGGGCTCGGGCCGCATGGTCACTGCTGACTCTGTCAGGGAACCCGTTGGCCATCACCGTGAAGGTGTGGCCATCGCGTCTTAGGATCCGGTACGGCCCTTCAACAATCTGGTCCAATTTCTTGCGCTCCTTGTCGTGAGTGTCCACATAGACCCAATCGCCGGCCTTGAGGGTCTCGTTAACCGTATTGACCCGACGATCATAACTCTTCTTGAATCTCTTCTGGGCCAGCTCGCGGTTGTTACGGACCTTAAAGGCCAGGTCACGAAGATGGGCCCGTCGAGCCTCACGCATCTGCTTAGCGGACCCGCTGAACTTCTTGGGATACGGAGAACTCGGCAGCTGGTCCAAAGCATATGACCGGACCCTCTCTGGGACCACGAACTCCAACGGGGCCACGCCTGTACTCTGCTGGGGCCTTGAGTTGTAGGCCACCGTCAACACGGATACAAGCTCGTCCCATCGGTCCTGGTGGTCCTCGATGTAGGTCCTCAACTGGGCCACTATGGTCCTGTTGTAACGCTCAACCTGGCCCTGGGTCTGTGGGTGGTATGTGGTCGAGGTGAGATGCTTGATACCAATCATACTACACACCGCCCGGAAGTGAGTTGAGGTAAGCTGGGGCCCATTGTCGGTTAGCAAAGTGTCGGGGGGTTCATAGGAAGCTACCCAAGTGTCCAAAAAGGCCGACGCTACGGTCTCAGCGTCTTCACGGTCCACAGGGACAACACGGGTTAGTTTTGTGAAACGGTCCACCATGACCACCAAATACTTGTTGCCATTAATGGTCTCCGGTAAGGGGCCCAGCAGGTCAAGACACACACCGGTAAACGGTTAAGTGGCCGGGACGAGCCGGAGTGGGTTGGTCCGCCGGCGCCCTTGGACCTTGCCTTTCGCACAGGCCCAACATCGGGACACAAAGGTTTACACGTCCGTGATCATTGAGTCCCAGTAAAAGGACCGACGGAGCGACGTGTACATCTTGTTGACTCCAGGGTGTCTCGCGTGGCCCGGCTCGTGTTCGAGCATAAGGATCTCCATCTGCAGGCTTTTCGGGACCAGTATCTGCACCGCACGGTCCAAGGGGGCCAGGCGAACAAGTAGGCCATCGGGAGTCTCCCCAAACCGAGATTTAGCATTCTGGTTCATGTGTTCCCTTATCTCCTTGCATCGGGGGTCCTTGGCTTGGGCTTCAAGAATCGTCTGAACCGTCATGGGCGGGTACCGCTTGTCGCTTTTGAATCTCGGTTGGACCCAGCCCCTTGCGAAGTTGGCTAGGGTCAGTAGGGCCAGGATCTCTTCCGGTATGGGTCCGCGGTCCGCGCCCGACGTGGCCAGTCGCGACATAGCGTCCGCCGCGTGATGGTGTTGACCGGGCCTTGACTCCACCGTACAGTTGAACTCTGCGAGCCTTAAGCGCCAGCGGGCCAGACGTCCATGAGCCCCATCCATATGTAGCATCCATTTGAGGGCCGTGTGGTCCGTGCGGACAATAAAGAGGGTCCCTTGAAGATAGGGCCTTAGCAAGAACAGGGCCCACACGACGGCCAGGCATTCCCGCTCCGTCGTGCTGTAGTTCCTCTCTGCCGCCGTCAGGACCCGACTCCAGTATCCAACGGGCCGGTAGGACCCGTCCTCTTGCTCCTGGAGCAAGACGCACCAAACTTGGGCTGCGCTGGCGTCGGTATCAACGATGTACAGACCCGTGCGTCTCGGTAGGGCCCGAATGGGAGTGTGGGTCAGGCGGTACTTGAGGTCCTCAAACGCGTCCATTTGTTCCGGGGTAAGTGGTGGCAAGGGGTCAGGGACCTTAGTACTCTTCAGGGCCAAAAGGGGACGAGCGACCTTGGCGTAGTCCCTCACGAACCGACGGTACACGTTGCACATACCAAGGAATCTTCGCAGGTCCTTCTTGGTCCTTGGGGCCTTGGCTTGACGGAGCCCGACCAGGTTCTTCTCATTGACCCGGAGCTGGCCCTTGCCGACGATGTGGCCCAAGTACTCGACTTCATCCTGGAACAGGTGAAACTTCGTGGCCTCGAGGGACACACCAGCCTTAGATAGCAACTCAAAACCTCCTCAAGATGGGCCAGATGGCTCGATGACTTGGAGCTTCAGCTGCTTCTCGACTTGCTCCCTAATGAAGTCCCGATGGTGGAGCCCAGTACGATACGGTTGGGACCATATGGGCCGTGCCCCCTCCTTCAACGTGATGCGATGAGGGGTGATGTCCAACCGGCCCAGCTGGCCATCCCAGAGTCCCTTGTATCGGTCCAGCAATTCTCGTACCGCGCCGTGTAGGGCCGAAGGGATCAGTTCATAGGCCACCCGCGGCATAGGCTCCGGACCAACGTTGTCCATCTTCGGCCTTTCAATTGGGGGAACAGGGTCACCGGTCTGGACCCTCTTGGCCCACGGTTCCTCCAGTTCCGCCACTTGCGACGTGGCTCCCTCAGCAGGCACCAACGTGGCCAACGGGTCCGCCCCCTCACAAGGCTCTGGCAACTCCTCGAACGGGATCTCTTGAACCGGACCATCACATGGGGTCGCGAGGCCCACTGCAAAGTTCTTGGGCAGGTTCACGGGCCTCTTGGACAGATTCGTCAGGTACAGTCGGAAATCCCTTTGGGTCTTAACATGGGCCAAAGCATTGTGGAGTCGTAGGCCCTTCTTGGCCATCTTGTGGGGCCGTTCGTACAACAGGCACCGGCCCTCGGTCCCGCAGCGTACGTAGACGGCCTGGAGGGACCTTGGGGCCAACGTTACACCCTTTGACAGGCACAGGGCGCTCGGATCATATCGGACAGGGTTCCCCTTGAGGGACAAGGCCTTCCGCTTCTTGCCGTCCCATGCCCGCTTGGCATACATGAGGATCCCACTAGACCAAAGTGCCGACTCGGTCCCAGGGTAGATGGCCTTCACGTGCTACTTCTGGAAGTCCATCCCCAGGATCACAGGGACAGAAAGGGCTTTCACGACCATAAACTCAAACGGCATGGCCCTTCCTTCCACAATAACGGATAACTCAACGAGTCCACGGGCCTTCAACAACTGGCCCGAGGCATCACAAACATGGGTCTTCATAGGGGCCCGCGCTGCCTTGTCTCTCCAGTCCTCAGGGAGCACGTCCTCCCTTTCTACACTGGGCCCGGCTCCAGTGTCCAAAACCGCCATCGTCGGTCTCGGGTCCTCAGTAGCCAGCCGGACCAAAGCATCTAAAGCAAAGTTTCTTTTGCGTAAAACGAGCAGTGTCCCCTTGAACCCGTAGGGCCGTTTCATCCCCGCCCGACGTTGACGCCACGTCCTGGACCGACGAGTCAGGTGGGGTAAACACGACTTGGGTCCCTTAGAATCATTTGTAGACGCAGTAGGTACAGGTACAGTAGGGCCCCGAAAGATCTTGGAGAAGCCCAGCGCAGAGGCAATCGAACATGAACTATCGGGCCGACGGGGAGTGGACCTTTTGGGCCCGCCCCCCCTTACTGTTTTCCCAGGGGCTTGGGGTGCTCAGGGCGATTGTTCTCGGGATCATCACGGTCCGCCTCGTCGTCCGAGAGGTTGATCCCCTCGCACAGCGCCTGGACCATAGCGATCCGAGTCTTACGATGGAACTCGTGATCCGGCTTAGGATGGACCTCGGTAGACTGACTCCGGCCCCGTGTGGCTCCAAGGAAATTATCACGGGCCTTCTGGACCATCTTGCGTTGAGCCTCCGTCAGGGTGGGACATTGGTGGGCCATGTGGCCCGTCTCCCAACAGAGGTAGCACCGAAAGGGGAGTCGACTGTCCAGAGTTCGGCCCCTGACATACGGAACCGTGGGGGCCTTGAACCCATACGTCCTGCCAGGGTCAATCTTGTCCGTTCCCTTTCCCACGGGCTGCTGCAGAACCGTCGTAGGGCCCGTCGAGTCCACCGTCAGCAGCGGTTCAGAATCAGTGGGCTTCCGGGGCTTGAAATCAACGGGCCGACGTGTGGCCCCGGATGTAGAGCCCCGCGAAGAAGACGCTTGGCCCTGGGCCATCTTGATCACGTCGGTGGCCGCCTTGTGCTTCCCAGAATCAAAGGTAACGAGCTGCTGATAGGTCCGTTTCGGACTGTTAAAGACGTACGCATCGGTCCGTAGGAACTCAGGGAGCCCTTGGATCAGTTGCTGCTTCATGGTCCCTTCCGAGTGGATGTTTCCAACCGACTCGGTGAGCCCACGGAGCCGCAGAGCGAAGGCCTCAATAGTCTCATCCGGTTCCTTTGTGGCCCTGCTAAACTTGTCCTGGGCCACAGCGAGCGCATGGGGTTCAGCATAGGTCTCCAGGAACCAATTGACGGCCTCCGGGTAACTAGTGATCGAAGCGCCCCCCAACGTGCTTGTGGAATCAGGTAGGGCCCGTGAGTACCGCAACTCCGCGTCGCCCGAGGGGAACTGAGGGATCACGTAAAGGGCCATACCTTCAGAGACCCCATTGTCGTTACAGGCCTTTACAAGCTTACGGAGCCATGTAAACACTTCGAGCCCATCCTTACCGGAGAAGTTCGGATAACCGGAAAAAGAGTGTCTCATGTTACGGGCCACACGGCCCATCTTCTTCGCTTCACGGGTCCCATACGTGTTCTTCTTGTTCAGAAGTCGATAGGTACGATAGTCTAGGACCTTGGAAAAGCGATAATCGGAACAGCTAAGGATCTCGGGGCCAGGTCGCTCGCCATCCTGCGCGCCGGTGGACTCCGCACTAGAGGAAGAGGACCCAGAGGTCCCGGAAGAGGATGAGAAGCCCGATGAACGGCGACGTCGGGACCGACGGCGACGGGAACTAGTACGATTGGACCGTCGGGAACCAGGGGATCGTTCGGGACCAACGGACCCACCCTGACCAGCGGGGCTCTGGCTCAGGGCCCGCGATACTGTGGCCAAAGTCTCGTCACGGAAAGTCTCAAGGACCGAATGAAGCTCTGTCGGCCCGAAATCATCTGCGGGACCGGGGACACGGGTTCCACCTCGAACTTCGGTCCCTTCGTCTCGACGCGAATCAGAAGGAATCACAGCCGGCGGCGTCTGACGCCGGCGCGGAATACCAGAGGGCCCGCCTCTGCCGTGAATCTCAGGACCACTAGGGGCCCCACGACCACGACCAGCGGGTGTCACCATCGATGCGTCCGAGGGCGCACCGCGGCCCCGCCCACCAGGGGGAAGGTCCGCCATGTTGGCCCTACGGCAATCGACCTGAACCAAAGGGTACCTCGAACAGGGTCAAGGGACCAAAAGAACCACAGCGCCACCAAGGATAGGAGAGGGCCTTCCCGATACGGGAGAAGAACATGGCCTTCCCCTGCTGCTCCACCAAAGATGTAGCGTTATGGTCCTTCTGGCCCAGGGTCCACACACACAAGAAACCACGACGGGGTCAGGAAGGAACGGGTAAAGGTCCCAGCGTGATCCACTCGCCCGCCCCTTCAGGGGCAAGGGTAAAAGGACAAAAGCCCGAGGGAGCAAGAACCCAAAGAACCGTTGATTTTACAAGTTGGCCCCGGGGAGACCCCGGAGCACCCCTCAAGAACCTCCCCCTTGGCCCCTCCAGGGGCCTAGAGTGGGGCCCCTAGAGGGTGCCTCTGGCGGGTCGAGCGCCAGCAAGGCGTCTGACCTCCACCAGATCCTCCAGCGCATCCCCTACACCGGGGTTACACTGGGGCGCCGAGGGTCACCAATCAACCCCCGGTCGCCAAACACAAGCAAAAAGCAAGCGAAAATCCCCCCACACACAGATGCCAATCCCCGAAAAAAACCCAGTGGGAAAAAGGGGAAAGACACGAAAACACGCAGTGAAAACAAATACGAAACAAATGGCCACAATGGCCAGTAAGGCCACCTCCACCGGCCAAATCCGCCTCCCTGGGTGGGACCAATCAGGATCCCGGGTGTGTCGCCACAGTCCCGAGTCACTGACAGGGGGGGGCCCCGGCAAGAGAAGGGCTCCACGTAGGATAGCCCGCCGGGTCCCAAGTCACCTCCCCAAGAGCCCGCCTGTCCCCAAAGGCTCAGAACGCCACGCACCGTCCGGGATGCCGAAGGTCAACCAGGAAAATGTCCCTCCCGACTTGAAGGAGGCACTGGGGAAGCTTCTCCGGGAATATCGGCACCTGTGGTCTGGAGAGCTGGGCAAGATGGACGCCACTCTACACCAGATTCAACTCAAGCCAGATGCCAAGCCAGTGCACATGCAACCATACCGGGCTGGACCACATCGCCGGGATCAGATTGAGAAGCAGGTTAACAAGATGCTCAAGATGGATGTTATCGAGCCGTCTGATGGCGAGTGGGCCTTCCTGGTGGTAGTAGTCCCAAAACCTGGCGGTCACTTCTGTTTCTGCGTTGACTACAGGCGCCTGAATGAGATGACAGTCATGGATGTATACCCGATACCCCGGATGGATGATTGCATCGACTTTCTTGGTAATGTTACCCTCTTCTCAACGCTGGATTGCAATGCCGGTTACTGGCAGTTCCCTCTGGCTGACGAGGACAAGGACAAGACCACCTTCACGTGCCACCTGGGACTATTCCGGTGCAAGCGTCTTTCTTTTGGTCTCACCAATGCTCCGGCGACCTTCCCGAGAGCCATCGACGTCATCCTGTCGGGGCTAAGGTGCAGAGCATGTTTAGTCTACCTGGACGATATTATCGTTTTCTCCAAGACCCCGGCGGAACACCTGGAGCACTTTCGAGAGGTCCTGGCTCTCTTGTCCAAGGCTGGAGTTACCCTGAAGGCTGAGAAATGCCACCTGTTTGAGACTGAGGTGGAGTACCTGGGGCACGTGCTTAGTCCGGGGGAGCTCCGAGTCAATGAGAAAAACATCGAGGCCCTCCGGCATGCACGGCAACCTAGAACCCAGACGGAACTCAAGAGCTTTCTGGGTATGTGCAACGTCTACCGCCGGTTCGTACGGGATAATGCCCTGATTGCCCGGCCATTGACGAAGCTCACCAGCAAGAAGATCCCCGCACAACTTCCGGTGTTCGACGAGAAGCAGACTGCTGCCTTCGAATAGCTCAAGAAGCGCCTGACTACAACTCCAGTACTGGCGTTACCCAAGCGGGAGGGCCAGTTTGTCCTGGAGACTGATGCCTGTGGCGTCCAGGTGGGGTGCTCTCTACTCCAGCAGCAACCTGATGGGCACTTCCTCCCGACAGGCTACCACAGTCGCGTCCTGACTCCAGCCGAGAAGAAATATTCCACGACGGAGCGCAAGTGCTTGGCGGTCGTCTGGGCTTCCTTCCTGTTACGCCCATATCTTGAAGGACAAGAGTTCCTCATCCGGACGGATCACGCCAGCCTAAGGTGGCTGTTATGCATGGACAGCAGCTAAGGAAGAGTCGCCCGGTGGCGCCTGCGCCTTTCAGAATTCAAGTACAAGGTGTGCACCAGATCAGGGAGGGAGCACGACTGCGCCGACACTATGTCCCGGCTGGAGACTCCTGCAGCCGACACCGGTCCTATCCCGGAGGAGATACCTTGCTTCATCCTCCCGAATGTCGGACGTGGCTGGCATGCTCCCCTGTATTAGACACCCGAAGCTCATCAACCGGTAACCATACACCGGATGCTGGAAGCACAACTGACGGATCCTCAATGCTTGGAGCTTCGCCACCAAATGGACCTGAACCGGAACAGTCGCTTCTCCGAGTCTACAGATGGAATCCTGGTACGGGTGTCACCCTTCGATGGGGCAACTCAAGTCTACGTACCCCGGAGTCTACGAGCTGACATCCTCCGCCTGCAGCACTCGTCTCCCCAGGCCGGACATCCTGGCATCAACCGGATGTATGCGTCGATGCGACGACACTATTACTGGGAAACCATGGCCAGTGACGTCCATAAGCACCTGGAGGCTTGTGTCTCTTGTGCAAGGAACCGGTTGTCCCAGAGGAAGAACACTTCTAAGCTACGCCTATTCCCTGCGGCGGAGCCCTTTGCAAGCTTAAGCATGGACATCCTGGGGCCCCTACCTGAAACATCCAGTGGCAGCATATACCTGCTCATCATTTGTGACCGGTTCTCCAAGTTCACTCGAGCGATCCCGCTGAGGACCATAACGGCCCTGGATGTCACGTCAGCAATTTGCGAGTACTGGATAGCTGCCCACGGCCCTCCAGACTCCGTCTTAACAGACAATGGCCCCTAGTTTGCATCCCTGTTCTTCCAAGGAGTATGTGACCTGATGGGTATCAAGAACTTGCTCACCACGACATATCACCCGCAAACGAACGGCCAGGTAGACCGATTCAACCGGACCCTGGTGGACATGCTACGGCACTACGTGGAGGAGCACGAGGAAGACTGGGACGAGCTCCTGGCTGTCCTCACACTAGCCTACAACTCTCGAGTTCACCGGACAACGGGGGTCGCTCCACTCGACTTTGTCACCCCAAGGCGGCTGACCAACTTCTCCCTGGAAAGATTACCAGACGGTCTCCAGCCTGCACTGAAGTCGGGTCCCAAGGCAAGGGATGAGTTCTTGGAACAGCTGAAGCTCCTGCTCCCAAGAGTCAAAGAGTCAATCTCAAAGACCCAGGAGCGATACAAGCGGGACTACGACAAGGGAGTCCGGGAAAAGAACAAGAAACTGGGTGGTGGCGACCGGGTTTTTGTGGACAACCATAGCAAGACCCGGGGGAAGCTGGACTCTAAGACGGATAGATCTTATGAGATCCTGAGTACGGACGGCTGGACCTTTCTTCTAGACGTGGATGGCTCCCCGTACCGGGTGAGCAGCGACCATGTCACCCGAGCTCCACCGCCAAGCAAACGGGACTTGACCCGGCGAAAGCGGGCCGCAGTACCCTGGTTATCCCAAGGAGAAGGCCAAGAATATGTCTACGTCAAGTTTGTCGACCGCGCCTGGAGGTACGGACGCTTGTACCTGCGAGTACGCTGGTTCGGTTTCAATCCGGCGGACGATACCTGGGAACCCTCAAACCGGTTACCCACTGCGGACGTCTGCGCCTACACGCGACGGAACGGAATTGAGGGCACTCCGGTGGCCAAAGCCGGCAAGATCATGGAATCGGACTCGGAGGATGACCAGGAGGAAGGGGCTGATCAAGACCCGCGGGACGAGCCGAGCTCACCCGCAACAGACGCGGAACAAGAAGATTGAGAAGAAGGGAACGGGTGTGTCAAGAAAAACACGCAATGCGAGCAAGGACTCTCAAGGAAAACAAGCACCCGCTCGAGCAACCCGTCTCTCCGCCTCTTCCCTCCTTACTTCTCCCTAGACTCTCATCCTTTCTGCCTCCAAGAGTTACTCCCGGCGCGGACGCTGCGCCGCAGGAGCGTCCTCCAGGGCCGCCTCCGCGACACGACGGGACCCGGAGGAAGGCGGCATGACGTAGTGCGGTGGACGAGGCGCTTCCAGGTAGGACGTCACCGGAGCAGTACCGGTAGTTGCCTGGCGCTCCCGTTCATCCAGATATACCTGTCGGCGCCCCTGGAAGCCAGTGAATGTCTCTGACCACTGCTGGGCCAAGCCATGCCGCGTCAAAGTCGCCAGAAGTTCACCAACCACCGGGCTGTCCGACATCTGGCCGCTGTCCGCGCAAGCAAACACCCGGTCGACCACATCGTTCAAGACGCTGGCATATGCGCCCAGCTCCAAGGAAGACCCGACGCCTTCGACCTGCACCGGAAGACGACCCAGCTGGTCTTCAATCATGCCAACGTCATACTGGTCGCACGTCGGGCCACCTTGGTTCAGGTACCAGTCAGGCACCCGGAAGCGGGTAAGGCGCAGAGTCAGCGCCGGGATCTCGATCCGCCCCCGCCGTGGCGACCGACGCCGGCACCGATACCCGAGGAAACGGAGGCAGGATAGGGTCACGGCCGCCCGAGCTCTCCTCTGCAACACTCGCCGCCGGAACCACGGGCCCAGCATGGATCTCGGAACTGAACATGGCGTCCAGAATCCGGGGGAACGGGAGGGTCAAGGTGAAGGAGAAGGGGGGGGGGGGGCAGGATTGGAGCAGGTGATCTTACCCGGGGTGAAGACGCTCGACCTCGGCACCGGTGTGGACGTGCTCGAGGCTGTGCACGGTGGCACCTGGTTCGGCCCGAGGACGTGCCGAACTAGGGAGGCAGCTATTTAGCATCCCTGGCCCCGACTTGGCGCCGACCTGGGACTGCAACCAGAGGGCACCAGGTGCCAGAACACGCCCGCGGTGTGGTGATGGTTGGCGGCCGTGGCCCGTGCCCGGCACTGGGATGCGGTGGACTACGCTATCCACACGTGAGAGAGGGATTTCTGATGGGTTTTTGCATACTTGTGAGGGATTTGATTTGAGAGAATCTGAGTGTGAGATTAGTGAGTGGGAATAGAATTAGTAGTGATAGTGGCCCCCGACCTGAAGAGGTTAGACTCGGGTCGGGGCCACTCGGGGGTATGGGGGGGCTACCTGGCCGACGTGCCGAGGCTCCCCCAGATGCACGTTAAGAAAGACAGCGAGGCGCCCTTGGCCCGCGCCCTCAGGAAAAAGACAACTGCGGGTTTGCTTTCCTCTTCCCCGTGTGCACTACCGTGCGTATCTGTTTGCTCTGCGAGCAGGCACGTGAGGCAACAGGCATACCACTCTCGTAGTTCCCCTTTCTATGTTACCTGTCCCTTTCCGCCGAGGGATATTGACACGTGTCTGAGAGGATCGAGTTTTATACCACGCTAGCTTTCTCGAGAAGAAATCTGAAGTGAGACCGATTTGGTAGCTTGTCAGTCCTCCATGCCCCTGCGGGATATTTTTTTACGTCGCAGTATTTTGCCCGGCAGCGGGGGATCACACTGTCGAATGAGCCCAGCGTCTTGCTCCCGTCGTCATTCGTCCTCCCGAACAAGTTCCAAGAGCTGAATTGATGTATTGAGAGCCCTTCTTGGAGGGGGGGTCAACATGAGCAACTGGGAGGGCTGGAG
The DNA here is from genome assembly GCA_009829735.1 of Pyropia yezoensis. Lineage (NCBI taxonomy): Eukaryota > Rhodophyta > Bangiophyceae > Bangiales > Bangiaceae > Pyropia > Pyropia yezoensis. Next base: position 1,531,749 of record CM020620.1, on the reverse strand, counting down.
GGGCGCGGGGGGGCGGGGAGGCAGAGAGCTTCCGGAGCTGCGATCGACTAGGATTTGAGGAGTCAGATGAGAATTCTGGGAAAGAGGGGTGGGGATTGCTCAGGACGTGGCACGGAGAGGCGATTCGGTGAAATCTTCAATCATGGACACGCAGACGTACAGGCTCTTGCTCTTCGCTGACTGCACCAAGTCGACAGTCCTCTGACTTGGGCCCAGAAGGAACCGTGCCCCTCCCCAAGGACGATTCTCGGGAGGTGCTTCGCGTGGTGATGTGGGAGGGGTGCGAGCCGGGAACTGGATCATCACTTGTGGAGGATCTTGGTGCGATTTAAGACAAGCTGAGTCCAGAATCAGCTCACTGGCGTCGGTAGATGCGCAAATGAGCATGTTCAGGAGGGGATGCCAAAAAGTAGCCTGCGTGAATGGAGGCTCGGGCGAGGCTGTGTGGTCAATCAGATGTCCTGAAACGTCCGGACCGCGCGATCTGGTCGGGTCGGAAGAATTGGTGGACTCTTCAGCGATGTATTTTGAACGAGGACGACACTGGCGGCCGGGCGTGTAGGCGTGGAGATCGAAAGGTCGGTGTTTCGTCGTCCTTGACTCGACCAGCTTGTCCGATGCGACCGTCGGAGTCGCGATGGCCAGTGTGTGAGGAGCGGTGATGTGCATTAGGGATCTGTGTTGCAGGGAAGTACAAGAAGATGCGGCGATACACAAGTCATGACATGTATTGCAGTGGTGCTCTTTTTTCATCAGTGGACGGTCTTCGCGTGATGTTGCAGTACGTTGCAGTGGAAAATTGTGAAATACAACGCCATGCAGTGTGTGTGATTGAGTTGCATGTGGTTCCGGTCGCCGACGATGTCTCGCTTAAGGCCCCGGCTGTAGCGATCGATTATTTTCGCTTCGGTGATGTCGGGGATATCCAAGAGGACGCTTCGGAACGTCCTGTTGAACGTCCCGACGTCCTTGATTTGACGCCAGGAGTGCAGCTTGTCCCGCGCCGCCTGGGTCTTGTTCAGTGGGCTGATGCGACGGATGAGCGCAGCCCGCAGGGCAGTCCAGTCGGGGGCCGCGATGGTACGACTGTAGGTATGCCACCAAGTGAACGCCTCACCGCCCAGGTAGGTGCAGGCGATCCGGCACGCTTCGTCAGGGTCAGTCAGCCGCACATAAGAGTCCATGTGCGAGCACCACGCTTCAATTGTCCCGGGCTTGCCGGAGAACAGCGCGGGCTCGTGCGGCCTCGCAGTCGTTGTGCCTGCACCGGTGGCCTTGGCCTTGGCGTCCGACAGCTGTTTCTTGGCGTCCGCCAGTTCTACCTTGTGAGCCTCGAGTTCGGCGCTCATCTGCGAGACGAACGCAGTTAGTTGATTCCATGACTCCGCTGAGGGTGCGGTTGAGGCCGTGCCTGGATTAGTCGGGCGAATACCAGAAGGATTAGGGGGATCCATGGTAAAATTCGCAACGATCGAATCGACTAAGAAGATCTAAATCGACTTACTTCGGCTGGGCGCCGGGCAGGTCGTTAAAGATGTGCAAGGTAATTTGATCGGTCAAAGTAGTCGTACACGAGCTTCTGGACGTGTGCGGCCGTAGTGGCTGCAACGATTCAAAAAAGTGTACAACACTATTTGATGGTTCACAAGTGATGCGATGAAACAGCCTTCGCAGACTCAAGCATGCGATCGGATTTTGCCGCCGTCGTCCGCGCGCGGGCCCGAGTCGGGTCGCGCCGGATTTCCAAGCGGGGGGAAATCCACGTGGCAAATCGCGCCTCTCGCACAGATCCTGGGGGGTGTTGCGAGGTGTCAAATGGTGTGGCGCGCCAGCGTGCGATGGTGATCCTTGCGACGCTGGTGGCGTTCGAAGTGTTCCACCGTCTCGAATTCGCGATCGCAGAAGTCGCACCGCGGGCGCGTGGCTGGACGGTTGACCGTATTCCGGTGGCACCGCGACCAGCGATGATCGCGCAGCACTGTCAGGCTGTTGCAACGCACGCCACAGGGCTTGCACACGTACTTGTCCTTGGGGATGCTCTTGGCGACCCGGCGCTGCTCCCGCTGCTCCGCCGCGCGCGCCGCCGTGGTTCGGATGTGCCCAATACGTGGGGCGGGCGGCGCAGTGTATCGCCGCGCGGGGTCCAGCGGGGGCAGCAGCAGGCCCTGACTGGCCGAGCCCGCCGAGCCGGGCGTGGCGGAGCCCTTGCCCTTGCGCGAGAGGGGAGGCTTGGATGCGGCTGCCGCCGCCAAGTTGGCCGTCGCCGGCACAGAGGATGACGTGGATGCCGCCGCCGGTGATGCGCGCGCCGCCGGGGTGACGCGTGCCTCCGCGGTCGCCCGCGCCGCCGGGGCGCGCGCAGTCGCCGCCGAGGAAGTCGGGGCGCCCGCCAACGCCGAGGAAGAATATTCGGAACCTGATTTGGCACCCACTGGGCTTCAACAATCCGTTGACCAAAAGAAAAAAACTGTGACAGGGGCCACCAGGGCAGCGTCAGGGCAGTGTTCTTTCGGTGTGATTCGTGGAACCCGCTGCGTTCGTATTACAATGCCCGAGGCACGCCGAACACAGGGGGCGGCACGAGGGCACAAACGCAGGGGGGGCCGAATCGGGAACGGAATCGCAACGTCACCGACAGGAGGAAGTCAAACTATCTGAAGCTACCACATGTGAGGCACCACCCACACCCGGGCAGCCCTCAACGTACTGGTGAACGGTGTCAGCTGCCCGCGCAAGCCAATGAGGCTGCGGGGCGCGGGCAAGGTGACGGGCGGGGTGACGGCGATGGGGGTGGGGAAGAAGATGGGCGTGACGTCGGCGAGGGTCGAGGGGGTCGAGGGGCTCGAGGGTAAAGGAGGTCGTTGTGTCTGTGTTTGTTGTTCCCGCCGAGGTCTCCCCGGGTGGCGCCCGCACTCACGCATTATGTACCCCCGGGGGGGCACCCAGGGTGCCCCAAAGCATGTGCTTGCCCGTGCCGCTGGGGGGGCGGCACCAATGGGCTCAAAACAAGGCATAGGCTCTCAGAACAAGTCAAGGTGGGTGTGCGCGCCCCAAGGCGCCCCAACAGACAGCCCCAACCGGGGGCGGTGGCGGCGTGCGGCACTCTTAGCGCCGCGCGGCTGGCCTCACACGCCGGTCGGCCGGAAAGGCCGCCGAGGCGTGTAAGCCAGACGCCAGTCTTCGGGTCGAAAATCTCCCGTGGGTCAGCAAATCGTGCCGTTCCCATTGGCTCGTGGGGAGATTGTTCCGGCTGGCCGATGAGTCAGAGATGTGGATTGTCCTGTGATCTGTTAGTCCTCTGATCCGCGGAGAGAAAACATCCGTCCGGGGAGGAGTCAGGGTACTAACGGGTAGCCGATCCGCGGCTCTCGTGCTGACCGTCCGCGACCCGTAGAATCTCGGCCGGACAGCGCGGCATCTCCAGATTACCAGGGAGTTGATGCGTCTTGGAAGGAGTTGGCTGAGAAGGACAGGCAAGGAGAGGCCCGAGTCCTTATCCCCGAAGCTAGAGTCTTGGGGATTTAGGGGGCATATCCTTACATATGCTCAGTGTCCATCGGAGTTGCAGTTCCAACACCGATGGTCAGTTCCCGGAGGAGTCTTCCCGACTTGGGAAAGAGATGAGTTACCCTGGGAAGTTCCCACGGCAGCTACTACTTTATCCTTGCGGATTCGGCGTGCCTCTTGTAGCTCTCTGGCCTGGCGCGCCTCTTCTCGTTCTTTGGCCAACTCGGCCTGACGCTCCTGGCGTTGTTCCTCCCGCATCTTGCGGTAGGCCTCACCTCTGCGGTAGGCGAACCTAGCCAACTCGGCCAGTGTCGCCCGGGCAGTATTACGCTCCCGGGTCTCCATACGGACTGACCAGTGGAGTCCCTCCACAAGCCGACTCTTCACCACAGCTTGTGCATGAAGAAAGCCACAAAGATTATTGAGCTTACGGACCCGCTCCGCAAAGGACAACTCGTCCTCAGTCTCTTCCTGGTGGGCTTGCGTAAACTCCTCGACTTGAGAAACCAACGCTGCTTCATCCACCATGGCTCTCAACAATTAGTTGAAGAGCTCCAAGTAGGACGTTACCTCACCAGCGCCTCCACTTGAGGAACTGGGCATGACGGACATGAGTTCTGTCCGTAGGTCGCCCTTGGTAAACTCCTGTAGCATATAGAAAACCATGCCCTCACTTATGGCATTGTCGTCACAGGCTTTTGTGAAACGACGTAGACACTCAAAGACACGGAGGGGAAGAGTTCCATCCCGCTCCGCTTTGTGCCCAAAAGAGTGAAGTGCATTCTTCTTTGCACGGCACATAGCTCGGGCTTGAATAGGACCGTACGCCACCGACTTGATGTGGAGGGCGTAGGTCTCACAGTCAAAGATCCTCTGGTAGACCGGGTTGGCTACCTGGATCTTGGGCGGCACCTCGCGTTGAGGGAAAAGCCGCTGGGGCAATGGGGTGAGTTGACCCGCAATGCCTGTTGTCTGCCGCGGCGAGCTTGGTCAAGCCACCGGCGTTTCCGAGGGGAGCTCCCCCGTAAAGGGCGTGTGCCCCACCGAGAATGGTGTGGCTCCCTCGTTGGGAGTCACAGGGGTCGCCCCCGGTGCGGGGCGACCCGAGACAGGCGTAGGGAGGGATTCCACCTGCGTCTGATGGCTCGAAAGCCCCAATCCGGTCTGGACATTGAGACCATCTGGCAAACTCGCCACAATCTGATTCAAAATAGTATTCGTCATCGTGACCACCAGGTCCTGCAAAGTCTGCCGCAACACATTGGTCGCCTCCCGACGGACAGTTTCCGCGAGGAGTGGATTATCGACTCCATTTGAATCTCGGTCCGCCTCCGGGAGTCCACCTGAGGGGTAACCACGATCCTCAGGGGTCTCAACCGGGGGCATGGGCGCGAGCCCATCGCCGACCAACGGAGGTCCGCCGTCCTCCGAAAGCCTAGTTGGCGACGGCTCCAAGCCAAAGTTGGCTCCAACCCGAGTGGAACCCGCGGGGACAGTCCTCTCACCTTGAGACGTTCCCGTTGAGTGCACCACACGGTGGCCGGACTTCGGCCCACCAACATCAGAAGTGTCACCCGAATGAACTCCCGACTGAGTCGGGGTGGCCTGTTGCCCGCCCGTACTCCCAGTCTTGCTGGCTTGAGGAACCTCTAGTCCCTCTGCGACCCCAGGTACACCTACCTGTGTCTCACCAGTATTCAAAGGCACTGAAGTACGTGCGTCACCCGTGTACTCCCCAGACGACGAGGGATCTGAACCAGCCATGTTGGCTAACGATCCGTATGACACGGTCCAAGTCCACCGTTCCTCTGAGACAGAGGGCCCCCTACACCCGGGTGCTCCCGGAGGTAAAGTTTTCCTCTGTCCCCTGCTGCTCCACCAAATGTGGCAAGAACCACTCGCACACACGGCAACCAAGTTGGAGCGGTGTGCTAGGGCTGCCTCCCGTGTCGGGGGAACCGGAAGAAGTGCAAGTCGCACACACTCTGTCCCTGTTGTGGGGCAATCCCCCCACTGACAAACAAGAAGATGGTGTGTGGGCCAACAGTTTCTTGGTCGGGACGGGGAAGCGAGGCCAAGCCCCGCTGTCCCTCCCCTTATCCCCCCAGGGTCCCCTCAGAATCTCGCCGTTCAGAATCTCCCACCCCAGTACCTGCCCACCGGGCCACACGAAAATTCAAGACGGTAAATGCAGAAAACCCTCAAATCCAAGTTGGATTTACTACTAAGCTAACTATCCCTAACTCAGGGAATATGGACCCAAATGCAGGGGCAGGAACGGGTCAGGCTAGTGGCCTGCTGCCCCTTGCATGGCACGTGTTGCCCCCCTACCTGGGGGTCAATACTGCCACAGGACCGTTCGCGGCCAAGGTCGCGCGGGATCTGAGCGGCGGGTATGGTCGCCGCATCGTGGACGGCAAGGCTGTTTTGGTGGTGTGGGGTGCAGCAGCGACGAGGGGTGGGGCGGAGGCCTTGAGGCGCCGAGTAGCGCGGGGGTGCTTCCTCGCCACCCAAGACGAGTACAACTCGTCGCAGACCTGTGCCGACTGTCGCTGTCGGCTGGTGCTCGTCTACCCCACCGACCTCTCCCCGGATGACAGGCGGCAGGTCATCAACGTGGCGCAGTGTGCGGCGCAGGGGCTGGGTGACGCAGACGGCAGCTAGCGCAAGGTGGTGGTGCGCCGGCGACGGGCGGCCAAGGGGCGTCGCGGGTGCGACGGCTGCGGGGGGTGTTCCTCACGGGACGTGACGCGGCGAGGATGGGCAGAGGAGCGCGATGCCGGCGAGGCGCGGGAGCCGTTGGCCGAGATTTTGGTCCGTGGCAAGCGCTCTGGCGGCTATGATGTGCTGGCGCGCTGGTCCGTGAGGAAGTGAGCCAACCCCGACTGTGGTCGGCTGTTCCTCAACCGGGACAAGAACGCAGCGCGCAGCATCGCGCAGGTGGCGGTCAGTTCATTTTTGGGGCGGTCTACGTTTCCCTTTTTCCGCAACTGTCACCCTCGTCAGCCTCTGGCGGCTACTGCGCAGTGTTCCCGACACACGACGTCGGAGTGGCAACCGCCGTGGCTTGTGTCGGACATTGCTGGCGGTGGAGGCGGTGGAGGCGGTGGAGGCGGTGGAGGCGGTGGAGGCGATGGTGGTACTCCCAAGCCTGTCCGGGCGACGACCAAACTCGTCTCGGTGAGGGCTCTGGACGGGGCCACTGCCTTTTCCGGCACAGCGACGAGCCCTGCCGGCGACGGCGGGGGCAATTGTCGCACGGTTCATCAGTGATAGTGTAGGACCCTCTTAGGGCTTCGCTATGAGCCCCTCTCGGGGAAGGGGGCTTCCATTGATTTAAGAGTGGTCAGCTGCGGAGAGCTTTCGACGTAGGTATTCTGAACTTATGCCGGGTTGACTGCAGAAACGTTTTTCTCGCAACAAACCACCTCTGAGGTGTCTCAGACGCGCCCACAAATATCAACTTTTGATGACCCCAGACGGATGTCTCCTTGGAACCCCGACGCCACGTGGATACGCAACCGCCGTCGTCGTGCTGCCCGGTCCCAACCTCACCCAACCTGCGCCGTCATCATCGCCATCCCCGTCGCCGACCCCCATCCTATCGGAGTCGCCCCTCCCCTTCATCGTGGCCGCCCCTCCCCTTCATCGTGGCCGCCCCTCCCCTTCATCGTGGCCGCCCCTCCCCTTCATCGTGGCCGCCCCTCCCCGCTTTCTGGTCGCGTCCCCGTCTTTCTTGGCTGCCCCCAGCCTGTCCAGCCCATCCCCCCCCCACTCTGTCGAGCGTGCCCCCACCCCCCTTCTTGGCGGCGCTCCCCCCCCCAGTATGGCCACCCTCTTTGTGCGCAACCTGCCGCCCACCGCCACCGAGGCCTCCCTGGCTGCCCATTTTTCAGCCGCCGTCGGCCCCGTCCGGCGGGCGATTGCTGTCGTCGAGCGTGGGTCGGACCGGTGCGTTGGGTATGGGTTTGTACAGTTTGCGCTGCCTGCCGACGCGGTACGGGCGGTAGATATCCTGGCGGGGGACCTCTATGGCGGACGCCCGCTGCGCGTAGAGGCGGCGCGCCCGCGGAACCGGGCGGGGGGGCGGGCGGCGGTGACCGCGGCTGGAGGGAAGGGACTGGGGGGGAAGGCCCGTGCTGGTGGCAAAGGTGGCGGTGACGGTGAAGGTGAGGACGCTGGCGGCACTGCGTCTGAAGCCAATGGGGCTGACGCAGGTGGCGTCGGTGCGGGCGACGCAGACGAGCCCGACGTGTCTGGGTTTGCGTTTGAAGACGCTCCCCTGAAGCGGGCGGCGGCCGACGCGGATGTGGCAGTGTCCAAGGCTGCCGCGGCGCGTGCCGCCGCGCACCCATCCCGGCGCGGGGTCCCTCAGCCGCGGGGCGCTCTGCCAACACGCACCGTTGTGCTTTCAGTGCGTGGTGGTGGCAGCGGCGGCCGCGGCCAAGCCGCCGCAACAATTGACCTGGCTGCCGTGGCACCGTTGGCTGAGGCGGCTGCCGCGGGCGCTCCCGGTGGTGGTGGCGTCGTTGAGCGGACCGTGGCCAACGTGGACGGACTTGGCGGGACTACCGCCGAGCCTGCCGTGCCATCCGATGGCGCACGGGTGGTGTGCAGCTCTTTCCTCGCCGCCCGTGCCGTGGCAGCTGCGCTTCACGGTGCCGCTGTTGTGACTGTTCCAGGGGGTGGGCGGCATTTGGTGGCCGACGCGTCTATTGGGACGGCCGCATCGGCGCGGCGGTCGCGGCTGATTGTCCGCAACCTGCCGTTTACGCTGCGCCCTTCCGACGTGCGGAGAGTTGTCGAAGAAGTGACGGGCGCCGGGGCTGTTCGGTCGGTGCACTTGCCGCCGCCGGCCGGGCGGGTGGCCGACCATGTGGCCGTGGCCGCTGCAGCTGCGAAAGGCAAGAAAAAAGCGGCTGCAGCTGGGGAGACCGCGGCCAATGGCGAGGACGCAGCGGTGCCGTGCGGGGGTTTTGGCTTTGTGGAGCTGTTTTTGGCGTCTGACGCCAAGGCGGCGGTGGAGAGAGTGAGCGGGCGCAAGGTAGGGGGGCGGGTGATTGCTGTGGACTACGCACTTGCCAAGAGTCGGTATTTGGAGGGCAAGGACGATGGCGGCTCGGGTGATGACGAGTCCGGTGATCAGGCGGCGGACGAGCCCAGTGATGCAGATGACGACGAGGACGACGCTGCCAAGGGCGGCAGCGACGACGACAGTGACGACGATATGGACGAAGTGGACAAGGATGGCGGGCCGCCAAAGCCGCGTCCCATATCGAGCGGCACGGACGGCGGCGGCGACACCGCGGCCCCTGCTCCGCCCCCCTCTGAACGCCCACGCAAGGAGGCTCGCAGCAACCCCGAAGAACTGGCGCGCACCGTCTTTGTGCGTAACCTCCTCTTTGAGACCTCTGCCAATGAGCTCCGCACCTCCCTCATTGCCGCTGTGGGCGCGGGCATTGAGCAGTGCGTCCTCGTCCACGACCCTGTCACCCGTCGCCCCCGCGGCACCGCCTTTGTGCGCTTTGCCGCCCCCGAGGCGGCGGCTCGGGCCGTCACAGCGTGCGCAGCTGGTGCCGGGGGCATCCGCGTCGGTGGCCGACCACTTCTACTAAGCCCCGCTGTCGACCGCTCTCGCGCTTCGGCACTAGCAGCTACACCTGACACAGCATCGGGGGTACCACTGGCGAGGCCGGCTCGCGGCAAGGGGGACGAAAAACCCGACGCGCGCAACATGCACCTCGCGTGGGTGGGTTACCTTGACCCCGACGCGGCCGCTGCCGCGGGCTTGTCGCCCGACGACATTGCTCGACGCGAGGCGTCTGCTGCGTCCAAGCGGGCCAAGCTGTCCACGAATCCCAACGCGTACGTGTCAGATGTGCGGCTATCGCTTCGTAACCTCCCGCTGACGGTGCTGGAGCCGACGCTCCGCAGGGTGGCGGTGGTGGCGGCGGGTGCAGGAGGCGTCGGCGGGGGGTATCGTGCTGCACGCGTCGTACGGCACGTCAAAGTGGCCACGGACGAGGCGCGGGCGGCTCCACGTGCGGCGCGGGGAGAGGCGGGCGCGCCATTGTGGGTGGCGCCCCGTGCGGCGCGAAACGATGACGATGACGATGACGACGATGGTCTGGGCAGTGAGGACGATGGTGGTGGCGGAGGCGGCCTCCGCGGGTCGCGTGCGGCAGCCACCACCGCAGGCCGGCCGGGCCGCTCCCGCGGCTACGCCTTTATTGAGTTTACCACCCCCGCGTACGCGCGTACGGCCTTGGAGTCGCTCAACAACTGCGCCAACGTGGCGGCCGCGTACGCGTCGGCGGCCGGCCTGGACGCGGGGGCGCCCCTGGCGCAGCAGGTGGCCGCTGCGTGGCCGCCCGGCCGGCGCCTCATGGCCGAGTACGCCGTGGAGGACCGGCGGCAGGTGGCGGTGCTGGAGCGCGTCCGCGAGGCCGCCCGCCGCAATGCAGAGCGGCAGCGTGAGGCCGCCGCGGCGGCCGCTGCGCGCGCCGCCGGGACCGCCAAGCCGGGCCGCGGGCAGGGCGGCGGGCGGGGGGGGGCGGGGGGACGCGGTGGGTCCCGAGGGGGGGGGTGTGGAGCCGCCCGCGGGGGCGGAGCGCGCGGGAGCGCGGGTCGTGTCCTCCCCCCTGACGCGCTGGCCGGCGGCGGGACGGGGTGGAAGCGGTCACGGCCGGCGGCGGGCGTGGGGGCAGCCGCGGCGGGGCCACTGCGAGGCCGTGGCGGTGCCGTCAGTGCCGGCACCACCCCCGCTGCAGCAGCCGCCGGTGGGGGCGCCCGCAAGAAGGCCCGCCATGGTGGGGGCCCCTCCGCGCCAAGCAACCCCGCTGCGGCGGTGGCGGTGGCGGCGGCGGCGGCGGCGGCGGGCGCGGCACGCAGCGTCGTCGCGGCTAGGGGGCGTGCCAAGCTTCGGCCGGCAGGGGGCACCAAGGCGCCGGCGGGGGGCACCAAGGCGCCGGCGGGGGGCAGAAAGGCGGTGGCGGGTGGTGCCAAGGTGGCTGCGGGCGGCGCAAAGGCGGCGGCGGGTGGCCGACCCGCGTCCCAGTCTGCGGCGGCACGCATGGCCGCCGTGGCGGCGTTTGTCAAAACGGGAACACCACTGGCGTGAGAGCTGCCGCCCGCGGCGGTGGCGCTTGGGGGGATGGGGGAGAGGGGGGGAAGGGACGGGGGATTAACGTTTAGGTGCGCTCGTGCGGGGGGCGGCCGCCGCGGCCACGCCTCCTGGGATCCTTCCCCTCCCTCCGCGTCTTTTTACTTGTTGGCCAGACCATCCCGTGGCGCGATCCGCCTGCGGGTACAGGTGCCCCCCCCCCCTGCCCAGTCACGATTCAACGGCGTGGAACTGGGGGAGCGCCAGACTCCAAGGTCCGACTCTTTTGTACTCAAACGCTGGTGGCGCTTACGGGGGGGGGCGGCTGTGAGGGAGGCGAGCCCCGCCTCACGCGGGATTCTCAAGCATCCCGCCGGCATGACCCGGCTTCTTCTGCCAGACGCATGTGGAAGGGCAAAGGGGGGGGGGAGGGTGGGGGGGGGGGGACCCAGGGAGGGCCTCCCGCGCGCCCTAGCCCATCCTCGTTGGGGGAGGAGGGGGGTGCCAGCGGTGCGTCGCAGCGCCGCCAACGGCGCTGGACTCCCCGGTGGGGACTCGGCGGACTTGTTGGCGGCCGTCGTCAAAAGCGACACGGGCAGCAGACGCTACTGCGGCGGCCGCCCTGCTAGCGGCTGCATGGACTACGGGGATGGCCGGTGGGGGGGGGTGGCGGTCGCTGCCGCCGCCGCCGCGGCCGCCGGCATGCCGCGCGTCTGCCGGCCACGGGCTGTGGCAGTGCGCGCTATGTAGGCGGGGTGGCCACCGTCGCGGCTGGTCTGGTGGTGGGCGCCGCGCTGGCGGCGCTAGAGAGCGCGCGGCGTGGCCGTCGACGGACGTGCCGAGGGTTTGCCGGTCCGCCGACCGACGCCGAACCCCTGGAATGGTTGACATTCATTTTGGGGAGTAGTCGACTTTTGGTACAAGTAGTGGGCCAACATAGGGGAGAGCTGTCGATCATCACGATCCAAGATTTTTCATGTGACATTAGGGCAAGCCTCTCCGCGTTTTGAGAAGTCGACCCTATTTTCGAACCTGACCGAAACCGTATAACCCCCCTCGCAACTGTGGTAATATCGAAGTTCCTGAAAGTCCTCTATTTCGGTAAGAGCTTGACGGGGCTCGATGGTGAGAAGCTCGACGGGTCTCGACAGGACTTCCATCGCCGAAGCGCACGTACGGTACACAAAATCGTCCCGCTCTCAGTCTCAGTGTCGCGTGAATTTTCCGTCCGTCACCCACGGTTTTGAAATCTCGTTAACCGTCTGACTCAAGATCTTGACGAGTCGAGCACAGGCAACCAGGTAAACACTGGCAAACCGCGACTCCCACTATTGCTGCGCCTCGTTTTTTGTCCTGGCGGACAAGGACTGGGACTGCTTTCGCTTTACACACACTCATTGGTCTATATCCGCTGTGTTCCACTGTATTCTGAAGAGCCAGCCAACCGGGCGCTCGTATTCCTGGGCGGGAAGGACGGTCGACCACTGAGGCACAGTCGTTCGGCTGCGTGTCCCTTGCAAGGTTGAGAAGTCACAAGACGACCGCCTCAAACAGAACCCTGCGCCCGGCTGGTTGTCTGTATACGTGTTCTCGTGTGGATGGCGACTTGCGATCGCCGACTCTGAGAGCGCTCTCTGAGTGGTCGAGAGACTTCCCGTCCGGTTCCAGTCCTAAATTTAGTCTCGCAGGACAAACTTAGGCTTCAGCAATAGCAACCCGCGCTGGAACCATCTGGAGCATTTGATAAGTACTCCGGTTCATTTAACTAGGGCGGTGAATCGCTCCTTTTTTTTTCCAGGGCGCGGGGCGGGGGCGCTAAAACGCACCCTGCTAGCGCCCCTGAGTTATGCCATCGCACCCTGGGACCAGATTGGTACATAGACCCCCACCATGCTTTTCAGGACGACCATTTGGAACCGTAGTCCCCCTGACTATTACTCTGCCTCATTTAATGAGGCCCTTGACCAAGGTCCACTTTTACTGACACGATCTTCGAAACCGCCGACGCCAGCGAGAACAAATCAGCCGCAGTGGAGAGCTCACGAGCCGTCCCATGGCGTCAAGGCATTGCTCATCAGGGTCGTTCTCGGCCTCGTCATGGCTGAAGCAAAAAGTACAGGGTCTAGTTTTTGAGGGCTGCTCAGACTTCTCTGGAGTCTTTCGGAAGGAATGAGGGCGGTTTGCGACTTCTTCGAGCAAGAAGGTCGCACTTTGCATGCGTTATAAATTGGGTCACAGATAACGGACCGAAGAAAGCCGCACATGTCGAAATCTAGGAAGTGGAAAAGCGAAGCGTCCGCCTGTAGCCCATTTGAACACGAGATACTGCGTCCGCTTCTGTTGAGATTGCATCGCTATCGCATGAGGATTGCCAGAAACTGTTTATTAATTTTCTGATTGCCGCAGCACACGTGAGAGTGCGCTGAACCGGCTTCCAGTGATGAGCCGCAAGCGTACCACCGGGGACGACATATAGCGCAGTACCCCGAATGTTGTCTCATGGCGACAATATTGCAGTTCTCCCAATTTTGGCCGATCCGGACAAGAACAAGAACAACAGTCCACTGACCAATGACATGCCTCACAGGATGCCTCTCTGACCAATGAGAGCTCCGAATCAGCCTCCATTGTTGTGCAAACAGTAAGATCTGCGACTTTCCCGGGACTCCGAGCACATGGAGGGGAGAACCTGAGTGAAACAGACACCAAGACAAGCTGGACAACTGTTCCGGAGAGGAACGAGCCGATGTGGGGGGAGTCTTCGGCGATCTCAGCCGAGAGAACAACAGTGTTTCGACCAATCAGCGATTGGTAAGAGGCCCACTGTGGCTGCAGCCAATCATCTGCTCTGGGCGATCGGGCCCCTAGAGCACGCGATTGGCTCGCCCTCACCTGCCAGCACGCGATTGGCTCACACAGTTGTTCATGCAGTGTTGTTCTTGTCCGGATCGGCCAAAATTGGGAGAACAGCAATAGCAACAACAGGCGCACAACAGGCCAATAGCATGCCTCAGACGGCGCACCCCTGGCCAATGAGTGCTCCGCGTTAGGGTGGAAACAGTGCGATCTGAGAGTTTCTCGGGATTTCTGCCCACATCCAAGAGGGAACAACAGGCTTCGCAGGAAATTAGCTGCGACCTCTCCCAGTGCTCTTTAGTGGATCGAGCCGAGGTAGAGGCAAATCCGCCGAGATGATGAGAGAAAACAACAGCTATCCGACCGACCAGCGTTCGGTACCGGTTCCGTCGCGACTGCAGCCAATCATCGCCTGATCGAAAGGAAGTCCCACCGCACGCTATTGGTCCGCTGGGAGCGCCCAGCACACGGTTGGCTCAAGGCCTTGTTGTCACGCTGTTGCTCTTGTCTCCATGAGACAAAATTCGGGGAGCTGCAATATGTCGCGTAACTGCAGGGACCCTATGGGCCCTACACGTGGGGTGACCTCGAAGAGCTCGCGTCGTACCCCTGTGCCCACCTTCCTAGTGAGGAGGACGGGGCCGATTTGGCCCCTTGGGATTTTACTGGCTTCCGATTGGTCCCCTCCTATGGAGATGGGACCGGGTCGCCATTGGTTCTGGAGCCCATGTTGGGATTTCCAGTGTATGGGAATTTCCCCTGACCGGAATTGGCCATTGGTCAATATTCCGGGATGGGATGCATTTGGGGTTTGGATTTTGATTGTGTATTTTGCGTGATTGTGAGATTGGGGAGATCTTGAGTGTTGGCACTGATGTCCGGCGGGGCTCCTCTTCCCCGTATCTTGGAGGTTCCTGCCCCGCTGGCAGGGATGATCCGTGGGGGAGGGGGCCCTCCGGACATGTTGGAGGGTTTTGATTGGCCCGCACGTGGCCCGGTGTGGAGGGTTGCTAGGTGCGGGTGAGAGAGGGTAAGAGTGTGCGTGGGGGTGCGCGTTGCTTCCCCCTTCGAAAAAAACAGACTTGCGTGTGCTTGAACACTGTCGTCCTGGTCGCGGATCCCCGCGTGAACCAGCCAGGCGGTCGGCGGTTCGGTATCTCTCCTGTCTCCCCGCGTTCTTGGTGGGTTGTTTCTCTGTGTGTTCTGGGTGCTACGCGCCTAAGGTACGTAAAACCACTACATTTGGTGGATCAGCGGGGGAGGGGACAAGGTTCCTTCCGGCCAAAGGGGTCTACCCCTTCTTCGAACTCTTCCTGTGGTTGCGCTCTGTCTTCCCTAAGGGAACGCGGTTGTAGTGATGTCTGATAACGAGCAGAATCCCCCTCAGGGGAAGACGGGAGTCCTGGAGGGCGGTTCATCCGTGACGAAGGAGAGCGCGATTGGAGGCGCTGCTCCTCCGCGCGCCCAAGGGGCTGGAGTTGATGACCTGGCCACCCGTAGGGTGACTACCCGGCTACCCCCGCTGGAAATAGGTTCGGAGGGCCCATCGGGCGAACCGTATTCCCAGCCGCGCGGGAAGCGCGAGGGAGGGCATTCAACCGGCTTCGGCAATTTTCCTGGGATTCTCCCCTTTGCGGGGGTGGATTCTGAGGGAACGCCCACCCCTCCGGTTCCCCTCACGGGGGCATCGTCTCCTAAGGAGACACCTCGAGCGTTTGTGGCCCCTGGATCGGATACTCCTACGGAGGATTGGAAGAAAGCGATGGTGGAGGCTGTTAGCGGCCTGCTGACTCCACTCAACCAACGGTTGAGATTTGTGGAGAAAAGTGTGAAGAAACGGGAGCGCCAGCGTGGCCGGCAGTCCAGTTCTTCATCTGAGTCGACTTCGGATTATTCCGGAGGGGAGGCTTCGCCTCCCGAGCGCCGTCGGCGCCCGCGACCTGTAGTCCGAGCGGTTTCCGCTCAGGCAGGACCGGGGCGAGTCCCCCTACGGGAGATTCCCCCCAAAATTATTCCGGCAGACGATCGTTATGCGAGCCTGCTGGACTGTGAGACATATGCTCTCAAGAATAAGGACAACCGAGTATCGGGAGCCGAGGCCCAAGGCCTGGGTAAGAAGCGAAAGGACCTGGCCAGTATATTTGGTCGCGATTGTGAATGGGGGGGAGAGCCTCCTCTGGGAGTCTTCGAATTTCTTAACCGCTTCGTAAAAGCGGCAAATGATAACGGCCTCTCAGAGGGGCGAGCTTTGCTTCTCCTCCCGGAATTTACTAAGGATCCCTTGAAGAGGGACCTTTATCGAATTCGCCCATCCGTCGATGACGGCCGGCGCACTGGGGAGGTGACCTCCTCTTTGGAACTGGTGAATTGGCTTCTGCGCGCGTACGCAGATGAGCATCTCCTGAATGAACAGGAGGCCATTTTTAATGGTGCCTCGCAAGAGGAGGATGAGACAGAGACGGCGTTCCACCGCCGCCTCATGGAACTCCACGCGAAGTGTGGATATATACAAACCTCGGGCCAGGTCCGAGCCCGCTTTATGCAGGGCACCTGGTGGGAAATTCGGCACGAGGCACGAAACTACGTAGCTGACCACCCTCATGCTCCTATTGAGCTGGTGGTACAGTATGCCCAACGGGCAGGAGATTTTCGGCGGCGGGTTCAAGCCGCCGCCAAGGAGTTAAAGGCGAAAGAAGACGCGGAGCGTAACGCTCGGCGCATGGCGCGTCGGGCTCTGGCGGCTGTTACGTCGTCACCCCAGGAGGTGGGGGAGGCCTCTGGCTCTTCCCGCAAGGATTATCGACCCTCTGGGGGGTCCAGATGGACGGACGGGAAGCGGGAACTCTTCCCCTGCCACGTCTGCAATAGTACCTCCCACTGGATGTCAAATTGTCCACACCTCCCGGAGGCGACTCGAGCACAGATGGCCAAGGCGCGCGCGGAGCGCAAGGAGGCCCGAGACTCCGCCCGCACTGGCGGGGCGATTGCTGCGGTTACGCCCTCCCCAAAGGGGAAGGTAGATCGACCGAGTTCCCCCAAGGGGAGTTCCTCTGATTACTCATCTTCGGGAAACGCGTAAGGGGCGGTCCCCCTAGAGCTTCTCCCACAACGTCCCCAGATACGGGGGGGCCTGAGAGGATTTTGCGCCGCCCCCCAACGAACAAGCCTGCATTATTGGCACTCCCTAAGGGGGTGAAACGGGAAAATGTTATTTGCGCGATTATGCCTTCATCCAGCTATCAGCTGGCTGTACATTTGTTTGCTACTGAAGGGTTAGAGCATGCTTTGCACGCTGTCCTGGATACCGGCAGCGGGCCCTCCCTGATTCGAAGCTCCTTGCTCCCGAAGGGAATGGGGCTCCAGCCCCTAGGGGAGCTGGAGAATATATTGTACTTTGACCTGAATGGGGGGTGGCTCCCCATTCGAGGAACTGTACGCTTGGGCGTACAAGTGGGAGACCAAGTCTCCTACGTCTGCTTTGGAGTGATCGATAATATGGCGGTACCCGTCATATTAGGAAATTCATTTGGTGACACGGAGGTGAAAACCATCTCCTGTGAGGACCAGACGGTGACCCTCAAGACAGGGATGGTTGTCCCAATTCTCCGGGATATGGAGGATGTGGAAACGGGTCCCATTAAGTGGAACCCTGTGTGCGCTTGTCCACAGGTCAAGATCGCAAAACTCACCTTGTGTCACAAGTTGAGGCTGAAACCTGGGGTTATCTCGCATGTGAAGGTGCGAGGGAATTTCCAAGGCCACGGGATTATTTCCGGGCAGCCCCGTATCGCCTCCAAGTACGGTGTTCACGTGGCGAACGGCCGCACGGAGCTAAACCGGGACGCCCCGTACACCGTGCAAATGATGAATCCTACGCCAAGGATGGTCCGCCTTCCCGTTGGGACGGTGGTTGCGTCAATATCATCCTATCAGGGACCAATACTGAGCGTCTCTCAAGAAGAGATGCAGAAGCTGAGCGAAGGTCCTGTGGTGAAGGAGGAGCGCGCCCATTCTGAGGTTGACCTAGGAGAGGTCCCTGAAGCCCTACGTGGCCAGCTCTTGGAGCTGGTGGAGAAATACAAATCCCTATGGGATGGTACCCTTGGGCTCATCAAGAATACCGTGCACCGTATCCGCCTAAAACCCGGGGCAACCCCGGTAAGGCAACATCCTTACAAGGCGGGGCACAAGCATCGCCAGTTGGAAGGGGAACAAGTGGAACGGATGCGAAAACTCGACGTTATTGAACCCGCCGAGGGCGAGTGGGCTAGTCCCGTGGTAATCGTCCCGAAGTCGGACGGCACGCCCCGGTTTTGTATTGACTACCGGCGGCTCAACCTCGTCACGGTGAAGGATGCATATCCCATCCCAAGGATGGATGAATGTTTGGACTCCCTAGGGGAGGCCAGGGTGTTTAGCACCCTAGATTGTAACGCTGGATATTGGCAAATTCCTATTGCACCAGAGGATAAGCACCTGACGGCATTTACGTGTCATAAGGGCATATGGCAATGTACACGGTTGCCCTTTGGGCTCTGCAACGCTCCAGTGACGTTCCAGAGAGCTATGGATATTATCCTGGCTGGTGTGAAGTGGCAGACCTGCCTCGTATATTTAGACGATGTTATCGTCTTTTCTCGTTCTGACGAGGAGCACCTGCACCACTTGGAACACGTTTTGAGTCTCCTCAAGGAGAACGGCGTGTCGCTGAAGGCGTCCAAGTGCCACCTCTTTCAGAGGGAGGTCGAATATTTGGGACATGTCATCCGCCCAGGGCGGGTGGCCGTGAATGAGAAAAATACCAAAGCCCTCAAGGGGTTGCATTATCCGCGTACACAAACGCAGCTGAAGAGCTTCTTGGGCATGTGCGGGGTATACCGAAGGTTTGTCCCGAATTTTGCCCGTATCGCCCGACCGCTGAACGTGCTGACTAGTACGCACCTAGCCAAGGAACTACCTCCTCCAACGGAGGAGACTCAAGCGGCGTTCGAGGAGCTTCGCGACTGCCTTCTGAAGCCTCCTATTTTGGCCATCCCTCGGGAGGGAGCCCATTATATTTTGGAGGTGGACGCCAGCTATGAGCAGCTGGGCTGTGCCTTGCTGCAACAACAGGAGGACGGGGAGTATCTCCCCGTCGGGTATTTTAGTCGGGGTCTGTCCCCGGCCGAGCGGAACTACTGTGCCACAGAAATTGAGGCACTCGGAGTGGTATGGTCAGTGACCTACCTGCGTTCCTTCTTGGAAGGATCCGAATTTCTGGTGCGCTGTGACCATTCTGCCCTCACTTCTGTGATGACAAGCAATAGCCCTAATCGACGCCTTACGGGCTGGAGGCTCCGCTTGGCGGAATTCTCCTACCAAATTAAGCACAAACCGGGGAAGGACCACAAAGTGGCTGATGCCCTGTCTCGCCTTCCTACGGATGGCTTGGATAGGACACCTTTGGATGACCAGATACCCATATTGGCGGTGACCCGGTCAGCAAAGGCCCTCACAGACCGAAGCCCGAAGGGCCTCGGGAAAATTACGCTTCGAGAGCTCATTGAGGCCCAGGCCTCGGATGAGTTTTGCAAACAACGCCGGATGGAGGGGCCTCTCATCCCTCCAAAGGAGGCCCGTTGGCAGCGAAACGCCTTCTTCTTTGAAGACGACGATGGTGTATTATGTCGCCACTCCCTACTCGGGGGGAATAACCAATGGGTCATCCCGGACACACTGCGGAAGCGTGTTCTGGAAATGTATCATGACGCGCCTACGGCGGGTCATCCGGGTTCCCGGAAGATGTACAGAACGATGCGCCAGTATTTTTACTGGCCCGCCCTAGTGGCGGATGTATACGGGTATGTTTATAACTGCCCAGGATGCACCAAGAACCGCATATCGGATAGGAGGCATAAGTCTCCTGTGAAGCTTTTCCCCGCCCATGAGCCATTCCAATCGGTGGCCATGGATTTACTGGGTCCTCTTCCAAGGACGGAGAATGGGCACACCATGCTCCTGGTGATGTGCGACCGGTTCACCAAACTGGTGAGGGCGGTCCCACTATCGGACACGACTGCCCTTGGGGTAGCCTCTGCATTTATCGATTATTGGGTGGCTGCCTACGGCATCCCGGATTCTACGCTGACGGACAACGGACCTCAGTTTGCGGCCGTCTATTTCCAAGGAGTCATGGGGCTCCTAGGGATCTCCACAAACTATACGACTCCGTATCACCCACAGACCAACGGTCAAGTGGAACGGTATAACAAGACAATCATGCGGCAGCTACGGACGTATTCGTCCGAGCACCCACGGGAATGGGATCGCTATGTGTCCCTCCTGACGACTGCCTATAATATGCAGATACATTCGAGCACTGGGGTAGCCCCAATGACTTTTGTGAGCCCTCGGCGCTTGCAAGCGTCGAATATTGAGCGCTTACCTAAGGTACGCTCTGTGGACACGGAAGAGCCTGACGCCGATACGGCGGCGGTTCAATATGTGAAGGAAATGCGCCACCTAATCCCCCGGATTAGGAAGAATTTGGATAAGGCCCAAGAGGCCTACAAACGCGTTTATGACGCTGGTATACAACAAGAAAAAGAGACTATGTCTCAAGGAGATTGGGTTTATGTGAAATCATATGCTAAGGGGCGGACGAAAATGTCTTCAAGGACGAGGGGACCGTACATGGTGCTACGCACGGACGGGCAACGGTTTCTTATTGAAACACCTACGGGAGAACAGACCCAGAGCAAAGACAATATCATACGTGCTCCCCCGCCTAAGGCAGGGGATCCAGTATGGATGCGGGCACGGGAAGCCCGGGACGCGTACAACGAATGCCCCGAGGAATTCCCGGGGAAGGACGTGTTCGAACAGATTGTCGGCCAACAGTAGGTGGAGGACGAAGACGGGAAGCCCGACTTGGACTTCCGGGTGCGGTGGTTTGGCCACGGCCCCGAAGAAGACACTTGGCATCCCAAGAAGGGTGTACCACGGGCGGCTCTGCTGAAGTATGCCCGAAGGCACAAGCTCCCCATCAAGGGACGGGACCAAGGGTCCCGACTATTCTCCCAAGGGGGAACGGAAGAAGAAGAATAGCGACCAACTCCCAAAGGGAGTGGCTACAGAATTAGATGAGTACATGGTTTGTTTAGGGGCCCACACGTCAGAAGAAGCTATGCACAACACAGTTGGTAAGGCTTTTGCCTAATATTGGCGAGGTCGCGGGTTCAAATGTTGAAGATGCGTCCTCTTCGGTAGCATCCACACCCGTATTTGTATGGAGGAGGCTGACGTCAACGGGGAACGGTGGCGAAAGGCCGCCCTCTTCCCGCACGTCGTCTTCGGAAACATGTTTTGCTCGACCCCCATGGGGTCCGCTGCATGGGGGTACCCCGAGCATGCTCTGCAGATGACGGATACACTGGCAACTCGGTGCCAGCTTGGCTCCAGGGTGACCCTAAGGGCCACAGGCACGGACGAGAGTACGCGATACTTGGGCGCAGAGGTGAAGCGTGACCATCGGTCACCCTTGTGGAGGTCCCTTCGTCACTTTGGGATATCCTTGTGGGAGCCTTCGGCCCCCATCCTTGCCTTGGCTTGAGCGACGCCCTTGCCTTGAGCCTCATAATGGAACTGGTCACCACCCTTGGGATGCAAGTCACCCTTAGGGTGACGGGTAGTCGCGCCGAAGCGGCAGGGAAGAAGGAAGGGGGCCAGGCCCCCCCAGTCCGCCAACGGTGGTACAGGTACCTCGGCCGGCGAAGCGGGACTGGCATCACCCCGGCCGCTCCCGGCGTCGTCCATCAGGACGTCGCCCGGAGCGGCGGGTGGCATCCGCGTGGCCGAAAGGCCACGGGGGGAGGAAGGAGCCGAAAGGGAAACGGGTCCGCGGCCGTCACCCATGGTGGCGATGTGGTCCGATGGCCCCAACGGGGAAGCCATGACTGGCCGCTCTCCATAGGAGACGACGGGGGGAAGTACGTGGATGCCACCCCCACCCTTAGGGTGAGGAAGAGGGGGACGCGCGCAGACCTGTGGCAGCGAGGTGGAGCCGAGGGGGGGAGGAGACGGTGGCCGTCCTTGCGGCGAGCACCCGTTGGCACCCCTCCCGCTCCGATCCACCCCTTACGGGTGGGCAGGCGGCCCTCTTCTACCCCTTGGCCCCCTAACACAGGGCTGAGGGGGGTGCACAGAAGGCCCCCTAACCCCTCGCTCCCGGCTATGCTGGGAATGCCAGTCCCCTCACGTCCCCACCCTGTGCGGGCAGGGCCGTGGGAGGCGACGGGCCCTATCCTTGCTGCGTCCCCCACCCCTCGGTTGGTGGTCTGAAGGGGGTGTCTCCACGTATCCCCCCCTGTCGCTCGACGGGGGCGGCCACGATTGTCTCCCCAAGGGGGAAAACCATGGGGCCGAGCTGACCCAGTGTCATCCACATCCCCATGGGGTGGGTACACTCGGCGGTGGGGACGGCATGTTGCCAAGTGGCATTGCCTCCGCCGCCCGTTGGGCACCCGGAAGATTTTTGTCCCGGTGTCTGGGTCGCGGGTCGCAACCCCCTGGAGGTGTGGGAAGTGTAGGGACCCTATGGGCCCTACACGTGGGGTGACCTCGAAGAGCTCGCGTCGTACCCCTGTGCCCACCTTCCTAGTGAGGAGGACGGGGCCGATTTGGCCCCTTGGGATTTTACTGGCTTCCGATTGGTCCCCTCCTATGGAGATGGGACCGGGTCGCCATTGGTTCTGGAGCCCATGTTGGGATTTCCAGTGTATGGGAATTTCCCCTGACCGGAATTGGCCATTGGTCAATATTCCGGGATGGGATGCATTTGGGGTTTGGATTTTGATTGTGTATTTTGCGTGATTGTGAGATTGGGGAGATCTTGAGTGTTGGCACTGATGTCCGGCGGGGCTCCTCTTCCCCGTATCTTGGAGGTTCCTGCCCCGCTGGCAGGGATGATCCGTGGGGGAGGGGGCCCTCCGGACATGTTGGAGGGTTTTGATTGGCCCGCACGTGGCCCGGTGTGGAGGGTTGCTAGGTGCGGGTGAGAGAGGGTAAGAGTGTGCGTGGGGGTGCGCGTTGCTTCCCCCTTCGAAAAAAAACATACTTGCGTGTGCTTGAACACTGTCGTCCTGGTCGCGGATCCCCGCGTGAACCAGCCAGGCGGTCGGCGGTTCGGTATCTCTCCTGTCTCCCCGCGTTCTTGGTGGGTTGTTTCTCTGTGTGTTCTGGGTGCTACGCGCCTAAGGTACGTAAAACCACTACAGTAACGTAATGTATGAGATAGTCCTTTGGTGTCACACGTACTTTCAGTCAGTCTCGTGCGTCTCTTGACTGCGTTCTGGTCCCCCATGGACCCCTTCGACCCAGGACTCGGTTTTCGATGTTGTCCTGAGACGCGATCATAAGACAGATACCGGCTGTCAAGCACATCAAACTGTGTCAACCTTCAATAGAGTCTTGCATGCATATTCAGAGAAAAACCGGTCGGGCACATGACCGGCCTCGAAGCCTCCCACAAGCTCGGTTGTATCTTTCACTCAGACGGCTGACCGCCTTCGACCGACAACGTTCGATCTGCCTCGCGCGCGTGGATAGAGCCTCCCACTATCCTGCCGCAGGAGGATTCGATGCTCTCCTACACACGGGGGGCGCCCAGTCATCTCCATTTTGCATTGGAGCTACGGATAACCCGCCTTAGGGGTGCGCGACCACCGCCGGGCGGGTCCAGGCAGCCCATCGATAATTGGTCATGATCCAATATCAAGTCATCGTCCATGGCAACCCGACCGTGTGTGTGGTGTGACCCATATCTATGAAATGTGAAGAGAGCCACTAGGTGTGAGTCATTTCCACAAAATGCAAAGCTGACCCCTACATATGATCCATTTCCCCAAAATGTGGCGTTGATTTCGCACCAAGGGGTGATCCGAGAATCGAACTCGGGACCTCGCGCACCCGAAGCGCGAATCATGAAGCGCTGTCAACCACTAGACCAATCACCCGATACATCTGAGTGAACGTGGGGAAGTCTCACTGTATTTAGTCATTGTAATAATCAATAAAGTCAGCGTCTGTACTGGATTGTTGAAGATTTGGCCTGCGAGCGCGCTCGCTCAGGAAGATGAGAAGAGGGTGACGGAGCACGGGGGCTTTACATAGGCGAAGTCCATAAAACAGGAGTGTCCCTGAACATGTGTACATCATAAGTGAGCTGTCCCCAATACCATGTCCGCAGGCTCACCAATGGGATAGCGGATTCGTCGGCGGCCGACCATTGGCTTTCCGCCTGCTTTCCGCTCGCGGCTTCTGTCTCGCCTGTTCTGTCTTCGACAAATGCGTTCGCCACCAAATCGAGCACTCTATCAAACACAGTGACGACACCGAAGACCGTCTGATGCTCAGCTGTGACCTCTATTAGAAGTGCTAGCTATCCAAAATAGCAGCTGTCCATAAATTTTTGAGGCACAGCATGCCCCCTCTTTTAGCTGGACGGGCGGCATCGCGCAAAGGAGTCTGGCTGGCTTTTTCAAATTTCCCACCATATAAAGCCCGAGGTTGCGGGACAGCTCAGGCATGCAAGAGAGTGTGTTGGGCGAAAAAAACATGCAGAATATACATCATGTGGCGCTGCTTCAGTGGAAGTAGCAAACCCGCATCAGGCAGCTAGAGATTCCCTGTAGTGTTTGGAGGAGGCCGATGACACCGACGTGAAGTGTGGAGTATGTGTTCATACATAAATATGACGTTCGATGCACAGCCGGCCAGTTGGACGGTGGAGGCGAGCCTCCGCGTCGCATAATAGGGCAAACTTACGTGCTGGTCGAGTGCCCGAGCGAGGGCCGAATGGCTGCTCGCTCCGAGCATGGCGAACAATACAGCAGATCACTTTCAAGCAGGAAGAAAATAATAGTAGTCCCCCAAAGAGCGAGCAAATGGTGGTCCCTTTCTTGGATGTTGGGGCCACCCGTTAGAGGGAAGACAACGGCAAAAGTACCGGAGTTCGTTATGATCGGCAGATATACTATATAACCCTGTTGAAAGCATTGCGCCGTCTCAGCGAAGTCGAACGGGGTGCCTGTCTGCACCGGCCGTCATGGATGGGTGACCGCGACGTCGGCAGCGGTCTGGCCGGGGTTCAGGACGACGTGACCCACGTGGTGACTAGGGACGCCCTCTCCGGGTGGATCTGAAGTATTGGCAAGAGGTGCAGGCGGGCTACCTGGCGAGCGTCCGCGTGACCCGCCTGGACGGTGGCACTTCACCAAGATGCTGTGCGTGGTTCCGGCAGCTGTTCTTCGGGGAACGGTATGCTTTTTGCTGTGCATTCTGTTCCATTCTTTTTATTCTCACCTGCCCAACACAGCCGCGACAACGGGTGCAGGTGAGCACGTGTGCATTCTTCGACCTCCGTACGCCCAAAGGAAGAAGAAAATAACTGACACCTCGGTCTTAAGCCAACGCGTGGCGGCCTTCTTCGGAACCCTCGGAGATAGAGGCGTCTGAAGGTTGCGTTTTCTGAAGTACTCCACGCACAAAGTAGCCGCCCACAGCAGGCGTCCGCGCGCGCTCGTTGGACTATTTGTCTTCTTGAACGCCTTCTTATTGGCTAGGAGGCGCGATACCTGTGCGAATCGAGCCTGTTCCAACAATGTGACCCGCTTAGTTCCTAACGTATTTGACATTCTCCGACCGTCCGCTGGAAGATACGTGACATTCGCAGACAGAGAAAGACGCGTACAACACAGAGACAAGAGGAGAAGGGAGAAAACGAAGAGCACGAGAACAGAGATCTCGACGAGCTGCATGGACTACTGCCGTCAAACAACAAACTTCAAAAGACTCAATAAGTGAGAAGTCTAAAAACATCCGCCACATGTGGTGCAAGATATAGCTTCTCATGGTGATCGAATTGATCTTCGTCGGCCAATGAGGAGACGAGGGATCCCGTGAAACCTAGGATGCGCATAAAACATTGTTTCTGCTTGGTGCCTCTCGGTGGAACAGGCGGTGCTCCGGACGATGTAAGAGAAAAAATGTGTCATCTCTCGAGCCGGAGTCGAACCAGCGACATTCTGATTATCGTGCTCTACTACAGTCAGACGCTCTCTGTCGCAATGATGAGCCAACTGAGCTATCGAGAGGGCCAGATAGCTAGTAAATGCGCCGGTACATATCGCTCAATAAACTACTCTGCATACACACCGTGTGCACAACTACTGGTAGAATTGTCCACTCGGCCTCCTTCGGCTGCTGTTCATATGCAGGTACTGCGAGGCCACACCATTTTTGATGTGACTGCATAAAAAGGAAATTATCCCAACATAAGACTATTGTAGGTCGCCGACGCATGCTCCTGCCAAGCACTTGCTCTTTGAACGGGTAAATGCCTCACCAGCACCTGGAACTTCACGAGGACTCTTCGATCCCTCGCTGAGCAGGTTGGAGCACAAAATGTTATTCTGCCGCGCAGTGAAGCAGATGAAAGCACACGTGGTCAAGATGCTTGCAACCGTTCTCTGAATTGTGAAAAGGCTTCCTGGGCGTTTCTTGTTGGCGCTTCTACATGTTTGGCCGCGAGAAGAGTGGTGCGAGAAGACGAATATTCTCTTATTTCACGTGTGCCCTTCAATGCAAACACGTGAAACTCCCCTCAGTTGTCCTTTCCTCCTAGACCGCGAAATACTACTCCTCTTCTCCTGCCCACCATCCATGGCTTTCAGCTGTCCCTGTCGCTCTGTTGGAGCGCTGTCAAGCAGTGATCACTCACATGGACCACGAGTCGCAGAACTAAATCGTCGAGCGGGCTCGAGGGCGAGCGTCGAGCAATGTCAAACGCTTTTTCGCAACAGAATTCCCCGTTCTGGAACACGAGAAGCAGTTTTCGTATTTCAAGAATCACGAGTTGTTCGATTTTTGCTGAGAAAAGTACTTCCTCAGGTGTTTGATTGAGTCTTGCAACACCGTCTGAGACCACGGACTCGGTTGGTCTGCTTTTTAGTTCTAATATATTCCTGTGCAGATCGGACAAAACTGAGCACTCTGCGATGTGTCACCCATGCCTTTTCTGTGTTCATGCATCAATAGATATTTGAGCGAGCCTATACTTTTTCGACTGGGCTTACTGGCGTTCTCAGGACTTGTGCAAATTTTCTTAACACGCTGAATATGGTTAAGCGGGAAACTGAAGCGAATTTAATCGATATTGCGAAGCAAGGCGGGCTGAATCCTCGTCGAAGAACTGTGTTAACTGTATTGGGGCGCGTGCAGAGCATCGGAGGCGGACATTGTGGAATGGCATGGTAATATTCTGTCCGATCCCGTGCTGCAAAGGACTATTGGGGCGGTATAGGACCTGGTCCTTGCGAGGGACTGGACCTAAAAGTGGGTCTCGACCGTCCGCACTTTGTTCCTCCCGGAAGGAATTCCTGTCCGCGGCCAAGTCGCGTCAGATCCCATGTTGCGTGCTCCCACTGACGTCACGGTTCCTCCGTTCAAGGTGTGGATGCTTTCTTGATGCACAGCTTTGACTGGTAGGGCTGGCACAAAATAAAACTTGATAAAGCGGCTGCTTGTTAACGAAAACATGACGTCACCTTCAATTTCAGTCTTTCATGAAAAAAACGTCGGAGCAGGCAGTTCCTGACCCGACTGGTACTTGTATGCAAGTTTCAGTCAGGGCGCAGCAAGTTCTCGAATGGGCGACATGGACATGGTGGAATGCTGTCTGCTATATCTTTCTTCCCTCATAGCGCTCATACGCGTCCTGTATCCTTAACATGTTTTCAGGCCGGCTCTCGGCGTCCCCGCACGGTCTGGTCGCTCACCCAAACCCTCGTGCTGGAGGAGTCGGCATGCCTTGGCGCGGCGACCGCTTCTTCTCTCTTTTACTAGAACAAGCGCCACAAGAGGTATGGGGGTACTTCGTGGCGTCTCTTCATTTCCTCTGGGTAAAAAGATGCGCTTCTGCTGCGTGTACGGGAGCCCTGGGGAAGCAAGAAGAAAGAAAGCACGCGAGTTTTGTGATCATCGAATTCAGGCCGATATACTCTATCGTCCGTCCCCCTACACAGGAATCAGGTCAAGTCGGTTTTTAGCCTTATTTTTATTGTCGAGCGAGCCTAATGAAGCACTTCAACCTTCATGCCCATAGTACCGGAGGCAATGCTCAACGACATGGGGCGCTGTGACGCGTAGGCGTTGCATATTTTCATTATTATAAAAGAATTTTTCTGTGACCTAGGACTGACAGCACATACGAGTGCCCTCCGAAAAGAACGGATGCGCACGGATTCGTGCGTTGAGTGCTAAAAGATAAGTCCCGAGTGTACTCCCTGTGCACTCGGGTGCAGTCACGCCCCCTTCCCTTTCCCGAAGATGCCAGTCAAGGCTCCTGTAGGCTGCCTTTTCAGCTGACCCGATCAATGAGTCCTCTGCGGATTAAATATTCTAGTTCTTGGACGCTTCCTTTCGAAATCATCGCAACGTCGCCGACGTTTTGGAGACTGCATTGGAATCAAAATATTTTGTCTGCCTCTGGAATGAATGAGGCACTTGTGAGCTGTCTGGAGCGCTTCGCGCGGCTCCTCCGCGCGCGACACCGACTCAGCGAGCAGGATCACCACGGACTTCGGCCCTCTGTCGGGCATACAAGGTCAGAAAGACGGACTCCTTTGAGGATTTATTATTCAAAACGATTTGATTAGTAAATTAAACTCTTCTGGTAAATTAGACTCCTGGGTGTTGTAAATAGAGCGCCGAAGACGCTTTTTGTGGGCGTCCTTCGGGTGCTGCGCACGCGCGAACAAGGCGCAATGTGCGCCGAATCGCCCCAGCTCCTATGGTGTGATTTAGGCGCGACGAACTGTTCACAAAGGAATTTGAACCGGCTGGGTGTCTGCCTATTGAGGCTTGCTGAGTTTTGTCCTGGTGGCTGGAGACCGAGACACAGAGTCAGCTTCTCAGAAGTTCGGGCACGGCATTGGGTTAACAGCGCAATCAGCTGCTTGAGAACCGAATCATGAGGTCGTATGCCGGGCCAGGAAGGGCCTCAACTGGCTCTCACTTTTTGTTCTTAGAAGATTGATGATTGGTACTGTCAGGAGCACTTTGCCGGGAGATCTTGGCAGAACCACTCACTTCCCAGGAATGTGAATAAAAGTAGAGGCGGATCCAGCCTGTAGAGTATGGCTGTAGAGAGCGCCCACGGCGCTTTTAGGGAGCGCTTTTGGGCGCTGAGACGGCGCGAGGCGCGACCCGTCCCGCTCTTACTCCTTCGGCGCGATTTGACCGCGCTTAGTATTCAAGTTGAGACACTCAAAAATCATGGGGGTTACTTTCAATTGGCTGCACGTGAAGTGGCCAGCTGGTGACCGTCCCCCGCAGCCACAAACGATGAAAAGAAATAGGTCTGGGAGCCGCACGTAGCGCCAGAGGTGGTGGGACGGTGCGGAGTGGTGTGTTTGAGGAATCTATTTATGGAGTCGAGGACGAAGAGGGGGGTGAAGAGGAGGTGGTAGAGGGCGGGACCAATGGCGTTCTGAACGCATTGGGTCAACATAATGATGCAGATCTTGTAGCAGGGCGAGAGAAAGGGCACAGCAAAGCTGCTGATGTGGGTGATCGGGATGACAATGCTGATGCGGGCGGTGTTGAGACCGGAGCGACACCTGCTCTCACGCCGGTTGAGCTCGTGGCCCTCTTTGGTCATTATTGGTCCGGTCCGTTCCCGTCTACATCGGGCTCGGGCAGCGCGCGAAGCGGAGCGGTCGTCCCAGCGGTGAAGCGCACGGTCCCTTTGCAAGCCGTGGTGAGCACGGCGTGGTATCTTGGGGAGACTAACTATTTAGTTGTTGACGGGGATAGACACGGGACTCTTGGTGCAAGAGAAGTCAAACCTTTAAGGTCTTACGTCAAAAGGGAAACAACCCTAACCGATACCTAAGATCTCAAAATTACAAATTAGTATAAAGAAGGAATAATTCTAATAAAAAAGAGTAGACTTAGAAGCAGCCACCTATTGGAGAAAGAGTTTTGGCTCGTACTTTTTATTTTTTCTACCTATTCAAAATGTAAGGAGACTTAAAATCTATATATCGAAGCTTCGTATTCGGGGGGATCACCGCGCAAAACTCGTTTGATACTGGGGAGGCTACAAGGGCGGTCACGGGGCGCGATAGCGGATTTCAGGGGCGCTCATTGGGCGCTCTTCATATTCGCCTCCGCCCCCCGCCCCCTGCAAAAAGGAGGGCGACGCAACGACCTACTGTGGACTCACATCGGCCCGGGGGTCGGTACCAACGGCGTATCTGATTGGCGGAGTGCCCGTCTGAGAGAGTCAGTCTCGGTCCGCCAGGACAGACAACAGAAGTCAGCGACATGGCGAAGGAGTTAGTTAGGGACCAGAGCGCAATCAGGAACCGCAAGCGACTGAACAGAATCATCTCGCAAGCCTGTTGGGAGGACTAACCATTTCAATTCTGTCCCAAAATCGATTAGTGGGGGACAACAAGGGCGCTCTAAGGGCGCGACGCCTGAATTCCGCGCCGCTAAGAGCATCGTCAGCGGTGCGGCCCTGTACCAACTTTTAGGTTCAGCTCGCATGAAACCTGCTTGACGATGAGTGGATTCCCGCAGACCTTGGTCTTCGGAGCAAGTGCACAATGCCAGCGGTTCTCGCCCTGTATCATAGGCGTGCAAAGACTAGTATAAATGGATATGAAGTCCATAGTCGGGCGCCTGTGAGTGAGCGGATCGGCGGACACGACGATGGAAAGCCAAACTGCGCGGGGGGAGGCCACGCGCGGGCGGAGTGAACAGACAATACAAGGCTGTTGAGCAGAGAAGGGTGGGGATGGTCGATACTGGGCCGTATGCGGAGGACCCGCTGGAGCTTGTCGCCATTATGGGTGCAAGCCCAGACGACGGCACCGTAAGGATGGGGGACAGGCGCCGGAACATGCACCCGAGTCGCTCACGAAGTCGTCGTGGACGAGCGGGGACACAACGACCGTCGGCTTGGCGTGTGGGGGGCGAAGGGGGGCGGGTGCGGGGCGTGCGCAGCTACAGAACGGAAGCATGCGGCGGAGCGGGAGAGAAGTCCCAGTCGAGAATAGTGTTATTGAATGAGTTCAAATATGAAACTATGAGTGTGAAACAACACCACGAGAGCGCTTTTGGCACGGGAAGACGTGCAATCGCCACACGTAAGCACATACGCACTGTACAGTCATAACCCTGTTGACTATACATCAGATAGCACCTCTGCCATGTATGTAACTGAAAGCTGCGCTGGTTCTCTATGGCGTGGAGAATGGTTCGCGCTGGGGCGCGCACTGATTGGCTGTAGGAAGGGGGCTGCAAAGTTTGCAACGGTGCCATAGTACCGGTGCAGTGGATCCAACACCCGGTACCTACTTTTCTGTGCAAGACGGCCCTCACGGGTTTGCCCTGCTTACAGAAGCCGACCCCCCCACAGAGGCCGGATTCGCCACTTTGCACGACAATATAGGTACCTGGTGATAGACCCACTGCGCGGGTCATGACTGAATGTTTCCCCGACGGCCTCCAAATGACAATGTGCGACACATGTCTCGTGTGGTTTCGCCAGATTGTCGAGCGATCTCCCGCTCAGAATGTAATCGATTGGATGGCTGCAAATTGCACTCCCCGTGGCTGGAGTACGTACATTTAAAATTTTGCCAACGAGCTTTACAGTAGTGCTTGACTGGAACTACACACGACAAAGACGTACCACGGCAGGGCGCAGCTGGTCGTCCCGAGGGCCACTCCCTCGCCAGCGCGCCTGTGACTTGACGAGGGCGTGCCTACGGCATCCACGTAGCGCTGGCCCGGCGCGCGGTGTCTTTTCGCTGGCAGCCACCGTCCTCCCGCGTCCCCTCGCCGGGCGGTTGCGGGGGCGGGGCAAGGCGGTCGCCGTTGGGGTCAGCGGCGTGCGGCGCGTCGTCGTTGTGGGCAGCCTCCCCCCCGCCCTTCCCCCTCCGCCCCCTCCCCTTTGACGCCGGCGCGTCCCCTCGGCGGGTCAGCCGGCATGCCCACCCGCCCCCGGGCGGCGGCGGCGGCACACGCACGTGGTGACTGACGGCAGCGAGCGACGCGAGCGGGGCTGCAGCGACCTGTGCTGTGGTGGTAGAGGCGACGGCGGTGCCGGCGGCGGTGCCGACGAACGGCGGCGGCGGTGGTGGCGGCGGCTGTGGCGGTGGTGGCGGCGGCGGTGGCGGTGGTGGCAGCGGTAGTGGTGGCAGCGCTGGTGGCTACCACTGGTGTTGGCCGTGTTGTCAACAACTCTTGGCAGGAAGACGTTGAGGGGGTGGGGGGCCGGGGGGGGGCGCTTGGGGCCGCGGATCCGGTAGACTGAGGCGGGAGGGACCTGCAGCCGGCGCTTCGTCCTTGTGTACGGCTCGGGGCGGTTGGGAAGCCGCACAGCCCGGCGAGGCGCACCATGGCAGACGCCCCATCGCGGGTGCCGCTGGTCGGCTACGCGCGGCTGCCGGGCAGTCCACCGGGCGGCGGCGGGACAGGGGGCGCCCCTGCCTCTGTTGCTGCCCCTACCGCAGCCGCTGCTGCAGCTGCCGTCGCCGGTGCTGCTGCTGCTGCCAGCGGCGGCGGCGGCGGCACGTCACCGGGCGGCGGCGGTGGCGACCGGGACAGAGGCGACCGTGGGAGGGTTGGGGGGCGGTTGGCCGTGTCGACGCCGCCCTCCACGTCGGGCAGGCTAAGCGCCGGTGGGGTGGCAGCGATGGAAGCTGGCCGCGGCGGGCGGGGTGGGGCGGGGGGAGCGGCGGGTCGCTCCGCGCGTGCGGCTGGGTCGGCTGTGGGGCAGTCAATGGGTGGAGGCAGCGGCGGCGGCGGCGGCGGCAGCGGCGGTGCGCCGCGCCCCGCTGGTGGTTTTGTGCACCGGGAGAGCACACGGGTGCGGTCGAATGTGGCGGAGCAGGTGCGGCGGGACCTCCACCCCGCGAGCCTGCTGCTGACGTTGGCGTTGGTGTCGGCTGAAGTGGCGGCGGAGGTGGGGGTGCTGGTGATTAGCCAGGGCGCGCCCTGTGACCGGCCGCTACGGCCGTGGCTGCTCGTCCTTATCGTGCTGCAGTTGGCCACGATTGTGCTTAGCGCGATGCGTACGTCTTGGGTGGTGGGGGGGGGGTGGGGGTGGGTGGGGCGGTTGGCGGAGGCAACAACGGGGGCGGTGGGTGGCCTTGTGACGGGGATCTCACGCCCCTGTTCGAGTTGGTCTGTGGGAAGGGAAGCATGCGGGTATCTGAGGGGGAGAGAGGTGTACTTCGGTGGTTGGTCGCTGAGATTGTGGTGGAACTCGTGGGGTGGGGAGCTTTGGCCAGGCCCTGCGACGGACTCACCCGTTGGCTTGACCCTGCTTGAGCCGCCGGCCCCTCTTTTGGGTTGGTGGAGATGTGCGCTTGTACTTGTCTGAGCCGCGCGTGGCGACCTACTACTGACATTGTTTACGGATACTCGCGGTGGTGCTTACCGTGTGGTTGTCTGTCTGACGCTACGGTCTCCTTTTGTATTTGTCCTCTTTTTACCTTTCCCCCTCCCGGCTTCATGTTTTTCTTCATCCTTGATGTTGTCTGCCGCAGGCATCACGAATGCACGGTCGCGCAATGCCAGGCTGGCCGCCGAGGAGGCGGCCGATGAGATTGGCGGCGGGGTCTCGGCGGCCGGCCCAGGTGGTGGGGCTCCCCCGCTGCTGCCGGTTAGTGCAATGGAGCCCGCGTCTCGGTGGCCCCGCGCTGAGGCCGAGGCGCGCGAGTCAGACCGGCGGGACCTGGTCGTCAGCGAGTATCTTCGGCAGATCAACTGGTGGTTCCTCGTGTGCTTTGTGCTGAGCTCCGTGTGGGTGTCCAACGGGGGCACTTGCGTACGTTTTTTGTTCTTTTCTTTTTCTGCGGTGGGGAGCGGCGTCTGGTGCTGAGCGGTTGGCGGGGACTGGCAGCTAGGCTTATGGTGTGCGGTCGGAGGGGTCGTGTTTGGTGTGGTCTTTGTTGCGCTTGCCCTTGCTACGTCTATACTCACGCGGTCACCATGCTGCCTGGTCTCGTTTTTCCTCGTCGCCACTGAATGTCTTTGGGTGCGGGACGGCCCTTTGTTCTTGTTTCTGTGCCTTACCCCGCCTGCAGGCTCAGACTGCCCCTCACTTGTACCGCCTGGCCGTAGCCCTCACGGTCATCTACTATGCGCTCTTGTTTCTTCCCCTGGCGTGCTTTTGCCTCATCGTGTGTTGCCTACCCCTCTTTATTGTTCTCTACCGCCTCGCCCTCCCCTACGCTGAGCGCGAATGGCGGCGCGCTCGCTCGGCCGACGAGGCACAGCTGGCGGCCTTGCCGTCCACCCCCTACACGCCCGGCATGCTGTCATCAGCAGGCGGCAGCGGCAGCGGCGCCGTTGCAGGTGTCAACCCCACCGCTGCCACTGCCACCACCACCACCACCCCCTCTTCTGCTCTCACTGTTGCGGACGGTAGTCTTGGTGTCGCCGCCACCTCTGGGGCCGCTGAGGAGGAGGAAGATGAGGCCACCTGCGTCATTTGTCTGTGCGAGTACGTGACGGGGGAGCTGGTGACCTTCCTGCCTTGCCGCCACCATTTTCACAAGAAATGTATCGATGAGTGGCTCGCGACGGACAAGAGCTGCCCCCTTTGCAAGCAGGACATTGATGCGGGTGCCGTGGCAACCGCTGCGGCGGCGTCGGCTACGGCCAGCGGAGAAGCTGCCGAGGCGGGCGCTGCAGGCGCCAGCACCGCAGCAGGGGGCGGGGCGACGCGGATTCCCATCGGCTCTACGTCGGGGGCGTCATCGCGGGGAGGGCGGGAGGAGGCGGGCTCATCAGGAAGAGAGGAGGAGCTCTTGACGTCCCAGGTGTAAATGACGAGGTTCCTTGTTTGTCTCCCTTATGCCGTCGCGCTCTCTCTGTTGTGCGGTTCACCGACCTGGCGAGCGGCTGGTCTGGGCAGGCGGCGACACTGGGGCCTCCAGCCCTGTACCTGCAGCCTGGCCACAGGTCCAGTGCAGCTGCTGTCTACAGTGGCAGTCTGAAGCGCCCACGCTGCTTCTTGGGGCCGCCCAGAGTGGTGGCGATGGCACATAAAGCGCCGTGGCAAGCATGCCCGCAGAATTTAAAAGGCACATGGCCGTAAAACCTCGACTGGTCTTTCGCTTTCGCAGGCACTCCCCCGCAGCACCACGAACGCGTCAAGCAGCCGTCGCGGCCGCCACGCCCTCCCCCCGAACCTCCCCGACCCCCTCCAGCGGCCGCGTATAGCGGCGCAACCAGTCGAGGGCGTGCGCGTCCCCCGTGGCCTCCACCCCCGGCGCCACCTCATCCCACACTCGCGCGTGGTACGCGTCCACCCACGCCACCTCTGCGTCACTGAGCAGGGACATGTCAATCAGCCCCCGGTCCAGCGGCACCAGCGTCAGCTCCCGGAATCGCATGTAGCCGCCGCCGCCAAAGGAGCCGGCCGTCTCGGCGGCCACCACCTCGACGAGGTTCTCAATGCGGATGCCAAACGCGCCCTCCTCATAGTAGCCCGGCTCGTTGCTGACCACCATCCCCACCGCGAGCGCCGTCCCGTTGGCCGCCGGCCGCGGCGCAATGGAGTGGGGGCCCTCGTGCACGTTGAGCGCCGCCCCCACCCCGTGGCCCGTGCCGTGGCGGTAGTCGAGACCCGCGCGCCACAGCGGCAGCCGCGCGAGCGCGTCGAGCATCAAGCCAGTGGTGCCCGGCGGGAAGACGGCCGACGCGAGCGCAATGTGGCCCTGCAGGACGCGGGTGAAGCAGCCCCGCTGGTAGGCAGACGGCGTCCCGTGGTGCATCGTTCTTGTCACGTCCGTGGTGCCGTCCACGTACTGGCCGCCCGAGTCGAGCAGGTACATATCGTCCGCTGTGACGGCGGCTGTGCTGCCCGCGCCGGCCGCCGAGTAGTGGATGATGGCCCCGTTGGCGCCAGACCCAGAGATGGTCTCGAAAGATGGGGTGAGGAAGTGGGGCACCGCCGCGCGGTACGTCTCCAACACGTCCGCCGCGATGGTCTCCTGGACGCCCTCCGTGGGGGACGCCGCGACCGTGTCGGCGAGCCAGGTCAGGAAGCGCACCAGCGCCACCGCATCACGAGTGTGGGCGGAGCGCATGCCCGCCAGCTCAGCCGAGTTCTTTACCGCCTTGGCCGCGGACACGGGGGAGGGCGCCGTCACGACGGCCGCCTCGTTGGCGCGGTCTACCCCCGCGGCGGCATCATAGATGGCCACCGACGCGGACGCCGCGTCGACCCAGACGCTCTTGCCCGCAGCGGCCAGCGCCGCCACATCCTCCATGATCGCCTCGTACGCACAGACGCCCACCCCCGACGTGGAGAGGTGCAACTCCGCGTCGCTTCCGGGGAGGACCTTGCCCGGCTGCACGTAAAAGCGCACCTCCTCGGTGGTGACGAGGGCGTAACCGAGGACCGTGGGCGTGTGCGGCACGTCCTCGCCGCGAATGTTGAGAAGCCACGCCACCTCGTCAAGCATGCACACAACCAGCGCGTCGGCGTGGCGGTCGGCCATGGCCGCCCGCATGCGTGCCACCTTGGCCGTCACGTCCTCCCCAGCCACCCCGGCCGGGTGCACGCGCACGGGACCAGCGGGAAGGGCGGGACGGTCGGCCCCCCAAACCTCGTCCACGGGGTTGGGGGCCACGTAGGAAAGGCGTCGCGGACGCGCCCCCTCTTCGCCGCCGCCGCCGCTGCCGCCGCCACCACCACCGCCCGCGAGTGCGGCGGCGAGCACGCGGCCCTCGTCCACCGAGTGCACCGTCGCATCAATGCCGACCACCCCCCCCGGTGGCACCGTGCTAGCCAGGGTGTCGGCCAGGGAGGGCGTCCCCGGGATGCCCGCCCGCATCAGCGTCCACTCGGGGGACAGCTGCGCCTCGGCTTGCAAGAAATACCGCCCGTCGGTCCACAGGTACGCCCCCGTCGCAGTCACCAGCGCTGTCCCCGCACTACCGGTAAAGCCCGACGCCCAGGCGCGGCGACAAAAGGCGGGCGGGGGGGACTCCGAGTTGTGCGGGTCTGCCGACGGGATGACAAAAGCGTAGAGGTCACGGCGGGCCAGCGCGGACCGCAGCGCTGCCAGGCGGCTGGCGGGGGAGGCGGCGTCGCCCCGCTGCCCGCTACTGTCGCCGCCGGCCGCCGCAGCCGCCATACGCACCGGCCCGGGCGCGGCGGTGGAGGTGGCGGGCCGCGCCGGGGCGGTCGCCGCGGACCGGCGCGGCCGGGGGGCCAGCACGCCGCCGGCGGTGCCAGGCGGGGCGGGGGCGGCCCACCAGGCGGGCCCGCGGCAGGCGGCGCGGCTCGCGGCGGCGCCAGCGGCGCGGCCGGGAAGGGAGGCAGCCGCCACAAAGGCGGAAGTGGGCGCCATGGGGAGAGCGGCGCAGCGAGCGGGGGGGAAAAGAGCGGCGGCCGGGGGGGAGGGGAAGCGAACGGAGGGAGAGAGGAATCGCGGCCCTGAGCGGAGGCGGGGTCGTTAACGGCCGAGGGGGCAGTGGCCGGGAGGGACAGCTGCGAGTCACGAGGCGGGGGCGTAGAGCACGCCCAGATGGGAGGGAGTTCGGCCGGTGGTGGTAGTGGCTCGCGACACACCCGATGAGCGTGGGGGGGGGGGCACGTTGGTCGTAGGCGCAGTGACGCGGGTGACGTCCGAGACGGCGGCCTGGTGGAAGGACGTCCAAACGTGAGAGACCGAAACGGACGGGGTCGTTTGTTTTTGTCTGGGCGGGATTTAGCCACTTGCGGACAAGTGCACGGCAGCAGACGCGATCTCGCGAGTGATGTGGAAGAAAAAAAAAAAAAAAAAAATAGAACGGACACAAGAACGAGTTGGCACGACGCAATACCGCGCGAGCCCTGCGCGCCCCCCACACCGCTGCAGCGGCTCCCCCGTATCACCCGCCAGCGCTCCCCCCCGCTTCATCATAGGCCGCTGTGCCCCTCCCCCCCCCCTGTGCCTGTGTAGTAGGCACGGACGCGCCGCGGGTCCGCACGGAAGCCCCGCCAGCCGGCGCCGTTTTGGTTCCACGCCACCCGCCCGCGCAGTTGGTCGACGCAGATCTCTTCAGAGCAGGTGCACCAACTGTAGCTGCTGTTGGAGGACGCCTGCCGGATCACGTCGCCCAGGGGGTTTACGTTGCCGTGCGGCGACGCGTCATTATCCACCGCCTGAATGTCCACGCAACATACAACTGGGAAAGCAGCAAAGGAAGGAATAAAGAGGAAGCACCGCAAAGGGAAAGCAACACGGACGGGCGGGCAGACGAGTGTCAGATGACGCAAAGAAGAGAGAAAAAAGGTCAATGGGCACCATAACCCGAGAGAGCACGCTCGTCGCCCCGTCTGTTCACATGCGCAGCAGCCGGAGCAGAGATGGACACGCCCGCCAGCGTACAGTGGTGGGAGCCATCAAAAGGAAAGCAGTGCTGCGTTGTCGGGTGGGCCAGGTCCAGGGTCCCACACGGGCGGGAGGTGTCGGGCCCGCGGTCATTCGCCGCGGCCGCCAGCCCCACGACCGCAGCAGCGGCGGCGGTGGCCACCGCGGCGGCCGTCGCCACCGTCGTGGCCGTGCGGGCGGCGCGGCGGCGGGCGGCGGGCCGGTCCATGGCGCGCCCGGGGCCGGGACGACGGGTGCTCAAGCCTTGTCGAGACGCGACGCAAACGCAAAAGGGGGGAGAGTCGAGGGGGGGGGGGGGGGGGGGGCACCAGAGTCCGGTGGGCATGTAGCTGCGGCACGGGTCTGGCGTGGGAGCAAGAGTCAACCAGGTGGGCATGGGGAGGTGGTGGAGGGGGTGTGGCAGGGCATGCCGGAACAGAATTAGATGGCTGTTTCCCATTTTCGACACCTGAGCATACATAGTCTATACATGTTAACTCTATGTATTGGCCCGAGGATCTGTTTGAGTGCACGAAAATTCCTCATCGAATCCCTATGGGTGAAAACCTGAACGTATGCCTACTAGCCATGCGGCTCTCCGGGGCTACGATCATCGCATGATGCTGATGATGATCCGCCTCGCGTCGCGTCGTGTGGCGGTGTCGTCGGCGTGCGCGCTTGGTCCGCGACGCCCGCCTCCTTTCCAGCGACGGGGTGCCCGCCTGCCCCCCCCGCCCCCTCGACGAGAATAGCCGCGGCGCTCCCCGAGGCGTCCCCGGCTAGTGGCGCTCCCCCCCACCCCTCTTTGACCATGCTCTCCATGGCCGCGTCGGTGGCTCGGCTCGGCAGCCGCCACCTGTTCCGCCCCAGCGGATTCCCCTCCCCCTCTGTCGGCGGCGGTGTAGGCTCCCACCGCCTCACCCCCTCTGCCCCTTGTGTCCTGGTCGCGGCATCTGCAGTCGCTGCGCCGCCCGCCGCCGCCGCCGCCTCTGTTCGTGGCGCCAAGACGCTCGCTGGCGCGACGCTCCTCGGCCGCCCCGACCGCACCCCCTCCCCCGTGGACGTGGACGGCGCGCCGCTAGGCCCGCCGCTGACGCGGCAGCACCCGCGGCTGCGGGCGCGGTCGTCCCCCTACCTCCCCCCCGCGGCCGACACCCCCGACGCGCGGCCCATCTATGCCAAGCGCAAGTCCCCGTTCAAGCGCGCCGCCGCCATCATTGCCGCCCTCAACGAGGAGGAGGCCGCCGCCATGGTCCTGTCGGGCCGCGCCGTCGTGCCGGCGCTGGCGCCGGCCATGGCACCCGGCGACGTGGTCCGCGTGTCCTACCTGCGGGCGCCCACCGAGGCGGCCGCCCCCGCCGCCGCCGCCGCCGCCGCCGCCGCCGCCGCCACAGGCACGCCCGTGGCGGCGGCGGCGGCGGCGGCGGCCGACTTGCCGCTCGCCCACTTTACCGGCGTCGTCATGCGGATGCGGCGGTCGGGCCTGGGCAGCACCTTTGTGCTGCGCAACGTGGTGGACGGCGTGGCGGTGGAGCGGGGCTGGATGACCTACTCCCCGCTGGTGCGGAATGTGGAGCTGCTGTGGCGGAAAAAGGTGCGGCGCGCCAAGCTCTACTACCTGCGCGACAAGCCGCTGCGGGAGAGCACGTTTGGCTCAGCGGTGCTCCGGCCGGGCCGCGCCGAGGGGGTCGCGATCGGCCGGGGGAGGCGCAAGTGAGGGCCTTGCGGTTCTTCCAGTCGCGGGGTGCTGGGGGTGCCTTGCTGGCGGGGGTTTCTGTATGTCCCGCCTGGGCAGTGCAGGGACACCGCGTCGCTCACTGCGAGTGCAGTGGTTTTGTTCTTGGACGCATCCCTGCCCCCGTTGGTGCACCTCTCTCCGTCTGACCCGGCTGTGCCTCTGCCCACGTAAACCCACCTACCATCGCGTCACCCGCCCGGAGAGAAAGAACAAAAAGAAAAGAACCAAGTACCCAAGGATGCTTGGCAGTTATTGTCATCTATACACAGTGACAAAGTATACGTGCCCGTCGGCCGTGGAGGCAAAAAACATGCAAGCCAAGCGAAAGGCACACCCCGTCGTGCCGGTGCCAAGCGGCTCGCTCAGCCGCCCCACCACCCCCCCCCCCTCCAATCCGGAACCCCGCCCCTGCCGCGCCTGTGCATGAGGGCCCTGCCACCTTACCCCCCCCCCCCTTCCCGTCGTCTGCAGTATGGGGGGGGGGGGGAGGTCGCGGCCACCGCGCACCGCGGCCGGCGCGCGACGCACCCTAATCGCACCCACCGCCGCCGCCACGGCGGCCGGGATGGGGGGGAGGCGGTCGGTCGGGGGAGGAGGGGGGGCGAGGTGGCAACGGGGGGGGCGGGTGAAGTAGACCCGCCTCATGCCCTGGGCATCCGCGACAGCCAGCGCCGTGGCGGCGTTGGGGTGGCCAGCGGGGAGCCCGCGGGCGTGGTGCTGCCGCCGCCGGCCGCCGCCGAGGCGGTCGACGTCTTGCGGGTCGACAGGAAGAGCGGCCGGCGAGATTCGGACCGCGTGGGCGGGGTTGCCGCCGCGGTGCCCGCGGCGCCCGCCGCCGTCGTCGCCGCCGCCGCCGCCGCCGCCGCCGCGCGCACAGAGGGCAACCGCCGCATGCCCGTCGACGGCGGCGCCCGGTCGCCGCCGCCGCCTGCCGGGGAGCCGCGGCGAAACGACAGCAGCGGCATGGACGCTGCCACTGGTGGCGGCGGCTCGGCCGCCGACGACCGCGGGGAGCTCCGCCGCTGCGAGGGGGACGAGTCGGACCCGCGGCGGCCCCTCCCCGTGGGGGTGGCCGTCGTCGCCCCCGCCGACCGGGTGGTGGCCGCCGCCGCCGCCGCTGCAGCCGCGCCCATCTCGGCCGCCGTGGGGGTGCGGGTACCGTCCACCGCCGTGGTGGCGGTCGCCCCCGGCCGCCGAGTCAGGGCCAAGGCGGTCGACGACGTGACGCACCCGACGGCCGACCCGTTGGAGCTGGACGAGTGGGTGGCGGTGGAGCCGGGCGCCGCCGGTCGGCCCGTAGCGGCGCCAGCAGCCTTCTCCGTGCCACCCGCGGCGGCCGCCGCGGCCACCGCCGTCAGGGAGGCGCTCGACACGGCCGTTGCGGTTGAGGAGGTGGTGGTGGTGGTGGTGGTGGTGGTGGTAGTGGTGGCGGCAGTGGTCGTAGCCCCCGCCTGCGGCGGCGACGCATAGCGCGTTGCAGGGGCCTCCCCCTTGTCGCCCGCCCCCGACGCCGCCGCCGCCGCCGCCGCGGGGACCCGCGCCGGCCCCCCCCCGGCGGTCGACCGGGGTGGGCCCGCGTCTACGACGCCGCCCGCCGCCCCCGACACGGACGTCACGGAGCCGGTCTTGACCACCACCCCTCCCCCGCCGGGCTCGGCCGACAGCCCAACGGCGCTCACCACCCCGCCCGTGCGCTCAAAGACGTCAATGAGGTCCGCCACCTTGCCCTCCGCCCCCGCCTCGGTGGCGCCCACGGCGGGCCCGTCAGCCGCCGCCACGTCGGTGCGGCTGCCGCCGCCACCGCCACCGCCGCCGCCGCCGCCGCCGCCGCCGCCGTCGCTGCCACTGCCGCCACTGCCGCTGCCGGAGCCGCCGCCGGCTGCAGCCCCCCCCGGGGGGGCCCGCAGCGCCCCCTTGACGCCCGCCTCCTCCGCCTCCCGCCGCGCCCGCGCCGTCGCCTCCCGCGCGTCGTACTCGGCCGCCAGGTCCACCACCCCCCGCCGGCTGGGGCCGGCCTCCCCGGCGGCGGCAGCGTCCGACCCAGCCGGGGCGCCCGCACCGGCGCCGCCGCCCCCTGCGGGCCCACCCGCCCCCGTCGTCGGTGCGGCTGCCGCCCCCGCTGCCGCCGCGGCAGCCGCCGCCGCGCCCCCGTCGGCACGGCCAAACGCCACGGGCGAGCCGCCGCCGCTGCTGCCGCCGTCGCCCAGCCCCAGCTGCCCCGCCGACAGCACCCGCGTGCCGGCGAGCGTGGGCGTGTGCTCCCCCTTGATGCCCCCAAAAGGGGTGTCGTGGTCCTCCTCCCCAGAGGCGGCACCCCGACCCCCGCCGCCGCCGCCGCCGCCGCCTCCGTCGCTGCCGCCGCCGGCGGCCGCGCCCAGGCCGCCCTGACGGCTGCTGCTGTCGGCGCCGCCGCCACCCCCCCCCCGCCCGCCGTGTGGCGCCCCCCCCTCGCCCCCCCTCCCGCCCGCTGTCGTCCACCGGCGTGGCCGCAGCGTCCGCAACGAGTTGGTACGAGAAAACACCTTGGGCCGCCCCGCCCCGGGCGTCACCGCCCGGCGGAAGCGGGAGAGGAAGGTGTGGCGGGGGGTGGGTGGGCCCCCGTCCATGGTCAGAGAAAAGGGGGGCCAAGGGGGGTTGGGGGGGGGGAGGAGGGGGGGGGGGGGGGGGTGTGGGTGGTCGCGCCGGCAGGCCGCCGACCCGACGCCGCCGGCTGGCAGAGGAGGGGAAAGGCGGGGGGAGGCGCGACGGCGGAGAGGGGGGGGGGGGTGGGGGGGGGGGCGGCAGGGAAGGGGTGCGGGTGAGGATGGGGGGCGAGGGTGAGAATGGAGTTGGGAGCTGACGGGGGTTGGGGGTGACGACGGCCCGGCAACAATAGAAAAAAAAAGAGAAAAGGAAAGGAAAGAAACGCCCGTGCGTACACGCAGGCGCGCGCGGTGCGGGGAGGGGGGGGGGAGGGGAGGGGGGGAAAGGGGAGGGGAGGGGAGGGGGTTGTGGGGTGGTGTGTGTGTGTGTGTGTGTGTGAAGCCGTGCGTCGGTAAGCCAACAGCCGCAGGGGCGCGCCCGGCAGAGCCGCGGTCGGCGTCGCACAGCAGAGGGGCGGGAAGAGGGCGGGGGGCCGCCGGCGACGGTCAGAGCGGCCACCTGTCTGCCCGCCCGCACGTAGAGGGTGAGCGCGCGAGTCCCCACGGCGAGTGGAGAGGGGACGAAGCGGGGGGGGGGGGGGGGGGGGGCGGCTAGCGTGGCAGCGCGCCGCGAGGGGGGGGGGGAGGGTCTCTTATCACTCCCGCCCCGCCCACTAGATGGACAGGAGGAGGGGGGGAAGGAGGAGAGCGAGGGGGGGAGGGGGCGACGACGAGGGCGGGAGCCCCAGTGCGCCCGCCGCCGCTGCGGTGGCGCCGCGAGCGTCCCTCCGCCTCCCCCCCCCCGGCGCACGCCCCCCCCCCTCTCTCCCCCAACCGCCAGCCCGCAGCGGCAGCGAGCGTGCGGTCGCCGGCCGTGGCGCCGTGGCGCCGTGGCGCACCAGCAGCCGCCGCGGCAGGCGGTCGGCCGGCCGGCCGGCGGGGCGGTGGCGGCGGGGGGGGGTGTGCCGTGCCGCCGTGGGTGGGGGGTGTGCCGCCGGCCGGCGGCGGTCGGGGCGGCGCCACCGCCGCCGCCAGCAGCCGGCACGCCATGCGCCTGCCACCGCCGCGGGGGGTGGGGCGGCTCCCCCTGCCGACACACCCCTCTTCCCCCCCCACCCGCCCCTCTCTCTCCCCCCTCCACCCCCCCTCCCTCCCCCCCCCCCACAGTGGGTGCGTGTTGCGTCGCGGTCGCGGGTAGTGGCGCAGTCGCGCACGCTCCCTCCCCGCCCCCCCCCTCCGCACCCCCCCTCCCCCCCCCCCCCAACAACCACCGTCACCACCGCTATCTGCCACCACCACCACCACCAGTGTCACACCCCGCCCCCCCCCCCCGCAGAAACCGCCTTGGCGGTGTGTGTGTGTGTGTGTGTGTCCCGTGCCACAGACGGGGGTCGGCCGCCGCCGCGGCTCGTCGGCGCGTCCCGGCTGCCGCACGCCCCTCGCCGCTAGTGTGTCCTCGGGCATTGGCCTTGTCGTTGACAGGGGATGCAAGGGGGGAGCGGGGGG
This sequence comes from Pyropia yezoensis, assembly GCA_009829735.1. Lineage (NCBI taxonomy): Eukaryota > Rhodophyta > Bangiophyceae > Bangiales > Bangiaceae > Pyropia > Pyropia yezoensis. The sequence continues at coordinate 1,487,994 of CM020620.1, read as the reverse complement.
TGGGCGGGCGGGCGGGCGTGGCTTGCAAAAAAAACCAAGACGAATGCGGTGCCCCACAGCGGCCGTTCGCCGTGGCACGTTCCGCACGGTGGGGACGCGGTGGGCGCGGGGGGGGGGAGGCATGGAAAGTGGGCGGGACGGCGGGGTGGAAGAGGAGGAGGGGTTGGGGGGGCAGCGGGGCGGGGGGGGGGGGGGGGGGGGGGGTTGGTCGAGCAGCCGGCGGGTGGCACCTGGCCAGCTAGCCAGCCTGCCAGCCAGTCAGCGCCGAGGCGGCAAGCGCCTCGCGTGGGGGGGGGGGAGGGCGGTCTGGCAGCTGGGGGGAGGGGGAAGGGGCAGCGCGAGGACCCGCGCCGCGTCACCCCATCCCCTCCCCGGGGGGGGAGGGGCAGCGCGAGGACCCGGGCCGCGTCACCCCACCCCCCCCCCCCCCCCCTCTACATCAGCCAGGCGCGTGCATCATCCTAGACGACCATAGCGTGGAGGCACGCCGGGTATAGCGGCCGTAGAGGGGGGGGGAGGGGCAAAAGGGGGGGGGGACGGCGACGTGCTTCCGCCCGCGCGCCCCCGCCGCCGCTTCCGTCCCACGCTGCTCGCAGAGCTGGCGACACGGGGGGCGGTGCCCCCGCCTGACACCCATCGTCTGCGGCGCGTCTCGCCCAGCCTTGCAGGTACACAGGCGCACGCTCCCACACGCCGACTGGCCGGCCGGCGGGCCGGCCGGCCGGCCGACCGCCCACACGCAAGCACAATGCCTCCCTGTCTTCCCGCCGTTGTGGGGCCCACCCCACACGTACGGGCGGCCCAAGAGACCCCCCAACCTGCTGTATGTATGCATGTACCTACATACTGGTCGCGGTGCGGACTGTTGAAACGGCAGGGAGCCGTTGCGGCGGTGATTGGGGAGCGGCCGACCTGGAAGCACACCCTCGATCAGGCTCCCTCGCCCCAATCGGGCAGGCCGTCTGGCCACCGACGCACCCCACCTCCGTCTTCACTGGGAGGAGATCTCTGGGGCAACGATCTTTCCGGCAGTAGCCACCGGATACAAGAGCAGAGCCCAAATAGTTGATCACCATGAAGGTTTCGTATACAATTCGAGGCAAGAGATCGCCTGGAAGCCGGAAGTACGGCCCGTGTGAGAAAAAACAGATGAGACGCGGGTCGAGCCCCAAGCACGTCACCGCGTATCTCCGCCAAAGTACCCATAACTCTCGCCCGCCTCTTGCCTTCCCCGATTGCACGGGAAAAGGCAGCAGCATGCATCACATAAACGCGTTTCCTCTGATTTGTCGCTTTTCCCATGACCCCCTTCGTTTCCACTTCTGACGGCTGTGCCGGTCTCTGGCCCGAGAGCCTTGGTAGTCTCCACTACTTAAACGACCATTCTTGCATTGCAGTGACACGAATATTGTCTCATGGGGACAACAACACGAATAGACCAATGGCATGCCCCAGACGACACACCCCTCACCAATGCCTGCTCCGCGTTGCTGTGCAAACAGTGCGATATGAGATTATCTCGAGATTTCTGGCAGCATCGAATGGGGAGGAGGCCCAGTTGCGACCTCTCCCACTGTCGGTGAGTGGATCACGCTAAGGTAGTGGGAAAGCGGTCGAGATCGCCCGAGATAACAATAGTGCTCTGACCAACTAGCGTTCGGTAAAGGATCCGCTGTGACTGAAGCCAATCACCGCTTTCTCTAGATCGCCGTGCCACAGCACACTATTGGTGGGCTCTCATCTACCAGCACGCCATTGGCTCATGGTCTATTGTGGCCTGTTGCTGTCGTCGCCTTGAGGCAAAATCCAGGGAACTGCAATATATTTAGCGCCCACATGAACGTGAGTGAGTTTATGTCTCCAGAGATCTAATTGGCCATCGGGCGGCGACGTGTTTGGCGTGCGGCCCGACACAGATTCGACGGCTGATGGGACGACGCCCGCTCATGTGTGCTTGACAGTTCACATTCTAAGCAAAACGAGTTTCTTGGAGCACGCCAGACGTGGGCGTTTTTCTTTTGGATTTTTCCCGCTCAGGCATTCACGTGCATTCGACGCCGTGGAAGCCTTCTCCGGGAATTCAGATCTCCCAATATTTGCAGGCTCACTGCGATTCTCCAACCTGCAGTCGGCAGGCCACAGCAACACGACAAAGAGCGGCTCGCATCCCAGCGGCGCGGTCCCCTGCGAACACCCGCCACGTCGGCGCTTTCTACGAGCTATCCGTGTACGCGATGCCGTGCGCTCATGTCGTCGAAGAAGCGGTCGCTCTCGCCCCTCGCACCACCACGCCTGACTTAGCATTTCCACCCACGCCCAGGGACCAATTAACTGAGGGCCTGGTGGCAAGTTCTCTCCCCCCCCCCTCCAATGCATCTGGACAGATGCCACGGGATGAGTATGGCATGAACGCTGGGATGGCGGCTGCTTTTCTCGCGCAGCAGTCATCAACCGACTTGAGGATGGCCCTCTACGCACTGGGCGTGAAGGGCAGGATGCAAGCCAAGAACACGAGCAATCGCCTGGCGTTGATGGACGTCGTAAAGCGGAGCAACCTGCGCGACGTTGCCATGGAGGCCATGCTTGATGACAAGGCCATGAAGGCCAGCAGAGTGCAAGAGCATACATCATCTCCGGAGCATGGGGGAGACGCTGTGGCCGCTATCGGAGCTCAATGAGCCGGCGCGTCCGCTGGTATGTCGTCTGGAGATGTCTCAATCGACGAGGGAAATTAGCTTTCTGCATCAGGTGCCGGATCAGCGCAAGTCGGTGCCAGCTGTACTTTCCCCCTTGCGCCTCGGTCGTGGGCTTTGTCCCCTGCGCGGGACCCGCGAATGTCGGCCAATGAAGTCGCTCGGCATTTTTACGTGGTCGCGGACGCGCATCAATTTGATGGCCTGCGTAAGGCCAATCGGCAGCCGTTGTGTACGAAGCTCGACAAAGAGCAAGCTTCACTGCGGGTCACGACGCTCGGACCAAAGTTCAACGATCCCGTCTATTGGCCGGCGAAAGTGATGCTCAAGGGGCTCATCGTGGACTCCGATATACGGGGTTCGGACCCTAATCGATACTTCAGGCCGCGGGAGCCCTCCAAGTTGAAGACGCACTACCGGGCGATATGGTCCGCCTACACAGTTGTGTTGACGATCTACAAACAGTCCTTACAAAACGAGCCGGTGCTTAATGAGCATGTGCATGAGGACCATCGCCTGCGTCACATTCATTGTTCGCTACATGGAAATAAGGCGCTCGACTTTGTGCTGCACACCATCCCCACGGCAGCTCAGTTGGAGCTTGAATTGCCCGGCAGCTCGGACGTAGGCGCCCCCGGCCGGGGGCAGCGCAAGCGGGCCCAGGTCGCTGAGGCATCAATCCAAGTGCTTGATGGACTGACCAGCGCTTTGTCTCTTGTGTCCCAGTCCAGGGCAAGCACGGCAGGTAGAGCTGCGGGCGATATTTATGACATCGCGGAGTCCATCGGTGCCGTAATGAAGCAACTGGGCGCTGCAAGACTGGCGCTGGAAGCCTTCGCATCGGACCGGTCCATTGAAGCCGTCGTAAAGCACCTTGAGGGTCAGCTCCACAAGCTAGTCCAGTGAGAGTTGCATTTTCGCTATTGCTGCCTTTTTTGTTTCCCTCTCAAATGGCACGCAGTCGACTAATTGCCAACACTGGTTTGTCAGCTGCAAACTACACGCGTGGCCACTAAGGCGACCACAGCCGTTTTCCTGTGTTGGACCGCAGGGGTGCCGCCGGCAGCGGCAGACAGAGAAGTAGCGCTTATTAAGCAGGCCCACGCATCGCTGCAGCAGCAGAACGAGCAGCACGCCTTCCCGTTCTTCCATACAGTACAGAGCTGAAACCTCCGCTTCTTCTTCCCCTGCGTCCCCTCAGGGCCGCGGTCCGCACAGAGCTTGTCATCCTTATATAGTCCATATCTCCACGGCGTCCGCGTGAACATGTGGGAAACCACAAGAGAGGCCTCACGAATAGCTGTAGTTGATGGTTCTTGATGAGGTAAATGAGCAACTACCACGAGAGCCGTGTCGCGTGAGTAAGGCGCGTCTTGGCACATCTCGACCGAGGGCGACGAATCTGATGGGCCTTGAGCGCCCTTGTCATGGCCACACGCGGGGAGCACCTCTCCCCGTCCTGTCGACGATAGCGCTGCCGGGTGTCCACATCGCAATGGTCTTACCAGTCCACTTCACGCGGCCCACCGAAGATGTCGCCCCCCCACAGCCCTACCGCCTCAGGGCTCTTACGATCGATCAAAAAGTTGCGCAGTCTCACGCCCACAATTACGACGCGAGTCGCTGTCGAAAGAGACAGACACAGGGGATTGCACATTATACCTCACCGCGCGACGAGCTGACAAAAGGTCTGCTCAACGAAGATACGGCACGAGGATGAACAGAAATTGAAGGAGTCCTTCTCCTAAGACAACCTTCGGCCAGGGCGCGGAGTCAGCAATCTTTTACCCGCAACATAAGCATCATCGGCAGCGGCCCAGAGCTCATCTGGCAATGATGCATCCGCGGCGAGGTGGGCAGACAAACCGCATGCCGAAGAGGCCGTGCTGTCATGGCGCCAGCCAGCAGTCCCGGAGGATAAGAACTGCAACTTAAAGTGAGCTCTGACTGCCGCCGGCATGTTCAGGGCGAAAAACCCTTTGCGGTTGTAGACCGAGACGGGACTGGGGGCATCAATTGCAGTCGGGCGCTGGATTCTCATTGCAATGCCGTCTATGAAGCGCAGCCGCGGAGAGGGTTCAGGCCGTCACGCGAGAATAGCGCCCTCTGCGCGTCTAGCTCGTCCTGCTCGGTGGGAAACTCTCAGGGCAGCTGTCAATCGCATTCACAACTGAGCACGTCCGAACCGAGTGGAGATGCGCAGAAAACGGCCATTTAGCATGTGGCACAACGTGCATGCTCACCCGCGCGGTGTCCTAGAGGCCTCATAGTACCCGGGCGTTATTGCAGTAGGCGCAACGCAAGAGTGCGGCGTCAATGCTGACGTCGTGAAAGGTGCCAAACACAGTGCTGGGTTCCACTCCAAACGCCAGCGTACAGTACAACTATGAGGCCCCTGCTAGGATCCGCGCAGTCATAGCCAAGCGGCACTCGGCAGGGATGGGCGCTCCGGCGGTGACTGAGGCCATTTCCTCATTTTGGAAGTACTATCGCGCAGGAGTGCCGGCAGGGCGTGGAAGTCCTCCCTCTCCATCGTCGGCGACCGGAACCACATGCAACTCAATGCATACACGCTGCATGGCGTTGTATGTCACAAGTTTACACTGCAACTTACTGCAACATCTCGCGAAGACCGTCCACTCCTAAAAAGAGAACACCACTGCAATAAATGTCGCGACCTGTGTGACGCCGCATCTTCTTGCACTTCACTGCAACACAGATCCCACGTGGACATCACCGCTCCTCACACACTGGCCGTCGCGAATCCAACAGTGGCGCCGGCCAAGCTGGGCGGTCCACGGACGACGGTGCCCCGACCGGTCGTTCTCCACACCTGTACGCCCGGCGTTCAGTGTCATCTTCGTTCAAAATACATCACTGGAGAGTCCAACAATATCTCCGACATGGCCAGATGGCACGGTCGGGACATTTCACGACAGCTGATTGACCACACAGCCGACGCCAGTGAGCTGATTCTGGACTGAGCGTGTCTCAAGTCGCACCACGATCCTCCAAGAGTGATGGCCCAGTTCCCGGCTCGCACCCCTCCCACAGTACCACACAAAGCACCTCCCGAGAATCATCAATGGGGAGGGGTACGGTCGCTTTTGGGCCCAAGTCAGACGACTATCGACTTGGTGCAGTGTTCCCACTCTGCTCTTTCTTTCACGGTGTCGTCTTCCACTCTCCCTTTGCCCCCCCCCCGCCTCCCCCCTTCCCCACCCCCCGCGTCCCCCCCGCTCCCCTCCATCTCCTCTCCCACTTCCCCGCACCCACGTTCTTCGTTTTTCCCGTACTCGTTTTTGTGCGCACCTCAGGTAAGTGTGGAGGATGCCGTGCGTGGTGCATGTGGGTGTATCGGCGGGACGCAGCCGCTGTGGTGATGCATGCGGGCGCGCGCGCGCGTGGCTGCTCCCTCGGTGGTGCGAGAAGGCGTGTGAGAGCGTGCCGGTTCCTGTGGTGGTGGCGGGAGGAGGACGGTACAGATAGGGGTGCCAGACATGCACAGTTCCATGTCACGCGTTGGATAGGCTTGTAGTAACCAGCATGTGCGTTGCGTTGGCTTGCATTTATCTGCATGTTCTTGCACATCCACAAACGTGACTAGTGCCGAGATTGCTTTGGATGCTGGCTCTGTCGCCATTGCTGTAACGCCCAGGGTCGCAACCGACCCATCGCAGCCTTCAGCACCGTCCTGGGCGGCAAGAAGGTTGGCAACGAGAGTACGAGGAGCGAGCAGGTGTATAGGGCAGTGTCTGGGCGAACAATTGAAGAGGCGCGCTCCACGGCATCGCGGCTGCGAGGTCAGGCCCAGTCCAGCAAAAAACAATAGATTGATAATAATCGAGATGAAGTAGATTAATCAATAGATGAATCTACGTGGAATGTGAAGAATCCCCTTTTTCTCCATCCATGGCGCGCCGTGCGGCCTCGGGTGGCCCTCCTCGCATTTCTTCGACTTCTTAATCAGTGGCCCGTTTATCATTAACTTCCTATATAGCAATCACGTGTGTGACCGGTGTGAACTTGAATGGCGTTTGGACACAACGTGAGTCAACCACGGAATTTGTTGGACGTGCGTGATCACGATGACTCACGTTCACACAGGCGTTAAGACAGAGCCTTAATGGCCAGAATCCTCTGCTTTGGCCGCTCAAAGCAGGTCACAGCAGCCCAAGCAGGTCGCAGCAGCTGTGCAAGCAAAGCAGGCTGCATTCTATCGACCAATCTCCGCGCCTCCGACCGGGCAGTGACTCTGCTTCACATCAATTTAAATACTAAGGTCTGCGTTAGGTCCTTTCACCTTTTTCCGCGAAACGGGGAGCTCTGTCACTGGCTCAACACGAATTGGGGACAAAAAGTCAAGTCCCTTAATGTGTGCCTACGCCCCAAGGCCCATCAGAGGCGGTGGGCGCAGCGGCGCTTCTCGCACCGAGGTCTCGCGCACTGAAGTCCGTGGCCTCTGCGCCCAGTGCCGTGCGCTCGTCACGGATACGCTTCCATCCCATCCTTCACCACACGTCCCGTCCTCTCCACCACCACGCCTCCCGTCCTCTCCTCCATCACTCTTCCCGTCCCCTCCTCCGCCACAGAACTCTCTCCCCTAATATCCGCCGTCCCTTCAGCCCAGCACACATTGAGCCCGGTGAATGGAGCATGGCTCTCCAGCCACCTCCCCGCCCCGCCGGTCAAGTTGGGTATTTAGTGTCGCTCGTGTTCTGAGAGGTGCTCATTTTTTGTGTGGGGGTGTTCTCGTTGCAGAGGTTGATGCTGACATGAAGAGTCACGAAATTTCTCGCTTTTTTGTGTACAGCTTGACCTTCGCGGAACATGTACGTGTCATCTCTTGCGCTGTCCTCACGATTTTTTGTTTCTTCAGCGGGCGTGGCCGCTCTCCCAGTTAAACAATGCAAAACGAACACGGGGACATATGTGAACGGAATGCCCGCCTGGGCGTGTGACAAAAGCTACCACGCCTCTCGACGGACCATTGCCCCCTCGTTTTCTTTCCCCGCCTGAGCACCCATCTTCCCCCCCCTCGCGCCTCCCCATTCACGCCCCGATCCCGCGCCGTGCTCTGAGTGCGCGCGCTCCGCGAGTCTCGTCGAAGCACTGCAAGAGGACGTGGCCTCCCTTGAGAGCCAGGCGTCGTCGGAGCGTGTGCAGGCAGACATTCCCATAGGGAGAGCGCCATATGCTGTGCCTCCCACAGGGGTCGACGTGATCAGGTTGGCGAGCGAAAAAATGGATAACAGTTCTTCTGGCAAGGTCATTCAATTCCTACAAGAACTGACTGCGGGCAACTACTGGAGTGACATCAACATGCCCCACCTTCAATCGATTGCAGCGACGGCATTGCTGCGGACATCTGTGAAAGATGTTGGGCTCATGCGTGGCAATGTGCATGTCGCCGTACGTGAAGATGCTCGTACCCCGAAAAGCCAAGTTCAATACGCGCCAGATGCTCCAGCGCCTAACGTGCGCCAAGCAAGCGCTGCGCGCTGGCGGGGCATCGGACGCCTTGATCACCCCGAAAAAAAGCTAAGCCCCAAAGCACATCCATATCCTCATGTCTGTGGACGAACAGGCAGGCATGATCTCCGCCATCGGCGCCATGGACCAACAGCAGAGGTGCACGGTGAATTCGATGAACTTCAAATCACCTCGATTTTTTTTACTATTTGAACCTTAGAAAATCGCAGGCACTCTTATTTAAATCACATGCCACGTGCCCGGAAATGCAATAATGTCCCGCAATCATTCAGGTCATTGAGTCCTTTAGTGTATTGACTGCGGCACGGCGCGCGATTGGAACTCCTGGTAGGGGCCTGCCTCGTGCACCAGGCTCAGATACGAGGAGTCGACGACACGGCCGGCAAATGCACGCCCACCCATGAGCACCCTTTGGCGACCGCAAGGCGCTTCGTGTCCACCCGGTCCGACGAGCAGCCGTCTCTGTTTTCCACGAATTGGCGTGCTTCCCTACGGTACGTGCCCAACCCTGTCTGTGGGATCGTGGCCGTTGCGCCTCGCCCCCCGCGTTCTGTAACATGTCTTTTGGGGTACCCATGGTCACTCAGAGTAGTTCTCACACACCCAGCCTCTTTGCTTTGGATGATTTGAAGTGCCCTCTGGAGTCGTGCTAAAAATTAATAGTCGAGTGTTTTTCGTATTGCAGTACCCCAAATTCGGTCTCATGGCGACAATAACAAAAACGGACCCAAAACAGGCCAATGGCATGCCTCAGATGGCCCACCACTGGCCAATGAGTGCTCTGCGTGAGTGTGGAAACAGTGCGATCTGATACTTTCTCGAGAATTCCGCCCACATCGAAGAGGGGACAGGCATCCCGGGAACCGGCTGCGACCTCTCCCAGTGCTCTTGAGTGGATCGGGCCGAGATAGAGGGAAACCCGCGGAGAACGTGATAGAAAGCAACAACGATCTGACCAACAAGCGTTCGGTACCAGATCCGCCGCGACTGCAGCCAATCATCGCCTGATCAAACGGAAAGCTCCATAGCACGCTGTTGGTTCGCTGCGAGCTCCCAGCACGCGGTTCGCTCATGGCCTTGTTGTCACGCTGTTGCTCTTGTCTCCATGAAACAAAACTCGGGGAACTGCAATACTGCAGCGAACAAAAATCACGATCTCGCAAAACCTGTTCAGGGGGGAATTAATTAATATGAAAATTTGCTATATACGATTAAGAATCTTTGGATGACTTAAAGAACATTTATCCTAAGGGAAATTTGATTTAAATCACAGCTCTGGCATGCACGGAATTGCTGCATGTGTCTTGTGGGTGCACGGGCACTATTCAGATTCGCTCAAGGCAGTCCCGAAAACACGCCTAATCCGTCCGGGGCGTGCAGGTTGAGGGTGGATTCCACATTGCGAGGCCGGTAAAAAAAGAGGCATAAAATTGTCGCAAATGTTTTGCTCGAGCTCAATCTTTTTAGTGGAAACTCCTCAGCGCGCCTCGGAACCATGCTGTGGAAGACGGCTCCTGAAAGTTGTGAGAAGCGTTGGTATGACAGGCTTAATGTGCTTTGCGTGCAATCTCTCGTTGCAGCTGCTCGGAAGGCGATCTTCCGCCTCAGCGTCGCATGGCATTGATATTATCTAAGACATACACCGGGGGGGACTACTAATAAATGGCATATGCTACTTTTGTCATTCGAACGGGGGGGGGAGGAGCATGCGGGATCTCGCGGCGATGCCAGCTGTTGGGGGGGGGGGGGGCAGGGGGTCGGGGGGGGGCGGTCGCGGTGTTCCTGAGGCGATCTGTGGCGGGAACGGAAACAGTCCGGAGGGGCAACACCTGCAGCTCCCTGCTCCCCTTCAAACAAAAAAAATGCGACCCTGACGGTTCCCCCAGCCCTCCTACTCATCATCCATATCCTCAGAGCCCCCATCGCTAGGCTCATCATCTTCGCCCTCTGAGCCCTCAAGAGTTAGAGGTCAGGTCGTCCGCCTCCACACAAGCTAGCTCCCGCTCACGCCCCTCAAGCTCGCCCTCCACAACATCCCTTTCTGCATCCAGATCACGGTAAGAATCCTCCTTCTTGATGACGTGGTGCTCGTGCTTCGCCCAAGCCTGAGGCGTTATCTTGTCGAACTTCTTAGCCATGAGCTCTTTCCGAGTCGTCAGTGTAAAGCTCACTGTGCCGCGCTTCAGGGCCCTCTGAACTGTCCCCCATACCGTTTCAATTGGGTTCAGATCGGGGTGGGCTACGGGGGAGAAGAGAACAGAAGCCCCAAATGTAGCGGCCAGTTCCTGAACCAGAAATCGAGGAGCAGGCTTATTCGCGTCGGCCGTAGCTTTCATTTCAGCTTTTGTCCGAGACTGCTGCCAGCCCGCTTCCTCCGGAACCACGTCGTGCAACACGAGCCACTGTGCCAATTCGGCTCTCCGCAGCTTGTAGCCCACCGGGGTAGAATCGGGTGTGCGTACAAGATGGTAGGGGGTCCGGTCGACGACCAAAACTCCACCAGAGATCCTTGGGAGTACCGACTCCGTAAGCCAGTTCCGCGACACGTCCGAACACATTACCTGGTGGTGGTCCCGCTGGCCCTTCATGCCAACGACCAAAAGCGCCGCGTTTTGGACGAGGCCGGTCTCTCGTGAGCCCATATGGGCCACAATCAGACGTCCGCCCTTGCCTGATGGGACGGGTACATGGGTCCCGTCGTCGTCTGCAAATTCTGTAAATCGACATATTCTTGTTTGCCCATGTTTCGTCCGTGAAGGCGATAATACGGTCGCTGTCCCGGTACTGCTTGATCAAGGCGAGGTAGGATTCTCGGTTGGCGACGATTGAGAGTTTTTCACGGGCCACCTCATTGTGATTGGGGCCACGTGTGAAGCTGAGTCCAATGTCTTGTAGAGCTCGGAGTAGTGCAGTGCGTGTCCATGTGTAAGCGGAGGGAGAGGGGGTCCAGGACAATGACAACAGCCTCCGTACGGAGGTACGCGAGTCTAGAGTTCAGTGTGGGAATTGAGCGGTTCTCTTACTGGGCGTACACCGCTGCCGTCACGCGAGCGAGCTCCTCCGGCGGGATGCATCGGCGCGACGTCCGCAATGGCGCCTCTCCTCCATCAGATAGATTGTGTGCGTACCCCTCTGTGGCAGTATTGACCCCCAGGTAGGGGGGCAACACGTGCCATGCAAGGGGCGGCAGGCCACTAGCCTGATCCGTTCCTCCCCCTGCATTTGGGTCCATATTCCCTAAGTTTGGGATAGTTAGCTTAGTAGTAAATCCAACTTGGATTTGAGGGTTTTCTGCATTTATCGTCTTGAATTTTCGTGTGGCCCGGTGGGCAGGTGCTGGAGTGGGAGATTCTGAGTGGCGAGATTCTGAGTGGACCCTGGGGGGATAAGGGGAGGGACAGCGGGGCTTGGCCCTGCGTCCCCGTCCCGACCAAGAAACTGTTGGACCACACACCATCCTCTTGTTTGTCCGTGGGGGGTTTGCCCCACAACAGGGACAGAGTGTGTGCGACTTGCACTTCTTCCGGTTCCCCCGACACGGGAGGCAGCCCTAGCACACCGCCCCAACTTGGGTGCCGTGTGTGCTGGTGGTTTTTGCCACATTTGGTGGAGCAGCAGGGGACAGAGGTAAACTTTACCTCCGGGTGCGCCCGGGTGTAGGGGGCCCTCTGTCTCAGAGGAACGGTGGACTTGGACCGTGTCATACGGATCGTCAGCCAACATGGCTAGTTCGGACCCCCCGTCGTCCGGGGAGTACACGGGTGACGCACGTACTTCAGTGCCTTTGAATACTGGTGAGACACAGGTGGGTTTACCTGGGGTCGCAGAGGGACTAGAGGTCCCTCAAGCCAGCAGGACTGGAAGTACGGGCGGGCAACAGGCCACCCCGACTCAGTCGGGAGTTCACTCGGGTGACACTTCTGATGTGGGTGGGCGGAAATCTGGCCACCGTGTGGTATACTCAACGGGAACGTCCCAAGGGGTGAGGACTGTCCCCGCGGGTTCCACTCGGGTTGGAGCCAACTTTGGCTTGGAGCCGTCGCCAACTAGGCTTACGGAGGACGGCGGACCTCCGTTGGTCGGCGATGGGCTCGCGCCCATGCCCCCGGTTGAGACCCCTGAGGAACGTGGTTACCCCTCAGGTGGACTCCCGGAGGCGGACCGAGACTCAACTGGAGTCGTCAATCCCCTCCTCGCGGAAACTGTCCGTCGGGAGGCGACCAATGTGTTGCGGCAGACTTTGCAGGACCTGGTGGTCACGATGACGAATACTATTTTGAATCAGATTGTGGCGAGTTTGCCAGATGGTCTCAATGTCCAGACCGGATTGGGGCTTTCGAGCCATCAGACGCAGGTGGAATCCCTCCCTACGCCTGTCTCGGGTCGCCCCGCACCGGGGGCGACCCCTGTGACTCCCAACGAGGGAGCCACACCATTCTCGGTGGGGCACACGCCCTTTACGGGGGAGCTCCCCTCGGAAACGCCGGTGGCTACACCAAGCTCGCCGCGGCAGACAACAGGCACTGAGAGTGAACTTACCCCAGTGCCACAGCGGCTGTTCCCTCAACGTGAGGTGCCGCCCAAGATCCAGGTAGCCAACCCGGTCTACCAGAGCATCTTTGACTGTGAGACCTACCCCCTCCACGACAAGTCGGTGGCGTATGGTCCTGACCAGGCCCGAGCCATGGGCCGTGCCAAGAAGAATGCACTTCATTCTTTTGGGCACAAAGCGGAGTGGGACGGAACTCCCCCCCTCCGTGTCTTTGAGTTCCTACGTCGTTTCACAAAAGCCTGTGACGACAATGCCATAAGTGAAGGCATGGCTTTTTACATGCTACAGGAGTTTACGAAGGGCGACCTACGGACAGAGCTTATGTCCGTCATGCCCAGCTCCTCAAGTGGAGGCGCTGGGGAGGTGACGTCCTATTTGGAGCTCGTCAACTGGTTGTTGAGAGCCATGGTTGATGAGGCAGCGTTGGCATCTCAAGTCGAGGAGTTTACGCAAGCCCATCAGGAAGAGGCGGAGGACGAGTTGTCCTTTGCGGAGCGAGTCCGTAAGCTCAACAATCTTTGTGGGTTTCTTCATCCACAAGCTGTGGTGAAGAGTCGGTTTGTGGAGGGACTCCATTGGTCAGTCCGGATGGAGACCCGGGAGCATAACACTGCCTGGGCGACCCTGGCCGAGTTGGCCAGGTTCGCCTATCGCAGAGGCGAGGCCTACGGCAAGTTGCGGGAGGAACAACGCCAGGAGCGTCAGGCCGAGTTGGCCAAGGAACGTCAGGAGGCGCGCCAGGCCAGAGAGTTGAGAGAGGCACGCCGAATCCGCAAGGAGAGGGTGGTAGCTGCCGTGGGAACTTCCCAAGGTATCCCTTCGTCTTCCCCAGTTGGGAAGACCCCCCCCGGAACGGACCATCGGTGTTGGAACTGCAACTCCGATGGTCACTGGGCATATGATTGCCCCAAGTTGAGTAAACGCATCCAACAACTTGTTAGGAATGCGAGTAAAAAGTCGGCTACGAACGAAGTACGTTCACGCCGCGAGGGTGGGTCTCGACCGGTCGTTGCGGTCGCCACACCCTCGGTGGAGGAGGCGGACACGTCGTCCTCGGACTCGTCGTCTTCCTCCCCGCCCTCAGATTCGGACGCCAAGTCGGCGGGAAACGAATGACCGTTGGGGCTGGTCGTCCGAAGCTCACAACGGCAGCCTCGGCCAAGTGGGCCAGGAGGACGAACCAACCGTGCCGGATACTGCGGCGACCTAAGGGAGTCCGCCCACCTCGGGTAGGACTCCCCAAGAACGTAAACCCACGTCGGGTCATCGCGGTGCTGACGGGTGAGAACTTCCAGGTGGCTGGACGGGTGCAACTTGCCCCCGGCCGCGCCTGTTGTGCCCGTATCGTACTTGATACCGGGTCAGGAGCCTCCTTGATACGCAAGTCGCTATTACCGAAGGAGGTGAAGCTCCAACGCTGGAGGTCCAAAGCTGACCATATGATTGACATCAATGGTGGGGTACTTCCCATCGTTGGTGCCGTGACCCTACCAACTAGGTTGGGGACCCATGAGGTCGACGTGACCTATGGCGTAGTTGAGAATATATCGGTACCCCTGCTTCTGGGTACCCCTTATGTTGTTACACAAGTGCCTTTGATTTGTGGCCCTGAGTAGTGGGTCAAGTTGATGAATGGGGAGACTATCCCCATCCTTGGTAAGGGAAAGTCTGTGGCTCCTGTGACAGTCTCACAGTCGAAGCCTGTTTGTTCGGTGAGGGAAGGGTTTACTGCTACCCTGCGTTTAGCCCGCAAAGTCACGTTGCCCCCCAACTCGGTGGCGCACGTTGATGTTGTAACTGATTTTACGGGGAACGGGTTGGTGCACCCTCACCCCCGTCTTGCTCGCAAGCACCAAGTGCATGTTGTCCTTGGCACGATGGACTCCAAAGCCGGAGTCCCGTGGAGGATCCAGGTGATGAACCTGAGCCCGACGCCCAAGTACTTCAAGTCGGGAGCCAAGTTCGGCTATATCGACCAACACGAGGGACCGGTAGTAGCGGTCACCCTCAACGCGGGCGCAAGTAGCGACCCGAAGTCCGGAAAGGAGAAGCATCAAGCCAAGTCGGCCGCCTCTCCTCGACCCCATGTGAACATGGAGGGTGTCCCCCCCAGGTTGAGGGTTCAAGTTGAACGCCTCTTGGACCAATATCACAAGTTGTGGGATGGTCAATTGGGACTCATGAGAGCCACCCAACACCGGATCGAGTTGAAGCCCGGTGCACCCCCTATACGCCAACAACCGTATAGGGGAGGACCTCGTTCAAGGGCCCTCGTTAAGGAGCAAGTTGCTCGCATGGAGGCCCTCGATGTGATCGAGGCCAGCAACGCCGAGTGGGCGAGTCCGGTGGTTATCGTCCCCAAAGTTGATGGGACCCCCCGGTTTTGTATCGACTACCGTAAGCTCAACGAGAGCACGGTGAAGGACAGTTATCCCCTACCTAGGATGGATGACTGTCTGGACTCTCTGGGGGAGGCAAACGTGTTCTCTACCCTGGACTGTAACGCGGGGTACTGGCAAATTCCCATTGCCCCGGAGGACAGGCACAAAACTACCTTTACCTGTCACTGTGGTACCTACCAGTGCAAGCGTCTACCGTTTGGTCTGTGTAACGCGCCGGTAACTTTCCAGCGCGCTATGGACATGATTCTGGCCGGAGTACGGTGGCAGATCTGTCTTGTGTACCTAGACGATATCATTGTGTTCTCCCGAAGTCCGGAGGAACACATTGGCCATCTTGGCCAGGTGTTCAAGCTACTTGCTGACGCCGGTGTGTCACTGAAGGCGAGTAAGTGCCACCTCTTCACTCAAGAGGTGGAGTACTTGGGACATGTTGTCCGTCCGGGGCGACTCAGTGTTAACGAGAAGAACTTGAGGGCCATTCGTAAGGCTCAGTACCCCCGGACCCAGACCCAGATGAGGAGCTTCCTCGGGATGTGCAACGCGTACCGACGTTTCACCAAGGGCTTCGCCAAGGTGGCGAAGCCGTTGAATGAGCTAGTGAGCTCAACGCTACCGAAGAACCTGCCTCCCCCAAGTCGGGTGGAGCAGGAATCCTTTGAGACTCTTCGGGACCTTCTGCTGAAGCCCCCCATCTTGGCTATTCCCAGGTTCGGAGGCCACTACATCCTGGATGTGGACGCTAGCTACGACCAACTTGGTTGTGTGTTGCTTCAGCAGCAGCCGGGCAAGGAGTACTTGCCGGTGGGATACTTTAGTAAGGGGCTGAACTCGGCCGAGAAGAACTACGGAGTCACCGAGTTGGAAGGACTCGCAGTGGTGTGGGCGGTGACGTCACTTCGTCCCTACCTGGAGGGTGAGAAGTTCCTCATCCGCTGTGACCACCGCGCGTTGCAGTTCATCTTTAAGACGGACTGTACGAACACTCGTCTCAACCGGTGGAGGGTGCGACTGGCACCCTTCAGTTTTGACATTGAGTACCGACCTGGCAGGCAACATGCCCTTGCCGACGGCCTCTCTCGGGTACCTACCGAGGGGCTGGACACTAACCCAGTCGATGAGGACATCCCCATCGTGGGGGTAGTCACGCGCTCGGGTCAGGCGTTGAACCCCGAGGCGCCAGGGAACAAGAAGTACTTGCCCCTGTCCCTGGACGAGGTGGTGACGGCCCAGGCCAAGGATCCCTTCTGCAAGTCGCAGAGGGATATACTGGATACAGTGGTAGAGACGCGTTTCTTTCTGGGAGACGATGGCCTCCTCATGAGGAGGGGGGTATTCCAGGGGGCCGAACAACTTGTCGTCCCCGCATCCCTCAAGGACAGTATCCTTGAGAGGGAGCACAACGCTCCCACGGGTGGACACCTGGGGTCTAGTAAACTGTACCAGACCCTGAGGACCAGGTACTACTGGCCGTCCATGGTGGTGGACATCTACAATTGGGTGGCTGCCTGCACAAGTTGTGCACAGAACCGTCTGATGGAACGGCGGCCTAGTACGGCTATGTTATTGTTCCCGGCCAAGGAGCCCTTCGCCGCGTTGGCGATGGACATCCTTGGGCCACTGCCAGTGACCGAGGAGGGCAACCAGTACCTCCTGGTCATCTGTGACCGCTTCACGAAACTTACGCGAGCGATCCCACTGGCAGAGATCACGGCCATGTCGGTCGTGTCAGCCTTCCTAGATCACTGGGTTGCCGCGTATGGCATCCCAGATAGTACACTATCGGACAATGGACCGCAATTTGCGTCTGTACTGTTTCAGGGAGTGCTGGATATGTTGGGGGTTAAGGCAAACTATGCCACCCCCTACCACCCACAAACTAATGGGCAGGTGGAGCGCTTCAACAAAACTATTGTTAGGCAGCTGCGCCACTATGTGAGTGAGCACGTGAAGACGTGGGACCAATACATTTCTATCCTTACTACTGCCTACAATTCGCAGGTTCACTCATCTACAGGGGAAGTACCCCTCGCTTTTGTGACCCCCCGTCGTGTGCGGTCTATTGCCGTGCGGCGGTCGCTCCCAACTAGAAAGGATGGTGGCAGTACGCCTACTCCTACTGAGAGTAAGGCGGAGTTCGCTGCTAGGCTTGAAAACCTCATCCCTAAAGTCAGGGCTGAGATGGACAAAGCACAAAAGCGCTACAAGCGTACCTTTGACAAAAAGGTGCGCAATGCTAAGCACGTCCCCGAGCAGGGTGACTGGGTGCTGGTACACTCGCACACCCCAACTGGGGGTAAGCTGGTATTCCAGACGAAGGGACCGTACCAGGTCCTTCGTACTGATGGGCGGCGCTTCACCATCGAAAGTGACGATGGGGTCCGCACAGTGAACGGACAGGACGTGGTCAAAGTTGCACCACCGCCTGCAGGCGACCCAGCTTGGGCGCGTGCGTTGGAATCGTGGCGCCTCCCCTCACTGCCTGCGGCCAAACAGGGCCCACAGGAGTACGTGTTCGATAAGTTCATCGACCACGGATGGGATGAAGACACTGACCGCCTCATGTTGAGGGTGCGTTGGTTTGGCTACAAAGCCAAGGATGATACGTGGGAGTATGTGGAGGACCTTCCCGCTGAGAAGGTCCGGGCGTACTGTGCCCGGAATGAGATAGACCCTAACAGTCCTCCCTCAACGTGAGGGAAGGCCGAGCAACAGTGCCAAGAGAGTGCTTCAAGTCGAAGTGGTACGCAGAGTGGCTTTTAACTACAGCCCTAACCCTCACACTCTCACAACAAAGGCAGCTGCCAACTAGGCACGCATGCTAGACTCTCCCACTCCACGGCCCTCGCCCTCACGTGGAGGCGAGCGGCGAGACCCACGCCGATAACGGTCTCCACTCGTTGGAGGGGGCGGCGGCTCCAAGTCGGAACCGTCGCGCCCCTCACGGTCGCGCAAGTGGCGCCGACCGTGGCCACTCTTCTGCCTGGTCTTGCGCGCAAGTTTGCGACGCAGACGCTGGACAGACTCCGTCTCCGACGGGGTAGAGGACTCCGAAACGGAGTAAGACAACTCGTCTTCCGATACGGAAGGAGAGCGCCGCGAGTGTCGGCGACGACGGCGAGGAGGCGAGTATGCCCGGCTCGCGCGACGTTTGCCACGCCCAAGTGGGGCTGGCTGGGGCATAATAGCCCCAATGCGAGCCAACTCGGCTGTCATAAACTCCGCCACCGACTCGCAACTCGCGGTCGCCACTGCAGTACGAACGCGCTCCTCAAGTTGAGGAATCTCGGAACTCTGTAGGGTTGCGGTCGACGCGGCCAACCAGGAAATGGTGCGCACCAACGTGGTGATCATCATCTCTGAGGTTAGAGGCGCGGGCGGCAACACCAACTTGGGGTATACCGTCAGGAGGGTGGCCCCCAAGTTGGGGGACACCGGGGTGGAAGACTCCACGGCCACGCTAATCGGGATGTTCCCGTGAGGTTGGAAAGGAACAGGAGGAAGCGGAGGGGCCCGCCGAGGTGGCGGTACCCGGGTGTAACTGCGACCCCGACTTGGGGCCCCCGCAGTGGGTTGAGTCATATGGTCATCATAGGACGGCACGGCCATAACTATGGGCTTGTCCGGGGGTGGCGCAGTGTGGCGATCCACCCCCGGGGCATACGGGTAGTCCCCGATGCCCAACCCCTCTCGTAGGACCACACGGCCGTCGTGAAGTTCACGAGCGACCCACACGAACTGGCGAAGTGCGCCATCGTCCTTGGGCCCACGAGTGGGGCGGCGCAACTTGTGCTCAATGCTCTCCCACTCGATAAACTTATGGAGCCGGAGCATCTCCTCAAGTAGAGTGAGTTGTCCTGATGAGCACCCCTCAGCAACTAGCTGAGGGGTGAGCTGTTCCAAACCTTGGATGAGCCGGAGGGGGAGATGCCAGAGCATCCCCCGCCGCTGAACACAGGACACCCAGGTCGACATGACCTCGAGGAGCCACTGGGTGGCCAACATGGCCCACACCAGGTGATCAGGGGCAGCCGTCAACATGACGGAGCCGAAGTGGTCAAGCAACCGTGGCAACAACGCCGGGAACCCGTAGGGGACCTCAACTTGAGGCCACCACTCGGGCTTCTTCGGATAGTACTGCTCCTTACTGGCAGCAGACTGTTGAGGAAACTCAAGTTGAGCCGAGGTCACCAAGTAGGGACCTCGCCGAAAGTCTTTCTCCATCCGCACATCAAAGTGATGAGTGTGCGGATCGGCCTCGTGGAGGTACGGCGGGCGAGTTGCCACAGCGTCCCACGTGAAGGTCGGCAAGTCGCCGGGACCCGGGATAGTTCCCCCGCGGTCCACCATGGCCTTGGCCCGCTGAACGTCCTCAACCTCCTCATCGTCCAGGAAGGCAAACTGGTCCGTCCTGAAGCCGGCAGGGAACCCGACCCTACGGGGATACTTCTCCCGTAGGCGGTCCCATACCCGGCCCATCGCTGCGCCAAGTCGGCCACAGCGAAGAACAGTCAGCCCCTCCTCATAGAGAGGCCAAGCGGGGTAAAACCACCGCCCCAAGGCCTCACGCGGGACAACTTGTCCCGCCTCCGGGGGAGACCCCGCCGTCAACCCAAAGCCGGGTGACGCGGGAGTCCCATCCCCCGGAGCGATCGCGGAGCCCCCGCCGGAAGTCCCGGCGGGTGCTGCACCGTAGGAGGTGTCCTCCATGCGCTCGTCAAGAGAGTCCGTCTCCACTCCCGGAGTCGCCATGGCTCTCCCCAAGTTGGAGAGAGACGCTCTGGCTATCGCAGCACGAGACCCGCCTCGAGTTGAGGGGGACTCGGATCGTGGGTATACGGGTGGCCTCCCCAGCGTGGGGCGGCCCAGTGGAAGGTGAAGGGGAGGTGGTGGTGATGGTGAAGTGTGAACTGAAGAGAGCAAGCTGCCAAGTGGGCAAGCTTGAGGAGAGGGGCGGTCAACGTGACCGCCTCCACATCCGCGTTACGTACTCAAGGGGGGGACAGCAAGTCGCGCCCCCAACGCCGAGACGTGCGTTTACGCACCCCCTCACAGGGCCGACCGGGTCGGTCGGAACTGAGGAGAGGGGAGTGTGGCAGTATTGACCCCCAGGTAGGGGGGCAACACGTGCCATGCAAGGGGCGGCAGGCCACTAGCCTGATCCGTTCCTCCCCCTGCATTTGGGTCCATATTCCCTAAGTTTGGGATAGTTAGCTTAGTAGTAAATCCAACTTGGATTTGAGGGTTTTCTGCATTTATCGTCTTGAATTTTCGTGTGGCCCGGTGGGCAGGTGCTGGGGTGGGAGATTCTGAGTGGCGAGATTCTGAGTGGACCCTGGGGGGATAAGGGGAGGGACAGCGGGGCTTGGCCCTGCGTCCCCATCCCGACCAAGAAACTGTTGGACCACACACCATCCTCTTGTTTGTCCGTGGGGGGTTTGCCCCACAACAGGGACAGAGTGTGTGCGACTTGCACTTCTTCCGGTTCCCCCGACACGAGAGGCAGCCCTAGCACACCGCCCCAACTTGGGTGCCGTGTGTGCTGGTGGTTTTTGCCACACCCTCCTCAGCCACAAGGCAAACAGATCGCTCTCTGATCCTCGTCACGTGTGCCGTGGGCTGCACTACTCGGTGCATCCGAGAGAGGCACGCCCAGGCCTGCGCTCTCTCTCGAGAAAAGCGCGAACGTTGGAAATGATTACGGCGCACTCCCTCGTGAGGCGGCCCACCGCACGGTCCTTCACCCTCGCGGTCGCCGTCACGAGCAGTGGGGAAGGCATTGCGCTAAGCGAGGTTCCCGAGCAACGGGTGTCCTGTGCCCAGGAAGCGCCTGCCGGGGGCGCGACAGGGTACCTGATGGGAGCGTGGCAGGGTACCGGAGAAGAGCATGGTCAGGCCTGGTCAGCACAGCCGAAGAATCAAAAGAGGCGGGCACTCGGGGCTGGATCAAGGTGGGATCACGGCAATGGGCGGGCACATCCAAGCTGGAATTGTGTATCAAGTAGCCCCGGCAAGTGCTGCATCGAGCAGATTCAATGTTGCCTCCGGGTCGGAATCGACTCGTCCCCTGATCTGACGCCGTTTCTTTCGCGCCCTCCCCTGAAGCGCAGAACAGTGGGGGTCACTAGTGCTGTTCTCCCAATTCTTGCCGATCCGGACAAGAACGACAGTTCATGAACAGCTGCGCGAGCCAATCGCGCGCTGGCAGCTGAGGGCGAGCGAATCGCGTGCTCTAGAGGCCCGATCGCCCAACGTTGATATTTCGCCGCGGCCACAGTGGGCCCCTTACCGATCGCTGATTGGTCGAATCACTGTTGTTCTCTCGGCTGGGATCGCCGGAGATTCCCCCCACCTCGGCTCGTTCCTCTCCGGGATAGTTGTCCAGCTCGCCTCGGGCGTGTGATGCACTCGGGGTTTCCCCTCCATGTCCACGGAGTCCCGGGAAAGTCGCAGATCGCTGGTTGCACGACATTAGAGGCTGACGCGGAATTCTCATTGGTCAGAGACGCATCCTGTGAGGCATGTGATTGGTCAGTGGACTGTTGTTCTTGTTCTTGTCCGGATCGGCCAACTTTGGGAGAACTGTAATATCTGATGTTGAATCTCGACACTTCATCATGTTCTGACACGTTCTGCAGCGGCGCCGCTTGTCAAAATATGTTTACAGGCGGGCAAGGGCACTTTAAGTGCGAAATAGTGTCCAATTTTACAGGGCTCGTCGCGCGGAAATGTTTCTCACGCATGCCTTGTACAGCAAACTTTTTTTTTCTTTTTTTTTTACCGAAGCAGAAGACCTCTGAGGTGCTCTTCCGTTAGGAAAGAGATCTGCGTCAAACGGGGCAATAGCGCCGCAGCTAGGACGGGTCAAAAGTGAACTGTGCAAACCGGCTGTTATGTTAAGTACGCGGGCATCGCGTCGCTCGCATGTTCTTCCCGCCCTCGCCTATTCCGAGCCCCGCTTTCCTGTTGGCCGTTCTACCCCTCCGTATGCCGTTCTACCCCTCCGTACGCCGTTCTGGCACTCCGTCTGCCGTTCTGCCCCCCGCCGGCCAGCCTTCCCCTCCTTTTGACCACCCCATCTGCGTGTTGTCTGCCACCTCTACCTTTTGGCTACTGTCTGCCGGTCATCTCCCTCTCTACCTCTGCCTCACACTCCATCGCCTCCTCGTGCCTTCCCCATGGAAGCCCCACCGCCACCTGGCTTGACGACGCCCCCCCCGGGCACGCCCCCCCGCGCCGCCGCTTTCTCTCCCCCAGCGCTTACAGGCAGAGTCACCGCCGCCCCTCCCTTGACCGCCGACGCCGTCGCCGCCGCTGCCGCCGCCGGCACCGCTGCCGTTGCCCGCATCCTCGCTGAGGCTGCCGCCGCCGCCGCCGCTGTTCAGCCGGGGGCCCCCCCCCCCGGGGCCCCCCTTCCCCCCATTCCCCCCCTGCCAGGCTCGGCGGTGGTGGGGGTGCGGCCCGACGGTGCGGCCACGCGGCCCGCCGTCACCACCACCTCCTCCGTCGCCGCCGCCACCACCACGGCCACCGCCGCCGCCGCCGCCGCAGACGAAGAGCCACCAGCACGCCGGCGGGCCGACGGGGGCCTCGAAGACCACGTGGCGTTCCATGCGCCCGCCGCGGCGGCGCTGGCCGCGGCGCTTGCCGACGCAACCGCCGCAACAGCGGCGGCCGAGGCGCAGCTGGCCGTTGCCCTCCGCGTTGCCGCTGCGGCAGAGGCGGTGGTGCGGATGCGCGGTGGGGGGGTGGCGGCGGCCGAGGGGGGGGTGGGGGGGGCGGGGACGCCAGGCGGTGGGGGGGGCGCCAAGCGACGCTTCCGGCGGCTGCCACTACCACCCACGGCCAGGGCGGTGGCGGCGGCGGCGCGGGACAAGGGCCGTGTCGGCGGAGGCGGTGGCGGTAACGGCGGCGGCGGTGGCGGGGAGATAGGTGACGGCGTTGGAGCGGCCGGCAACGGCAGCGACGGCCGCGACGGCCGCGACGCTGGCGACGGCATTGGCACCAGCAGCGATGGCCTCGCGCCCGTAGGCATTCTGTACAGCGCGTTTACCAAGCGCTACGAGGCCCCGCGGCAACCGTTTACGCCTGTTGCAGGCGCGGCGGTGGCGCTCTTTCGGGCGTCAGCGGCGGGCGCTGACGTTGATGCCCTTCTCAACCGCTTGGCCGCCCGCCTCGCAGCCGCTGCGGCAGGCAGCGCTGCCACCGCCACCGCCACCGCCGCCGCCGCCGCCGCCGCCGCCGCGCCTGGGGCGGCGGCACCAGTTGCAGCCTCCCCCCTCCCCCCACCGCCCCGCCTTTGGCTGCTCTACTGGCTTGACCGCAACGGCCCCCACTGGCGGCCACAGGTGCGCCCGCCCCGCGCGGCGGGTGGCTTCCGGGTCGGCCTATTTGCGACACGCTCCCCCCACCGGCCGACGCCAGTGGGCCTGTCCCTTGCGGCGGTAACGGGGGTGGACGTGGCCCGCCGGGCCATCACCCTGGCGGGGGTGGACATCCTCGACGAGACGCCTCTCCTGGGCGTGCGCTTGTATGAGCGGGGGGACGTTGTAGGAGCGGGGGAGGAGAAGGGGGGGAGCCGCGGCGGGGGGGTGCTTGGAGGGGGAGCTCGCTCGGGCTGGCTCGACGCCCCGGGCCGCGTGCAGGGCCTCTACTATGATGAGGATGGGGACGGCGGTGGGGGGGGGCACAGAGGGCGCGCGGCGAGGGAGATGGGGGAGGGCGATGGTGCGCCGCCTGCTGCGGCCGACGGCTCTGCCGACAGCGCCCCCTATGCGGTGACGGTGCTGCCTGCCGCGGCGGAGCGGCTCGCCTGGGTCAACGCCCGCTCCGCCGCCGACGTACCGCGGCTGGTGATGGGCAGCCTCTCCCGCTGGCCGCTGTCCTCGTCGGCCACGCGGCCCGCGGCAGCCGCGGCAGCGGCTCTGCCGCCGGGCGCCGCCGCCGGCGCTCCATTGCCGGCGACCCCACACCAGCACCAGCAGCAGCAGAAACAGCAGCAGCACCGGCTGCAGCACCGGCTTTTCCCCGTGGGCCCCTACCGCGTGACGTACGCGGTCGACGCGGCAGCACGGACGGTGGTGGTGACGGGGGTGGTGTCAGCCATGCGGGGGGCGGTCGTCGCGGCCGAGGGGGGAGTGGACCCAGAGGTAGCCGAGCACCGCGCGTTTGTGGCTGCGTTTAGGGATGAAGGGGGGGCAAGAGGGGAGGGAGGCGGAACGCGGGTAAAGGAGGCCTGAGCTGGCCTACTGCGACGGGGAGGGGTAGACGCCCCGGTAGAAGGTGACCTGCCGACCGTGGGGCAGACACGCCGCCCTTTCCGGCCGTGAGCAAGGGGCGGCCGGCCCCATGCGCTGTCTTCTCTCCTTCGCCTGGCGGCCGGCCGTCGGCCCTACCGACCTTTGTTGTCAAGGGGCCACCCAAAAAAGAAACAGCATTGTGGTTGCCGTAGCGGGCTGTCAATGATGGCCCGCCACGGCAGCCATGATGCGTCCATAATCATGGCCGCCGCCGCCGCGCAGATTGCAGCCGCAGACACGACTACCAGCCGACACACGCCGACCGACCGTCATGGGCCGGCCGTGATGGCCGCCACGGCCGCTGCCGCCCTACCGCTACCGCCGCCCCTGCCGCCACCACCACCAACCACGCCATCGCGATTGGCCGTGTCTGGGCACGACGGCACAGACGACGGTTGTCGGTGGGCGGCCGCCGCAACCGCCGACGGGTGCTTTGGAGGCGGCGGGGACACGATGACGGTGGCCCAGTCGACGACGACGTCATTGCGGGAGGACGGGTGTCGTGGAGCCGATGCTGGAGGGGGAAGAGGGAAGGGTGGGAAGGGGGCGAGCATCCGCCGCCGCCACTCCCCGGCGTCGTGGGTGGCACCGGTGGCTTCGTGGGCGGCCTCCGCGCGCCGTCTGCTCGGTCGACCAGTGGCGGCCGGCATTTTGGCTCCCGTCTACTCCCCCCCCGCCTGTGCTCTCCCACAGACGGCGTATCCGTGCGCCCCGTCTCGTCGTCGGTCCTCCTCGTTCGCCCCGCACCCTACCAAAAATATTGGCCCGCTTCGACCCGTTGGCGCTGACACCCGATGCCACCCGTCGTGGCGACGTTGTGGGGGTGGGGTGCGCAGCCGGTGGCAGTGCGCCCCCTCCCTCATGACCGCGGAGGACCCCGTCCCCCCGTCGCGCGGTAGTCAAGCGAAAAACGCGCCAGCAGGGCGGCAGCAAGGCACGTCGGAGCGTGTGCCGACCAGCAGCCACGGGCGTGAGCGGGATCCGTTACGATATCCGTCTGACACCAGTTTTTCACAACTCGCATATGAGGGAAGGTTCCCAGGCTGCGTTTTTCTCGAAAAACATATTGGCGGACTCGGCAGCACCTCAGGAGTCCGGCCGTCTGGCCCGTTTCTGCAGGCGATGCCTGGGTGCTGAGGAAAAAATGCACCCTCGTTTGGTGGGGTACACCAGTTTTTCACAACTCTCGTTTACATATCAGGGAGCCACCTGGGGCACTTCTTACAAAGACACAGCAGGAAAAACTTGATTGTATTTGTTGTAGTCGTGGAGCATCTTTTCACGTCCGTCGACCAATGAGAGCGAAGAGAGCTGAAGCAGCATGGCCCCTTCGCGATCGTGACGTCGGCATCACAGCCCCTGAGCTCCAAAAAGCAACCCCCCCTCCTCTGGGGTGGTAACGCGTCCCCCCCCCCGCCCCCCAACAGCGACGGAGCTCGCTGGTACTTGCGGCTGGTAGAGATGCTCGCCTGCTCCACGGGTAGCGCTTTGCGTCTGAAGGAAAGTGGGAACAGATGCTCTTTTCCCACGTCAATGAGCCTGATGATAGCACCTCCCTCGCCCCTCGCTGACAG
The DNA here is from genome assembly GCA_009829735.1 of Pyropia yezoensis. NCBI lineage: Eukaryota > Rhodophyta > Bangiophyceae > Bangiales > Bangiaceae > Pyropia > Pyropia yezoensis. The sequence goes on along the minus strand of CM020620.1, from coordinate 1,461,984 downwards.
CGACGCGTCCATGAGGGGGGGTGGCCGGGCTGGGGAGAGTGTGGGCTAGACTACTGTTGTACAGCGGTGAGGGGCGCGCCCGCTGGCTCCCGTCAAAACCCTATTCAGAACAGCCGGGGGGATTAAAGGGGGGGAGGTGGGGAGGGTGAGGGCATGCGGGAAGGCGCTTGCACCACCGTAAGCCCACTGCAGCAAATAGAGAGGTACTGGTAGGCCGGGACAGGCTCACAGACGTGTTCTGCTCTTCTAGTGACTCTGCCAAGGTGCTCAAACCCGGGATAGGAGGAGGAAGAGGGCAGCGGGGTACAGGTGGGGCGAGCGGGACCCGAGGATGCGTTGCGAAGAAGTCGGCATCGGGCCAACAATCAGTCAGATGAGCGTTCCGGGGCGGTAATTAGAACATATTTGACCTCTGCAAGAGCGCTCTCTTTTCCGCCCGTGAGGCTACAGTCGCGCACCTGAGCACCTATTTTTTTCTTCTTTTTATCGTTAAAGAGCCTGTGAGCTGGCGCACCCACACCCCTAGTTAAGGTGGGCATCCTGGCTTTTGTTTACACCAATCTTTTCAGCAGACGTGGAGGGCTGCCACTGGCTGGAGCAAAAATTGGGGGCACTTTCGTGCCCCCAATTCTTGGTCACCGCCCCACAGAGCCCGTGAGAGGGGGATGCGTCGCACCGGCGTCTTCCGCGCCCAGTTCTTGCGCATCCACGTCCCCATAGCACCCAGGGTCTGCGACCGGTGGTCGACCACCCCGGCCGCGGCGCTATTTTTATCTCTACCCCCTCACCGCTCACCCTGCCGTCCCCACTCCACCTGACCCCCCAGCGCCGAGCTCCCCCCTCTTTGACCTGCTTCCACCGGCACCGGATGTGGCTTGGGGGCCGTCGTGGGGGGACCGCACCCCCCCCCGACGCTCAGTGACACCGCCAGCACCAAACCCCCCCCTTTTTGACCTTCCTGGTACGGGATGCGGTGACGAGTGATATGGTTTTTTACTTTAACGATTACTGCGCTAACGGGGATAGGGCCGGGGGGTGTGAGTGATGGAGGGGGTGGGGTGGGCCGGCGGCGGTCGCGGCGAGGCGGGAGGGGCTTGCACCGCGACACGATGAAGACAGTGTGTGGTCCGTGCAGCGATTTTTCGACGAGTCGCGACTCCCCGGCATGAACTGTTCTCCAATGTCTCCCATCTGACCTCCCACAGACGGCTGCAACGAGGGCTATGGCGACCACGTGTGCATTTCTCAATGATTGTGTGGTGCTTGATGCAGAAGTAAAGGAAAAAACCTGACGGACTGTGGTTGGGCCAATGCGGTGCCAGAATTGCTTCAGTGCCGGATCGAATTGAACGTGCTCAGCCAATGCGGAAGGGGCGCGGCCCTGAAAACCCAGGATGCCCGGCAACAGCCGTCATAACTAGGGGTGACCTGTCGCAGCCGGGCGAATGTTCACGAGAAGCACAGACGACCCCGCTGTATTCTTCCGGCAAAACGTACTCTCCTTGACGGCTCGCTGCCATGTATCTAAGCGTCCGACTAAACGGCGAACACAGGGAGGAACATCAAGTTGCATGGAAGCAGGGGGTGCGACACAAAGGAAACCTGCATGTTGATCAACAGTCTGACACCCGTAATTGAAGCCGGAGGGTTTTTGCAGCCAGCGCTGTGAGGACGGTGGTCATCCTGTGAGGACAGATGGACGCGAGAGACAAAGTCCCCAAGTAAATCGCCGGCTCTCACTGCTCTCTTCCACGGCTGCACTTTCCAACTGGCAGCAGGACGGAACGCTGGCATGGATAGGGCATGCTGGGGGGCACCACCTCTCCCACTCCCTCTCATCCGCCGCCGCCGCCGCCGCCGCCGCACGCCGGGTCGCCACCGTTGGTAGCGACGGTCACGGGAGCGGGTGGCGTGAGTAGGGGCCACCCCGACGCCGCCGTCCAGATCGTCCGTAAGATCGACAGCCGGCTAAAATCGTGGATGAAACTCCGTGTTCGCGGACATCTTAAAGAGCGCAGTGTTTTATAGTGCGTCCCGCAAAAAGTGGACGTGCTCGTGTCGTGATCATGTCAAATATCGGCCACTGGACCAATCAAACTCACACTGCACGACCCGTGCACGTCCACTTTTTGCGGGACGCACACTAGTAACCCCTAGCCAGTCTGTTTGCAATGTCGACCACTGTCCAAAATGTTGACCACACCAGGGTCTCCTGGAGGCCCCCAGGAGGCAGACTCGTGACCGAAGTATTTTCTTTTCTTTTTGTCTGCTACTTCCAAGTCAAGAACAAGAGAAGCACACATGGCCTGGGCATCAGGCCTTCCAAAAATGGATACACATAGCCGTTGTTGTTTTTCTTGTCATGCATCATGACCTGAGCCTCAACTATCTTTTTGCTGTGCTTTTTTCTCTGCTACAGAGTGTATTATTCTCGGAGACATTCGGCACCCTTGTGGCAACAAAGGGGTGGTCCGGCCACACTCAGCAAGAATGATTCGCTTGCAGCGCACCGCAGCCCGCGCCGGTGAGCAGATCGGGTGCCCCCATTGGCCCCAAGACGTTGTCGACATTAGTGAGCAGATAACTGACACTACTTTTGCCTTCTCTCCTCATAGCTCAGAGAGAACAAGAGCACCCAGAAAATAAAAAGTACAATCTGGCTCCCCTCAGTCTCCTCTACAAAGTGGTATTGTGCGTCCCGTAAAAAGTGGACGTGCACGGGTCGTGCAGTGTGGGTTTGATTGGTCCAGTGGCCGATATTTGACATGATCACGACACGAGCACGTCCACTTTTTACGGGACGCACTATATGTCGTGCATCTCATGCAGTACACAGAGACCAAGGATCTCATCGAGAACGGTCGACATTAGGTCCAGACTGGCTACTCCAATCGATAAAGGACTGGGAAACGCCGTGTAGTAGACTGGAGTCGGTCCTGAGACGTCACGCGATTCGGTCCTGTGGGCGTGTTGCGACAGCCAATGACAGAGCCCGGACAATTGAGGAGCGTCGCTCACGAGGGACCTCCTGAGAGTCGGGTGCAATAAAAACGGTGGCAGGAAGGACTTGAAGAGGCCGGCGAGGATGTTTCTGACGCGCTGTTCCGCAGTTTGAGGCGGTCGGGCTTGCCCCGGCAGTGGCAAGGCCAGGTGTCCCGACAGCGGAGCCCCACCCGCCGTCACGGGGCGCGCGTGCCGGCCTTGGCGGTGCTCCCCCCTCCGCCTCACCCCGCTGCCCACCCCCCATTTCGCCGGCCTTCCTCCCTTGTTGCCCCGACTTCCTCGTGCCACCCCGCCCCCCCACCGCCTGATGGCGCTCTCCCCGGCAGGCGCGCTCGGCGTCTTTGCCGCCACCACCGCCGCCGCGTCGGCCGTCACGGTCGTGGCCCTCCCGGCCATCACAGCCGCGGTCGTCTGCCCGCCCCCTGTCCTCGCCGCCACCGCCACCGCCGCCGCTGCCGCCGCCGCTGCTCCTGCCACTCTCGTCGTTCCGGCCGCCGCCGCTGCCGCCCCCGGCACCACCACCCCCGCCGCCGCGGCGGCTCGCCCCCGCTGCCGACAGCGGCGGCGGCGGCGGCGGTCCCCGTCGCGTCGGCGCACATGGGCGCCGCCACGTCTCTGGCGGCCGCCCGCCTCGCGACCACCACCCGCCGCTGCTGCCGCCACTGCCCCTGCCGCTTTCGTCGTTCCTGCCGCCGCTGCCGCCGCCGCCGCCGCCGCCGCCGTCGCCACCACCACCACCCCCGCCGCCGCGGCGGTGGTCCCCGTCGCGTCGGCACACATGGACGCCGCGACTTCTCCTGCGGCCGCCCGCCACGTCACCACCACGCGCCGCTGCTGCCGCCGCTGCCCCGGCCGCTTTCGTCGTTCCTGCCGCCGCCGCCGCCGCCGCCGCCTCCACGACACCGCCACCACCACCCCCGCCGCCGCGGCGGTTGTCGCCCCCGCTGCCGACGGCGGCGGCGGCGGCGGCGGCGGCGGCGGCGGCAGCGGCGGCGGCGGCGGCGGCAGCGGCGGCAGCGGTGGCGGAGGCCGTGGCGGCGGCGGCGATCCCCGTCGCGTCGGCGCACATGGGCGCCGCGACATCTCTGGCGGCCGCCCGTGACGTCACCACCGGCCGTCCGCCACGCCATCACCACCCGCCGTCGGTTATCGCTGCTGCTGCCGCCGCCGGGTGCTACCGCCGACGCCGCCGGCGGTGGCTGCGGTGGCGGTGGTAGCGGAGGTGGGGGTGGCGGTGGTGGGGGTGGCGTTGGGGGCAGCGACGGCGGCGCGTGGCCGCCGCCGCTGCTCGCGCTGGCTTGGGCGGCCGAGCTGGTGCCCCCGGCCGCGAACGCGGGGGGGGGGCCCTCTATCGCGACGGCCGTATCGGTGTCGGCGGCGGCGGCGATGGGGGTGGGAGTCCGCCGGGACTACTCCCTTGGCTGCTGGGGGGGGGGGGCGGGGGGGGGGGGGGGGGGGGGGGGGGGGGGGGGGGGGACGATGCGGGCGTCGTCCGCCGCCGTGATCGAGCGTCGGTGGGGTGCGGTGTGGCTGCGGCGAGTGCGGTCCGCGCGGGCTGGGGCGGGGAGAACGCCGCCGCCGCTGCCCTGGAGGTCGGGCGCCCCCTCCTGCGTGTCCAGTCGTCTGGTTGGCTGGGCTTGGGGGTGGGCGCGTCGGCCGTGTCGCGCTGCGCTGCGGCGGCGATGGTGGCGGCGGCGGCGGCGGCGGCAGCGGCCGTGGCGGCGGCGGCTGTGGCGGCCCCACCGATGCGGCCGGCGTAGCCACCCGCGGCAGCGACAGATGACGTCGCCGCCGCGGTCGTGGCGGTGCTCCCGGCCTCGGTGGACGCCGCAGACGCTGTCGCCGCCGCCGCAGCTTTTGTCGCCGCCGCCGCAGCTGCTGTCGCCGCCGCCACTCTGCTGCTGTCGCCGCCGCCCCCGCCGCCGCCGTCGCTGCACTCGTGGCGGTGGCGGCGCTTGCCCGCGGCGGTGCTTGCCGCGCCTACCGTGCCTGCTGTGGTGGCTGCGTCGGAGCCGATGCGCCGTGGCCGGTGCCGCGTGCGGCCCTCCTGCTGCCGTGGCTGCCGCTGCCACCGCCGCCGCCGCCGCTGCTGCCGCCGTGGGCAGCCGCGGCGCCGCCACCACCCCGTCCGCGGCGGGGCGGGACGCGGTCGGCCGCCGCGGCAACGGCCGCCGCGGCCAGCGGCGGTGGCGGCCCCCAGCGTCCCGCCCCGGCGCGGGGGGCCGGAGGCCTCTGCCGGCCAGCGGGGTCACCGTCGCTGCGGCCGCCCCGCGGCGCGGTGGTGCCGCCGCGGTTGGCGGTGTGGCGGCGTCAGCAGCGGCGGCGGCGCTGCTGCGTGAGGCAGTGCCTGCTGTGGTGCTTGCCTTTTCTTGCGGTGGGCCTCGTCGGCGGGTCGGCTGCTCCTGGCGGCGGCGACCCCCTTCGTCGTCGTCATCGTCATCTTCGTCGGCGGCGACGGCGGTGGCGGCGGCGTCTGTAGCGCCGTTGCGGCGCCACCGAAGGTCGGTGGGCCCCGCCTCGAGCACGCAGCGTAGCCTGCGACCACCCGCTCACGCTGAGTGAGTGCCGGCCGCGGCGGGCAACCACCTAGCTGCGGGTACCGACGGCCAGCTCCACGGCAACCAGCCACGGCCGTCCCCGCCGCGGCCAGCGACCACCAGGCGACGGTCAGCGACCGCCAGCCCCACGCCACCCAGTCCCACGCCACCCCGCGTGGGCGAGTGCGCAGCCAGCCTCAGGCACGGCCGTACCCGCCGCGGCCAGCGACCACCCGGGAACGGTCAGCGTCCGCCAGCCCCACGCCACCCAGCGTAGGCGAGCGCGCAGCCGGCGACAGCCACGGCCAGCCCCGTCGAGACCAGCGATCACCCGGATGCGGCTACCGGCAGCCAGCTCCACGGCATCCAGCCGCGGCGAGGCCCGCCGCGGCCAGCGACCACTCGGCAATGGAGCCCCACGCCGCCCCACGCCGCCCAGCGTGGACGAAGGCGCAGCCAGCGACCGTCCACCCGCCCGCAGCCAGCGACCGTCCACCCGCCCGCAGCCAGTGAACGTCCACCCGCCCGCAGCCAGCGACCGCCCATCTGCCCGCAGCCAGCCGGTCGGATCCACGGATCAGCTGCGCCGCAGCGCGGCCCGCCAATACCGAACCTCGTCGAGCAATTATAAGTACTCTATCACCGTGTTGATGGCTCGTGTGGTCTGTTCAGTCCCGAGTGCCCTCGAGTCTACATACCTCGTGAGCTGCACGCCAATGCGCTGATCTGGCGGCTTTTGCGCGAACCCCTAGTGCGTAAAACGCGGGACAAAAATCGCTGTTTCCCGGCGCGCGCATCTTACGGACGATCCGATATCCGAGCGGTATAGAAAATACGTCACTTCCGCCGATGAAACACCCCATATTCACAGCAAACCTAATCATCAATTTCGCAGCCCGTGGGCAATCGTTCAATATAGATATGTAGCTGCCATTGACTTCAGTATGTACACTATTCAATTAATACACCTATCCAAATGCATTACGCTGTACACGTCACATGAGTCCTGAGGATAGCCCAAGATTCTTCCAGCACAGCGCCTCTTTGGTCGACGGCTGACCGCTCTCAGGAGGTCAAGTTGCAACCACAGCTACAGTTGCGGTAGCAGCTGCTCCAGCCACCGACTCATCAGCTGTCGAGAAAACATCAAAAAAACGGTGGTGGCGGCGTCGTGCAATGAAGAACGCCTCCAGCCTACAAAGTCCCCTCCACAGCCGCTATCACCGTCGCCGTCGGCTTCTCACGTGTTGCCGTGGCTCGCAGTCGCCAGCGGAGGCGGGAAGGCAGGGGAGACGCCCACGTTCGCTGTTTTTTCGTTCTTCGTTCCTGGTCCTGACGAAGGGCACGAGAGAGCATCAAGTTCATGCGGGGCCACTTTGCGGTCACCCGCATTCCCGTCCGCTCAGACCAGTGGAATGGGAATGCGAATGGTGCCGAAGGGTGTGGAGGGGCGCGGGCCTTCCCCTACCACACGCCGCGGCCATAGATCAACATCTCAGCGAGACCGTCACTCCCTCCACCCGCCCCCCGCCCCCTCCGCCGCCCACGCGCGCAGATCACGACGGGCGATCCAGACCCCCACCGTGGCGCTGGGGTCGGGTGCGGGGCACTGGTGGCGTGGCGCGTCGCTGTCGGAACCTCTGGCTGCCCTCCCCCCCGCGCGCCTCTGGATGATCCGACTATCTGGGCTGGCCCCGCGGGCCTGTGTGCGACGGTCGCGCCACCGCCACGGCTGGCGGCCGGCGGGGGCGAGCCGCGGAGGGAGCCGGACGGGGCTCCAACCCCCCCCCCAGGTACCCTCCGACCAGAAGCGGGCGGGTCATGCGCCGAGGTGTCAGCCGCCACGCCGTCCCCTGGGCCGCAACCCCCCCAGCCCCCAGCCCGCACCCCCCCCCCTGGACCGCTCCCACCTCCACCCTTCATTCCATCATGGTTGCCACCCCCCCTCCCAGGCCACAGGATTGAGCTTGATTGCCAGATGGTTGAGCGAGCCGCGGCTCCCACGGCCGACGGCGGTGACCCAACCCCTGACGGTCGGCGGCCACCGTGTTGGCTCTTCAGCGGTCGACAGCACACCCAACGAGGCGCGGTGGCGATTGCGGGCCGACGACCTCTGAATTTGTTTTCGGGGTCAGGACACGTGCGATGCTCCCCCCCCCCTTGTCGCTCTTTCTCCCCAACCCACCGCCGCGTGGCGCCAATGAGCCAGGAGCCGAGGGCATGGGGCGAGATGGGCGCGCATGATGGCGGTACGGCCGCAGCTCAAACACTTGTGGTGGTGGGCGGGGGGGGAGAGGACGGGGGAGCGGAGACTAAGACACGCTCCACGAGACCGCCGCCTGGGGGGGGGGGCGCGGAGGGGGGCGAGCGGGCGGGCACGGAAAGGTGCGCGGGGAGGGGCGACGACGGGGTCCAGATGCCAGATGCCGGTCCGCGCAAGATCGACCCCTCCCGCGTGCCCTTTGGCCGAGCGGCGGGAGGATGCCGCGCGACGTTACCGGTCGCGTTGCCCCCCATTCCGGCTGCCAAGGGACTGCGGCGGGGGGGGCGAGGGTGAATACTGTATCTATGTACGTCTCTGGGCAGTCGCGGATGCGTGCCTGGGCAGGATGCACAATCAGCGTGGGCGTGCGCGGCCCATCAGCTGTGCTTTGCCGTGCGGCCTGCGGCGGCGGTCGCCGGCGGCCTCGCGTCTTCTCGTGCTCGGCACGAGCGCCCGAAACGCGAACGATGGCTCAGCGCAGTCCTTCTCTACCCCCGCCCACACCACGTACTAGACATACAACCCTTGCTGCTTCCACTTCGGGCCCCCTCTCCCCCCTCATCTCCCAACCCACCCCCTTCACCTCTCCTCACACGCGCTTCCACCCGATACGACCCCGTTACGCACCCCCAACCCGACCCTCTGACGCCCCTCCCCCCCCCCGACGCTCTTACGCTCACCCCCCCACCACGCGTTCCCCCCGCCCATTATCCCCGACCATGACATCCCGTCGCGGCCCTGCCTCGGCCGCCCTGCTGCTCGTCACTGCCGCTGCCGCGGCCGCGGTGGGCGCGTTGCCCGCGGCGGCGCAGCGGTGCCCCACTGGCCCGCGGCTGGTGTGCACGCTCACCCCCACGGCTGGCAGCTCGGTCGGCGGCAACGTGACGCTGACGCCTATCACCGCTGCGAATGGCGACTGCACCACCGCCCTGGGCGCGACCGTATCGGGCCTCGAGGCGGGCTCCATCCACGGGTGGCACATCCACGAGTTTGGGGACCTGTCGTCACCGACGGGCTCGGGGGCGGGTGGCCACTACAACCCAGAGGGGGTGCCACACGCGCTGCCGACCCGCCGGGGGGTCCGCCACGTGGGGGACCTGGGCAACCTGGCGCCCGCGGGGCGGGATGGCATTGCCGTTGCACGACGCGGCGCGACGAGTAACCTCGTTGTGACGTCCGAGGTGGTTGGCCGGGGGCTGATCATCCACGCCCTGCGCGATGATGGGGGGCAGCCGACGGGCAATGCGGGGCCGCGGCTGGCCCAGTGCGTACTGGGCGTGGCGCCCTCTGTCGAGACGCCGCCGCCGGCTGCCTCGACTGTAGCACCATCGACGCCCAAGCCGACGGCGACACCGACGGCCACGCCGACGGCCACGCCGACGGCCACGCCGACGGCCACGCCGACGGCCACGCCGACCACCACGCCAAAGCCAGCGCCGACCAAGGAACCTGTGGAAGAGGATGAGGAAGAGGTCGAGGAAGTGCCTGTTGGCGCGCTGCCAGTGATCGTCCTCGGCCCTGGGGACGCGTTCAGCCCAATCGTAGTGGAGACGCCCGTGCCGACTTTTTTCGTCATCTCCCCTAACCGCTACGCGGCCGGCATCTGAGTGTGCTCTGTGGAGTGGCCCTCGCGCCGCGAGAAAGGGCTCGTAAGATGAAGAACTGAAGATATACATATATAACATTAACAACACGATGGCTCTGAGTACGGACCGAGGAATGACTATTACTGTAAATATGATCAGAGGTCCAGTCTGTTCCGTCCAAGACGCACGGCCGCTTTGGTGAGACACAACAAGCGAGAAGTGACGGATGAAGGCGTTCCACACCGTGTCGCGGTCGTCGCGGTAGTAAGAGCCGTCGAGCTCGTCTTCCTCGCCGCTGAGCCCCGGGCGGCCAGGCCATCAACAAAGAGCCCAGGCAGTCCCACCCTTGGTAGGCCGCCGAGAAGACGTCCATCGCGTTGGCGGTGCCCACACTGAAGGTCACGTCGGAGAGGGGAACTGGGGTGTCCCTGAACTGGGGTCCCTGAACTGGGGTGTCCCTGAACTGGGTTGTCCCTGAACTGGGTTGTCCCTGAACTGGGTTGTCCCTGAACTGGGGTGTCCCTGAACTGGACTTGTACTCTATCGATGGCTTTGTGAATTGAAATACAAGAGTAGTTTTAAAGGCTGCCATCAAAGATACAGTATTTGTCAGCGCAATCGCCGTGAACGTGGAAGTCGGGCGTCAGGACGCTCTCGTCACGAGATGCTCACCACCCCTCATTTGACGAGACTGCCGCCTTTCACATACGGTCTGTATTGGGTATTGTCTGACTCGATATTGTCACCTCCCTGACAATACTCAGTCACGATCGATCGACTATCCTGGTCTTACACATGGATCTACACTGCGAGAATCGCCGATCGTTGCTAAAAGTAGCAGAGGCCGCGGCAAGTCATACAGTTCTGTGAGCCGTGCCACAGCCCGGGACAATGCCCAATACTGACTGTACTGGTATCACCCAAGGGCCTTCCTTGTCCATACTCCGCGAATGCGGCGGGGGACACTGTCGATCCGTGCTGGCCGGGAGCACGCCTGCTTGTCCACCACCTCGCTGAGCGCCAGGCCATTGAAGCCGTCACCGACGGTCGCGACACTGGACGTTGCCTATGTCGACTCATGGACACGCCCGATCGCGGTACGGAACGCCCATGCAGCAGCCAAGCTGATGGATGCCAACAGAGGCCTGACGATCCGTTGGTTGCGTTTCTGTCGAAGCCGTACATCCCGGGGCAGATGGTATGGTGAAAGAATACAAAGCGTGCGCCCAATCAAGGTGGGGAATACTGTTGTTTGAGTACGCATTGTTGTCTCGTAGCGTGATCCGTTTGCTGCCGGTAGTTGAACTCTTCCGCCCGTCCCGCGTGCAAAGGCCCGAGCGTCGGCAAGGGCCGCGTCGTGGCAGCTGGTCGAAACGGTGCCGAGCGTGCTGTTCGAGATGGTCACGCATGCGAAAGTGGTATGGCGACGGTACTGAGTTCATCAGCCGGAACGAGCTTGCCTCTCGGCTGAGTCCGACCCGCCGTATCCATTTGGTAGTGGGGGTGGACCCACCGCGCATGTAGGCGCTCCCGGCAGCGCCAGAAGTCATGGCCGCGGCGGGGGACCCTTGGAAAGATGCAGTCTGCGGCTGCGCCTTGACGCAAGCGCCTATCACCCATGGCAGGGTGGCGTCGCGGTTGCTGGCTCACAGGGCCCCAGCGGGACCTGGGGGGACCTCGTTCAGTATGTATATACACGCACGCCAGCCTCACGGCGGTCCTCGACGCGAACAACGTCACTCAGACAAGTGACGCAGCTTTTCGGGCACCGGGGATGAGTGACGGGCCAAGCGGCATGCCCAATGGCACTGCCCATGCAGTGAGCATGGAGACGCTGTGCAACGACGCAGCGCCCCCGCTCGAAGGGCCAAGGCTGCCGGCCCTCTGTCGCGACGCTGCGCCCTCGCTCGGGGGGACACATCCGAAAACCCATTATTGTGCGTCCCGTAAAAAGTGGACGTGCACGGGTCGTGCAGTGTGGGTTTGATTGGTCCAGTGGCCGACATTTGACATGATCACGACACGAGCACGTCCACTTTTTACGGGACTACAGCAGCGGCGCCAGACAACTCTCACAGACGCGCCTCTGCGCGCGGGGGTCGTCGTTTTCCGCGTTTCTCCTCTCCACGCCTGGCCCACTTCTTGTGGCGGCCCGTGATCTGGACGGCTGATCCTCGCGCGGGCGGCGCGCAGATCACCCGGCGGGGCGTCTGCGCATGCTGTCATCTCGTGTGGGTGCGAGGCTCCTGTCTTCTTCTGGTGTACAAGTGGCCCCCTTCGTCCCCTCTCACAGATATCTCCGGACCCGACAGTCCTGGTGCACCACCACCCCCCCCCCCCAAACCACCCGTGCTGCGCCGTGTATTTAGTTAACCCGCACCGCCCCCGCGGCGATCCCTATGTGCTGCACCTGACACCCACTAGCGGGGCTTCCTGTCCATTGATCCCGCGCCTGGTGCGGTATTTGCACGCATGGAAGGGTCCCATCTCGGCGGGCCACATGCGCACGCCTGCCTGGCCTGGCGGTGTGCCGCGGCACCGTGCGCTCTGGGGGGGGGTCCACCGCTGCCCGACAGGTCGATCCCAGCGCGCTCACCTCACTCCCACCGCTTCCGCCTTGGTGTTGGCAGCGGTTTGGAGCTGTGCCTTGGGCCAATGCTCCCGGGGACCCGTCCTCCCCCTCCGCCGTCGGCCCTCCCTGTCTGGTGACCGACTCCGCCACCCACCGTTAAACGGCGGCTGGGGCTGGAATCCCCCCCGTATTTTTTCGTGTGCCTCTGGCCGTGGCGGACCGGAGCCGTCTTTGCAGGTCAGCGTGCGCGGTGCGGCGTGCGCGGTCGCGCACTCTCCCACGTCCTGCAGCCGACGTCGCGCGCGTCACCGCTGTGACGCTTGCCCCCCACACCCCCACCGCACGCCCTCCCCGAGCGCGTCTGTCAGACGCTTCGCCCGTGTGGCTGCCACCCTGCTCGACACGTTGGCCTCGCGGAGGCTTCCAAACTCCCTACCCAACGCGTTTCCTCCTTGCTCCCCCCTCCTTCCCCCTTGCTTGTCCCCGCTCACTCCCTTTACATCCCCTGTGGCCCAACGTTGCCCCCCACTATTCCGTTGGTCACCGATCTGCCCCCCCCCTCCCTCCCACCACCACCCGCTGCACCATGGACGGCCCGCCGCGGCCGCCATGCCCCGCCTTCCTGACGCCCCCGCCGCTGCCGTCGGCACGGCGGCGGGCGGCTGCGACGACGCCGTGGCGTCGCGCCACGGGCCGGCCTGCGGTGGTGGTGCGCGCAGCGGCAGGGGGACCTGCCGAGGGGGGTGGCCCGTCGGCGGCGGGCGGTGGCGGCGCCGCGGGTGGGGGGGGGGGCGCCGACGGCGCGCCACCACCCAACCGCAGCGCATGGACCGCAGCGGGGGAACAGTCGGCGGGCGGGGGGGGGGTGGGGGGGAACGGGGGGGGGGATGATACACGGCCCCTGGCTGAGCGGCTGGAGATGGTGCGTTCACGGGGTTTGGTTTTGAATGACGCGGCAGCTGGGGGGGGCATGTGGAGTGAGAGTGAGACGATGAGTGGTTGGGGAGAAAGGGGGGGGGAGAAATGTGAGGCGGGCAGCATGCCTAGGAGTCCACAGTCAAGTGTGGGCGGGGATGGATGGTGGACGACTCGACCAGTTGGTACGTAGTCTCGTTTTGCTGCTGTGGAGGATGTGCGGTGTCTCGTCGTGGAGTTGCTAATCGGTTTTCTTTTTTGTGATGGTTGTGGTTGCTTCTTCTGGGCGTGCGGGATCCCTGTCTGCGTCGCCATGCATTTCTGTTTCTTGATTCTTTTGTCCTGGCGCCTCCTTGGTCGTAACCAGGTGACGGTCGCGTACGCGGCGTGGTTTTCTCGCAAGCTGGTGAACAAAGAGGATGAGAACAGCCCCTACACCACAGTCGGCGCGCGCGTGGTTTCCGGGCAGACCCCCCGGCCAGGCACGTCTGGTTACTTGGGCACGCCTCCCAAGCCCGGCGCATCGGATTCTGGCGTGGGTGCGACCACTGACGGCCCTGTCGACGACAAGCTAGCAGCTGCGCTGGACACTTCGGCCCAGACACTCTACGACCCTCCGGCTGTCGATCCCGCTTTGGACACGTCGGTGGAGACGCTTTACGAGCCGTTGGCTGATGGCACCAACTCTGGCCCGACTGGGTTGGCCGCTACCGCGTCTGCGCGTGCGCGCGTTGGCGTACCTCCACCGACCTCTTCCGCGACGGGTACCCTGTACTCAGCTCCTGCTGTGGGGGGGGGGGTTGTGGGTGGTGCGGACGCAGCAGCGCCAGCGAGGAAGGCTCGCAAAGCGGGCTCAACCGAGTCGGAGGACACGCCCGAGGCTGGAGCCTACGCGTCCACCCCCGAGGGCGTGGCGCTCACTGCCGCGGTGGCCGTTGATCAGGCATTGGCCGCTGTTGCTGCCGCGGACACCACCGTGCCGGCTGCCGATGCGGCCGAGGCGGCGGCACTCCGCGCTGCAGGCGTCGTCGACGGCGCCGTCGACAGTGCTGCTGACGCGGCCGCGCGTGCGGCGGCGGGCGCGGTGGGTGTTGCGGGAGCGGTAGGCTCTGTGGCGGGCTCGGCGCTACGAGACGCGGCGGATGCATCCGGCCGTGTTGCCGCCGATGCGGCGGAAGTGGCGGATGTAACGCTACGCGACGCGGCTGGCGCCACCAGCCGGGCGGTGGGGTCTGCGGCTGATGCTGGACGCGACGCTGCCGATGCGGTTGGCAGGGCGGCGGCGTCGGCGGGTGAAGTCGGTGCCGACGTCCTGGACGGTGCGGGTCGTGCAGCGGGCACCGTTGGCCGCAACGTACTGGACGCAGGTTCGGCCGCCGCGCGCACTGCCGGCAACGTTGCTGGGAGCGTGGCCAACACTGCCGGTGATGTGGCGTCCACTGTGGGTGACTCAGCTTATGAAGCTCTTAGCCCTGTGGAGCGGATTGCCGCCCGGTTGGAAGCTGAGGCCCGTGCTGCTGCGGGTGCGACGAGTCGCGCCGCTGGGGATGCAGTCGGGGAGGTTGAAAAGGCGGCCAGCAAAGCTGAACGTGCTGCTGGGAACGTGGCGGGGGCGGTGACACGTGCCGCGAGTGACGCTGTTGATGCTGTTGACAAGGCATCCGTCGGCGAGGCTCCCTCGGGAGATGATGTTCTCGCGCCTGTGGATCGCGTTGCCGCTCGTTTGGATGCTGAGGCACGCGCCGGTGCGCAAACCGCGAGCCCTTCCACTCCGAGCCCTACCGCCGGCGACGCCCCTACCACCGGCAACGCAGTCGACGCAGTGGGACGTGCTGTGAAGGGTACTGCCGAGGCAGCGAGCCGCGCTGCGGGCGATGCTGCCAGTGCTGTGGTTCGGGCGGTGGGCAGTGCGACCGGGGCACTGAATGATACGCTGAACCCTGCGGATCGCGCTGCTACACGCGTGGAGACTAATGCCCGAGCGACGGCACGTGCGGCGGACCAAGCCGTGGGCGACGCGACCAGAGCGGCGGGTCGTGCTGCTGACAACGCTGCTGGAGCCTTGGACCGTTCTGCCGGGGACCTAGCCGGTGCCGTGGACCGGGCTGTGGACAGCGTGCCGACGACACCGGAAGCTGTACTCAGCCCTGTGGATCGTATCGCCGCCCGCCTGGAGGCTGAAGCTCGCGCCGCAGTGTCCGCGGCAGGCCGTGCTGCTGGCGCGACTGGCGATGCCCTGAACGACGCGGAGGCGGCCTCAGCTGAGGCTGCTCGCGCAGCCGGTCGCGAGCTCAGCGATGCGGCGGACGCGGCTGGCCGCTCGGCAAAGGTGTTCGGGGCCGATGTGGCAACGGCAGCTAATTCCATTGGGGATGACCTGGCAGGCAAGACCGGCGGTGGCACGCGTCCGTTGGCTCAAGACATTTTGACTGGTGGCATGACACCGCGAGAGCGAACCGTCAACGACGCGGCCGCTGACGCGGTTGAGGAGGCTCGCAGTGCTGCTGGGACCGCTGCCGAAGGTGTCCGTGACCTGGCTTCAGATGCGGCAGCTCGCGTTGCTGGGGCCGCCGACACAGCTGGCGATGTAGCCGGTGCTGCACTGAATGCAGCTGGCCTTGGCGCGGCAGTGGTGTCTGATGGCTTGGCCGCTGGCGCGTCGAGCGCCGTCAGCGCCGCCGCTCAGGCTGCCAACGTCACGGGTCAGGCAGCCGTTGAAGCCGCGTCTGCTGCTGGAGCTGCGGGGACGGAGGCGTTGACCGGTGCTGGCGGGGCTGTTGGTGCGACCGCGGCAGGCGCTGCTGATGCCGCCGACGCGATTGATGAGAAGCTTCAGCGGGTGGACTTCAGCGCAGCCGCTGCTGGAGCTGTTGAAGCCGTGGCGTCTGCGATTGCAGGTGCAGATGACAAGGTTTCGTCGACAGCAGGCGCTGCGCTTGAAGCTGCTGGCCGTGGTGTTGTGGCCGGTGCCGACGAGGTCGCGTCGGTGGCCGCTGACGTCCGCGAATGGGACCCTGCTGGTAAGGCTGGTGAATCGGCGAGCAACGCAGCTGACGTGACTGGGGAGGCATTGAACGCAGCGGCGGAAACGGCAGGTAGCTCGGCTGCCGATGCCGTTGAATTGGTTGCCGAAGCGATTGCTGCAGCCGATGACTCAGCTGGGAATGCGGCAGGGGCCGTCTTTAATGTTGCTGAGTCGGTAGCCCAGGCAGCGAAAGCGACCGGCCTGTCGGCCGGCGCAGCTGCGGATGCTAGTGGTGATGGAAAGTCGCTGGACCTGGTCGATGCTGCGGGTGGCGCTGTTGATGCCACGGAGGATGCCGTGGACTCAGATCCATCGACCGTTGAGACACTCTACACAGCACCCGGGTCGGGCGAGTCGCCAACTGGTATCAGCTCGTCTCCTCCCGCTGCGCTCGGTTCTCTTTACGGTCCGCCCGGGCAAGTGCGGCTCGCGCCTCGGGTGGTGGACCCTGCGACGACGTCGTCGACGAAGACTCTTTACGAGGCACCTGGAACGGTTCCTGTTGATGCCTCTGATGTGTCTACATTGTACGATGCACCTGCTGGGGCTGAAGACGACGCGACAGGTGACACTTTGGATGAAGTGTCGGGTAGTTCGGCAGGCGGTGCCTCCGGTGTAGCGCCCTCCTCAGTCAAGACTCTTTACACAGCGCCCGGATCGGGGCTGTCGCCGACGGGCGTGACCGCGCCTCCTGCCGCTCGATCGTCCCAGTATGAAGTTCTTTCCAAGGCCTCGTCGCTGACTTCGTCGACTGGGACTCTATATAAGTCGCCGGGCGCGCCACCCGCGAACGGCGCCCCTGACGCCGGCGCCAAATCGTCGGATACTGGTGAACGCGCAATTGCCGGTGGATCCGATGATTCAAGCCTTGCCGCCGGTGTGGCGGGTGTTGCCGCCCGTTCTTCCCAGTACGAGGTACCCTCCCAAGCCGTCCCGACTTCGGAGACACCCAGTGGCACACTGTATGAGGACCAGGGCTCAGCGTCGGCCGGCGTTGCATCAGATACCAAGGCGGGTGCATCCGTGGATGGTGCAGGCATTGGGACCAAGCTGGGTGGTACCTCCAACGCTGCAGCCAGTGTGGACACTGGCGGGAGCGGTGGTGTTTCGGATGTGGCGAATGCGGCTCTCAAGGATGTCGTGTCGCCGAGCACTGCCGCATCAGGTGCTGTGGCACAAGCGACTGATGTGGCTGATGCAGCGGCTGCTGTAGGCGGAGATGTAGCCCCTAGTGGCGTCATCAATGTCGGTGCGGCTGCAGTGGAGGGTGGCTCCGCTGGTGGCGATGATGCGGCTATCGGCGACACGGCCACGGTGGAGACGCTGTACACTGCGCCTGGGTCGGGTGAGTCACCGACTGGGGTCGATGCTGGTTCGCCGGACGCTGTGGGGTCGCTGTATGCGGCGCCTGGTGGTGTGGTGGCCGAGCCGGGGGTGGCGGATGCCGCGACGTCGTCGTCGACTGAGACGCTGTACGAGGCGCCCGGGGCGGAGCCTGCGGGGGCGACGGATGTGACGACGCTGTACGAAGCGCCGTCGAGCGGTGTTGGCGACGCATCTGTTGGCGCAAGCGTCGCTGCTGTTGAGTCCGTGTCCGCTGGTGGTGACAGCGCAACTGGGGGTGTTGGTGACGTGGCAGACTCGGCGGCGAAGGGCATCGTGACGCCTGCCACCGACGCCGCGGGCGCAGTGGCGCGGGCGACGGATCTCGCGGATGCGGTGAGCCAAGCGATGGATGATTCTGCTGACGCGACTGCTGGCGGCACTGTGGTCGGCTCAATGCCGGCAATCGTTCCGGGCTCGGTCGTTACGCCTGGGGGCGTTGTCTTGCCGCCCGCAGCCCTGAGCTCCCAGTACGATGTGCCGGGCGTTGCCAGCGCAGGAACGCGAGCCGTGGCACAAAGTGTTGAAGACCCTCTGCCGAGTCCCGTCCTCGGTGATGACAGCGCGAAGGATTCGGTTCTCGCGGTGTCTTCCACAGATGCTGCTGGTGGCGCGGATCCCGCTTCAGATGCCCCTGCTTTCGTCGCTGTTGATGTGCAGGATGGTTCAGCAGACAGCCCGCCTGGGACTGTGGCTGGTGGGCCGACACTCGCATCGGCGAATGTGTCCAACGACGCAGTGTTGTCTGGTCTGCCGAAGGAAGCTGCCCCCCTGCCGCCCCCGGCTCGGTCGTCCCAGTATGAGGTTCCCTCGGCGGTGGCCGCCGTTTCTGCGCCACCGAGCGGCTCACTCTCGGATATGTCAGCCCCGGCTGGTGCGTCAGCTGTTGCCGCGGGATCGGTGAACGCTGGCTCAGATGCTGGTTCAGGCGAAGTGAGCAATTCTGGCCTTTCCGCAGGAGCCTCCACCGTGAGTGTGTCTGCGCCGGAGAATTCTACTGCAACAAAGGCGGTTGAGTTCGGTAGCGTGACAAATGTCGGTGCGGCCGCAGTGGAGGGTGGCTCCGCTGGTGGCGATGATGCGGCTATCGGCGACACGGCCACGGTGGAGACGCTGTACACTGCGCCTGGGTCGGGTGAGTCACCGACTGGGGTCGATGCTGGTTCGCCGGACGCTGTGGGGTCGCTGTATGCGGCGCCTGGTGGTGTGGTGGCCGAGCCGGGGGTGGCGGATGCCGCGACGTCGTCGTCGACTGAGACGCTGTACGAGGCGCCCGGGGCGGAGCCTGCGGGGGCGACGGATGTGACGACGCTGTACGAGGCGCCGTTGGGCAGTGCCGACGTGACCACTGTCCCAGTCGCTGGAGCCGGTGCTGTAGACGGTTCAACGGCTACTGTTATTGAGCCTCAGCAGTCGTCAGCGGCGACAGCGGATGCTGCTGCGTCGGTCCCGGCTCAGGTGCCGACCGAAGTGGCGCCTCCACCGCCGGCGGCTCTTTCCTCTCAGTATGACGTTCCCGCTGAGTTGGGCTCGGCTTCCACGCCGCCCAGCGGAGCGCTGTTTGATGCGGCGAGTTCGCCTGCGGCTGGTGGTGCTACAGATGCTGGTGCGGGTGCGGCTGTTGCGTCGAGCACTGATGCTGGCGAGCCTGGTGAGGCGGCAGTCTCGTCGGACGTCGCAGCTGGGGTGGCGGGCGTCGCCGCTCTTTCCTCTCAGTATGAGGTTCCTTCTGACCTGAGCTCGGCGTCCACGCCGCCCAGCGGAGCGCTGTTTGATGCGGCGAGCTCGCCTGCGGCTGGTGGTGCTACGGATGCTGGTGCGGGTGCGGCTGTTGCGTCGAGCACTGATGCTGGCGAGCCTGGTGAGGCGGCAGTCTCGTCGGACGTCGCAGCTGGGGTGGCGGGCGTCGCCGCTCTTTCCTCTCAGTATGAGGTTCCTTCTGACCTGAGCTCGGCGTCCACGCCGCCCAGCGGAGCGCTGTTTGATGCGGCGAGCTCGCCTGCGGCTGGTGGTGCTACGGATGCTGGTGCGGGTGCGGCTGTTGCGTCGAGCACTGATGCTGGCGAGCCTGGTGAGGCGGCAGTCTCGTCGGACGTCGCAGCTGGGGTGGCGGGCGTCGCCGCTCTTTCCTCTCAGTATGAGGTTCCTTCTGACCTGAGCTCGGCGTCCACGCCGCCCAGCGGAGCGTTGTTTGATGCGGCGAGCTCGCCTGCGGCTGGTGGTGCTACGGATGCTGGTGCGGGTGCGGCTGTTGCGTCGAGCACTGATGCTGGCGTGCCTGGTGAGGCGGCAGTCTCGTCGGACGTCGCAGCTGGGGTGGCGGGCGTCGCCGCTCTTTCCTCTCAGTATGAGGTTCCTTCTGACCTGAGCTCGGCTTCCACGCTGCCCAGTGGAGCGCTGTTTGATGCGGCGAGCTCGCCTGCGGCTGGTGGTGCTACGGATGCTGGTGCGGGTGCGGCTGTTGCGTCGAGCACTGATGCTGGCGAGCCTGGTGAGGCGGCAGTCTCGTCGGACGTCGCAGCTGGGGTGGCGGGCGTCGCCGCTCTTTCCTCTCAGTATGAGGTTCCTTCTGACCTGAGCTCGGCTTCCACGCTGCCCAGTGGAGCGCTGTTTGATGCGGCGAGCTCGCCTGCGGCTGGTGGTGCTACGGATGCTGGTGCGGGTGCGGCTGTTGCGTCGAGCACTGATGCTGGCGAGCCTGGTGAGGCGGCAGTCTCGTCGGACGTCGCAGCTGGGGTGGCGGGCGTCGCCGCTCTTTCCTCTCAGTATGAGGTTCCTTCTGACCTGAGCTCGGCTTCCACGCCGCCCAGCGGAGCGCTGTTTGATGCGGCGAGCTCGCCTGCGGCTGGTGGTGCTACGGATGCTGGTGCGGGTGCGGCTGTTGCGTCGAGCACTGATGCTGGCGAGCCTGGTGAGGCGGCAGTCTCGTCGGACGTCGCAGCTGGGGTGGCGGGCGTCGCCGCTCTTTCCTCTCAGTATGAGGTTCCTTCTGACCTGAGCTCGGCTTCCACGCCGCCCAGCGGAGCGCTGTTTGATGCGGCGAGCTCGCCTGCGGCTGGTGGTGCTACGGATGCTGGTGCGGGTGCGGCTGTTGCGTCGAGCACTGATGCTGGCGAGCCTGGTGAGGCGGCAGTCTCGTCGGACGTCGCAGCTGGGGTGGCGGGCGTCGCCGCTCTTTCCTCTCAGTATGAGGTTCCTTCTGACCTGAGCTCGGCGTCCACGCCGCCCAGCGGAGCGCTGTTTGATGCGGCGAGCTCGCCTGCGGCTGGTGGTGCTACGGATGCTGGTGCGGGTGCGGCTGTTGCGTCGAGCACTGATGCTGGCGAGCCTGGTGAGGCGGCAGTCTCGTCGGACGTCGCAGCTGGGGTGGCGGGCGTCGCCGCTCTTTCCTCTCAGTATGAGGTTCCTTCTGACCTGAGCTCGGCTTCCACGCTGCCCAGTGGAGCGCTGTTTGATGCGGCGAGACCGCGTGCGGCCCGCGGTGCTACTGATCCTGAAGCTGGGACTGTAGCAGGGGCGCGCGCGGTGAAGGATGCGTCAACAGCTCCTTCAGAAGTCGAGATCAATCTGGGCGGTACCTCCAGCGCTGCAGCCAGTGTGGACACTGATGGGAGCGGTGGTGTTTCGGATGTGGCGAATGCGGCTCTCAAGGATGTCGTGTCGCCGAGCACTGCCGCATCAGGTGCTGTGGCACAAGCGACTGATGTGGCTGATGCAGCGGCTGCTGTAGGCGGAGATGTAGCCCCTAGTGGCGTCATCAATGTCGGTGCGGCTGCAGTGGAGGGTGGCTCCGCTGGTGGCGATGATGCGGCTATCGGCGACACGGCCACGGTGGAGACGCTGTACACTGCGCCTGGGTCGGGTGAGTCACCGACTGGGGTCGATGCTGGTTCGCCGGACGCTGTGGGGTCGCTGTATGCGGCGCCTGGTGGTGTGGTGGCCGAGCCGGGGGTGGCGGATGCCGCGACGTCGTCGTCGACTGAGACGCTGTACGAGGCGCCCGGGGCGGAGCCTGCGGGGGCGACGGATGTGACGACGCTGTACGAAGCGCCGTCGAGCGGTGTTGGCGACGCATCTGTTGGCGCAAGCGTCGCTGCTGTTGAGTCCGTGTCCGCTGGTGGTGACAGCGCAACTGGGGGTGTTGGTGACGTGGCAGACTCGGCGGCGAAGGGCATCGTGACGCCTGCTTCCGATGTGGCGGCGGCCGCGGCGCCACAGACCGCGGCGCCTCCAGTGAGCGTTGCTGAAGCAGGCACCCAGGTTGCTCCCGTCGCGCGTGGCAGCCCCCCCTTGCCTCCTGCTGCGCGTGGGAGCATGTATACCGTCCCGGGTGTGGAGGAGCCGATCTTGACGGGGCCTGTTGTTTCCGTGCCCAAGGTGCCGGAGGTGGTTGTGCCCGTTGCGGCCTCGGCCCCGGTCTCTTCTCTCGAGGCTGATGCTTCTACTGCGGACGCAGGATCAGCACCCGTTGTCACTCCCGCCACTGCTGGCTCTCTGGCAGAGTCTGACACCCCGCTTGCGTCTGGTACCCCCGCACAGACAGGCACACGCGCGGGCTCCACCGCAAGGAGCACATCCGTGCCGTCGTTGGTGCAGACTGTTCTTGGCGCCAAACCTGTTGCTGATGCAGTCGTGATGAACGCCGCGACCGCGGCCGCCGCGAAGGCTGCTGCTGCGAAGGCCAAGACTGAGGCAGCGGCGGCCGAGGCGGCGGCGACCGAAGCAGCGGCGGCCAAGGCGGCGGCGACCGAAGCAGCGGCGGCCGAGGCGGCTGCAGCCAAGGAGGCTGCAGCGAAGGCTTCTTCGGCCAAAGCGCTAGGGGAAAAGGACACTGCAGCCCGGGTTCGGAAGGTCAGTGCTGCAGCCACGCCCAAGCCCCAGTCATCTGGGACAGCGGGATCCAAGGAGGCTGCCACAAACTCGCCGGCCTCTTCGAAAACCCGCAAGTCTCGCTCTGCAAGGTCGGCCTCTGCCAAGGCGTCTGGCGCTACTGGGGCTGTGTCGTCGTCGAAATCGGACAAGGCTGGCTCACCGCTGTCCTGGTTGAAGCGCGTTCTCGACGCGCCGCGAGGCAAGTATCCTGGCGGCGGATCAAGCCGTGTTTCGCCGGGGACAGTGCCGACCCCGCCCGCTGACATGGATGAGTCCGTGGGTGCCGCGGAGCGGACAGCCGTGACAGCTGCTCGCTTGGCGGTCGAAGCTGCTGCTGCGGCGGAGCTCATTGACTCCTCAGTCGGTGCAACAGAGCGAGCTGACGCGATGGCAGCCTCCAAGTCATCAGCCGAGGCCGACGCGTCTGGGGATCCGAATGCGTCGTGGAAGGGTGCGTCGGGGACCGGACAGTCTGATGCTGGTATAGCTACCGGTGGTGCCGCTGTCGGTGACTCTGCCACGGTGGAGACGCTGTACACTGCGCCTGGGTCGGGTGAGTCACCGACTGGGGTCGATGCTGGTTCGCCGGACGCTGTGGGGTCGCTGTATGCGGTGCCTGGTGGTGTGGTGGCCGAGCCGGGGGTGGCGGACGCCGTGACGTCGTCATCGACTGAGACGCTGTACGAGGCGCCCGGGGCGGAGCCTGCGGGGGCGACGGATGTGACGACGCTGTACGAAGCGCCGTCGAGCGGTTCTTCGGTAACGTCAACTGCATCTGATGTATCGGAATCGTCGTCGTTGAGCGCAGAGACTGTAGGAAGCACTGAGCGCGCGGCTGAGCGCGCCGCCCGCGCATCTGCCGAGTTTGCTGCTGAAGCGTCTGCTGCGGCGGCCACCATCGACGAATCCATTGGAGCAGCGGAGCGGTCCAAACCCTCTCTGAATCCGGTTCGCGCAGAGGGGGACTCTGACGCAGGTACTCTCGTCAGCGGCGACGAGGCTACTGTCAAGACACCTGAGTCCCGCTCAGGCTTGGGCGAGTCGCCAACGGCGGGGACCGCTTGGCCGCCGCCGGCCGCCGGCGCGCTGTATGTGCCATCTGGCGGTGGGTCGGCGGTGTCTGTGGGGATTGGTCGGTCAGGCGACAGCATTGGCCAGAACAACGGTGCGGCAGATTCGGCCGCACGGATCAAGGGTGCGAACGTTGATGCTAACAAGGGCGGGAACCAGGACGGCAACGACGGTGGTGCCGGGGGTGTGACGCTGGCCCCGTCGTCTCCTTCAGTCTCGCCTTTCGGCGATGCCTCGAAGGGGGGGACGACCCAGGTGTCGTCGTCCATGTCTGCCGACGTGGCCTCTGCCGGTGCAGACGCTGCGTATGCCGTTGTGGATGCGATGGCGGCTATGGCTGACGTCGAATCATCGATTGCTGATGTATCGGCTACGCTGGAGGGCAAGGACACCAAGGACACGGAGTCGGCCCCGTCAGGCGGCTCGACCGAGGTGTCGTCGTCCATGTCTTCTGATTTGACCTCCGCTGGTGCTGACGCCGCGTACGCTGTAGTGGACGCGATGGCGACGATGGCTGACGTCGAGGCATCGATTGCCGATGCAGCCTCTGTGATTGTTGACGCAGATGCGTCGATTGCCAACGCTGAGGGAGCTGCCGGTACCGGTGCCAGTTCTTCATCTGCACCAAGCGCTTCGGGCGCGCCGGCGTCAGGTGTGGCGTCAGTCGACACTGAAGCGGTTACGGCGGTAGTGAAGGCCGACGCCACTGGCGCCGACGTCACCAGCGACGACACCAGCGCCACTTCGTCGACCGTTTCGGACTTGTACAAGCCATCACCAGAGGGTGATACCACGTTTGGTGCCGAGGCCGCCGCAGACGCGGCAAACAAGTCGGAAGAGGACGTGCCGGCCTACCGCGAGTACCGGCAGCGCCCGCGCATGTGGCGTGGCCGGCGAGGTGGCAAGTCTCCATTGGGTGCCGAGCGCAAGTTCAAGGACACCCCTGCGTATGAGAACCCCTTCCTTAAGCGCGACGATGAGGAGGAGGAGAAGTGAGTGGGCGCGACGGAGACCTTGTGGCCCCCACCAGACGCCATGGCGCGGCTAGCAACGCTTTGAGTAGCTCACCATTTAGCAGCTGTTTTGCGTTATTCGAGGGTGGCTCCCCGCTGCCCACTGCGTATTCTATACCTACTTGCTTTCCGTGTCCGTGAGACCCGTGCTATTATTTTTTTTTCTCCTCTTTGCGGGCGCATGCCTGTGCACGCATGTATTGCATTGCCTTTTTCTCTCGTACACTGTGAATTGTTGATGATGATTTCTCTGCCTCGCATCGCGCCAACTGCTCGCCCATAAGGCCACTCGGGCAAAACCCATCAGACCCTCCTACCCGTGGCGCCAGCGTCGCCCAGCTGGGAGCTTGACGCGCATGCCCCCCACACCGTGCAGCCCTCGTCTCCACCCACGGACAGTAGGCGCCCCATCACCTCTCCCCCGCCGCCTCCCCCCCCTCCACCCGAGGCATCGCCACTCCATAGTGCGCCGCGCACGCCACCATCTCGGCGGGCGGCGGCGCGGTGATGACCACCCCCGCCGCCGCCACGGCGTCCGAGCCCGCCGCGGCGTTCGCGCCCGCCGCAGCGTCGATGCCGGCCACGGTGGCGGTGGCGGCGACGGTGCCACCGCCACTCTTCCCCCCCCCTGACAGCACCGAGGCGGGCACGTGCAGCCGCCAGGCGTGGAGCTTGAGGCCCGCCCGCACCGCCACCCCGTCAATCACCTGCGCGCGCTCCGGCACTGCCGACGCGGCGCGGAGCTCGTCAATGGACGCGTACAGCGCGCGCTCACGGCCGTAGAGGTCGTCCCCCACAATGGGCAGGCCCACCGACCGGAGGTGCACCCGCAGCTGGTGCGTCCGCCCGCTGACAGGCGTGCAGTGGACGAGCGACACGGTGCGGGAGGGGTTGACGGCAAGGACAGCAAAATGGGTGAGGGCGGCCTTGCCGTCGGCCGCGTCGGCGGCGTTGACCCGCCGCGCAATCGACACGTCTGGGTCCCGGCAGATGGGCGCGTCAACGCTAAAGCGGGGGACGGCCGCCGCCGCCGTGGCCGCGTCGGCGGAGGCGGCAGGGGCGGAGGCGGCTGTGGCGGCGGCGGCGGTCGCAGCAGCGTCGGGGGCGGCGGTGGCGGCAGCCACCGCGGCGGGCGAGCGGAGGTCGGCCGTGTCTGCCGCGACGGCGGCAGCGTCGCCATCCACCAACGCGAGGTACTCCTTGTGGATGGTGCGGTCGTGAAAGGCGGCGGCGAGCGGCGCGACCACCCCCTTGGCCTTGCCAAACAGCACCACCCCCGTGGTGTGCATGTCGAGCCGGTGGAGGACGTACGGCTCGGCACCGCCCAGGTGCCCAATGAGGCGGTTGACGAGCGTGCCGCCAATAAACCGGTGGGCGGGGTGGACTTTGACGTAGGCGGGCTTGGCCACCGC
The DNA here is from genome assembly GCA_009829735.1 of Pyropia yezoensis. Lineage (NCBI taxonomy): Eukaryota > Rhodophyta > Bangiophyceae > Bangiales > Bangiaceae > Pyropia > Pyropia yezoensis. Next base: position 1,436,332 of record CM020620.1, on the reverse strand, counting down.
CACCAGCCGGTCGTCCTCGTAGAGCACCGTCACGGGGTCATTGTCAACGACGAGGGGGATGGCTTTGGAGCGGAGGCGGAGCTCCTGTCGCTCCAGCTGCGTCATGGACGCCACGTCCAGGCCGATATACGGCGTGATGCTCGGGGGGGGGGGGGGGGGCGCAGAGGCGGAGGGGGGCGCGCCGGCTGCAGCCGCCGCTGCCGCCGCGGGCGAGACCCCCCCCGCGGACGGTGCGGGCGCCACCGCCCCATCCGCGGCGCCCGCCGCCGTTGGCAGAGGGGGGGGGGCGTTGCCTGCCGCCGCCGACGCCATCCGCCACGCGCCCGCGGGGGCAGTGGCGGGTGACAGCGGGGGCGCCCCACGGAGCGGCCGCCACGGGCGCGGAAGGGGGGCGAGCGCCCGGCCGGGCCCCCCACCGCCGCTGCCGCCGCCGCCGCCAACGCCGACGCCGCCGCCGCGGCGGGCCGCGACCGCAGGCGGCCGGCGGCAGTGGCGGCGGTGGTGGCGGCGGACGACGGCGGTGGCCGCCACCGCCGTCAATGACGCGGGCCCCCGGCGGCAGGCGGTCGCGGCGGGCAGGCGCACCACCGCCACGGCGCGGGGGGAGGCAGCGGCGGGGGCGCCAAAGAGGAGGAGGCACATGAGAGCTGCCCCCACCGCGGGGGAGGAGACGGTGGCGGCGGCGGTGACGGTGGCGGTGGCGGCGGCGGTGGCGGGGGCGGTGGCGATGGCGGCGGCGGTGGCGGCGGCGGTGGCGGTGGCGGTGGCGGTGGCGGGAAGTGCGGGGAGACGGCCGCTGCCGCGGCGACGGCGGAGGAGGGGCAAGGGAGGGGGACTCCGAGGAGCAGACCACTCCACGGGTCTCTCAAGAGTGTCGAAGGGGAGGGAAGGGACACTGTGTGTAGGGCCAAGATCACCAAGGCTCGTGGACACACCCTGCAGGTGCAGGGATCCCCTGTACTGTACAGTGCACTGTACAGTAAAGTATAGAGTGTTGTACTTCCTTAGATTGTGCCAATGTGCCACCGAGGCTGACAAGATTGAGCCAAACACTTTCAATGCATCTACGTACAAGAAATGGGTACTTATGTAGTGGTCCAGCCTCTCGCCCCTCATGGGATGCCCCTCGGTCGATCGCGTGAGGTGGGTTGTCTTGCTCTCGGTCTCTTCTTCCCCCGAGGAAACCGCTCGACAGCTCGTACACCAACAGGGAACGGTTGGTGACGCCGCGCAGCGCTACTGTACCCCCCCCCACCACCCATCACCCACCTCCCACCCGCCATCCCCCCCCACCACCACTCCCCCCCCCCGCCCCCGCCCCGCACTGTCGACGGCAGCGGGGCACGGCCGGCCGTTTTCTCACCCCCCCTCCTCTCCCGCCCTTCCCTGTCCGTCCCCCCCCCACCGCGCCCACCACCGCACGGCGGCGACCCAGGTGGGGCCGCCGCTGGGCTCGAGGCCGCCGCCGCGGGCGCGCTAAGCGGCCCCTACCGCCGCACCGCCAGTGGTCTTTGGTGGCCGCGCGGCGGCCGCGCGCTGGATGGTACGGCGCTGCCCTTCCTTTTATCTCTCTGTGCTTCCGCGTCGAGGGGCGTGGCGCCCAGTGGTCCCCCCCCCTGCCCTAACCCTCAATTGGTTGAGAGTGCCTCGACAGCGCTTGCATGTTCAGTACATGGGGGCGGCGGTGGGTAGCCAAGAGGCCACCCCCGCCACTGACCCCTCGTTTTGCACGTCTCGCGCACCCCGCCCCCGCCTCCTCCTCCCCCTCCTCCTCCCCCTCCTACACACCCCCCCCCTCCTCTTCGCCCACACGTCTCACAGGCCAGCCGCCCCCCCCCCTTCTGGCGCACCCCCCTCCAGCCGGCGGACAAACAGCCGCAGGCGGCCGCGGACGGCGGCCGCCCACCCCCCCCCCCCCCTCCCCCCCCCTCGGCTGGCCGCCCCTCCCCCCCCAACCGCCCCTCCCCGCTTCGCTTCTTCCCTCGCCGCCCCTCCCCTGCGGCCCGCTCCTCCCCTCCCCTCTGCTCCCCGCCCCCCGCGCCGCTCCCCCTCTCCCCCCCGCGGCGGCCGCCGCGTCGGCGCGCGGCGACGCCGCCACGGGGCCCGACCGCCACAGGAGGCCCGACCGGCCGTCAGTGACGGCGGCGCTCCCCCGAATGGCCGCCGACGAGGAGGCCGTCGGAGACGGCGCGTCCCGCCAGCGGACTGCCGACGTCCGCGTCGGTGTAGGGACGGCCGCCGCCGCCGGCGTCCGCGTAGGCGGAGGAACTGATGCTGATGGTGGTGGTGGTAGTGGTGGTGGTGGCGGCGGCGGCGGCGGCTGCCCGTCGGCCGACTCGCCGCGCTCTGACGACACGGGCGACGCGTCGAGGGGCCAGCCGCCGCTGCCGCTGCGGCGGACGCTGCCGCTCCGGCGGACGCTGCCGCAGTCATTGACACGGGGTGGCGCCGACCGCGCGGCGGCGGCACGGCGGCGTGACAGGGCGTAGGCGGCAGGTGTGCCAGCCGCGGCAGGGGCGGTGGCGCCGGCGGTGCCGGTGTCGGCGGTGCCCGAAGTGGGGGCGGTGGACGTGACGGTGGCGGCGGCGGCGGCGGTGGCGGCGGCGGCGGCTGTGGCCTCGGCCACAGCCCGACGGCGGCGTCCTCGGCTCGTCCACGGCAGCAGCCGCGACGCCGCCTCGCTCACCAGCGACGTGGATGGCGGCGGCGGCGGCGCGGCCGCCGGGGGTGCTTCCCCCCCGACGGGGGCAGCTGACACCACCGACGCGCTTCGGGGGGTGGCGGCAGAGGTGGCGCCCCAGCCAGACAGGGAGGTCGTGGACGGGAACCGCGACGTCGAGCGAGTGGCGCGCGCGCCCCACCGGAAGCTGGTGCGTGATGTTGACGGGAGCCTCGTCGCTGTCGTCGGCGCCGGTGTCGTCGCCGGCGTCGGCGTCGGTGCCGGTGTCGTCGCCGACGTCGGCGTCGGCGACAGCAGCGGCGAGGACGGCGGGCGTGGCTTGGACCACGCAAAGGACGGCTCGGGGTACTCGGTGAGGAGACGCACCGACGCTGTCGACAGCGACCGCCGATAGAGCGGGGAGGCGGCCGGCGCAGCGGTGGCGGCAGCGGCGGCGCGCGGCGGCGGCGGCGGCGGTCCCTTGGTGGCCGCCGCCACCGCCGCCGCGGCGGCGACGGCGGTCGCGGCGGTGGCGGCGAGCGTGCCCAGCGACAGGGACGCCACCGACGGGAGGGAGCAGGAGGAGGTGGATGCCTCGGAAACAGACGGGAAGCGGGGCGGGAAAAAGGGGGGCGGCACCCCCGCCGTCGCGGCGGGCCACCCGCGGCCGCTGGTGCGGGCCAACGGCGCCGGCGCCGGCTCCGCGGCCGCCGCCGTCACCGCCGCCGCCCCGTCAGAGGTGGCCACGCCAGCGGCCGCCGATGTGGCGCCTGGGGAGGGGGAGCTGAGGTCGTCCTCGGCTACGACTGCTGCTGCCGCCGCCGCCAACGGGGCACCATCAACCGGCGCCGCGGGGAGCGCCCCCGTCTGCCGCCGCCGCTTGACCACCCGTGCGTCCCCGCTGCGGGTAGATTCCGCTGCCGCAGCCGCCACGGCCGCCGCCGCCGCCGCCGCGCGGGCCGACGGGGGGGACGCTGCCGGTGCGCCCGCCGCACCCGTGCGGCGGCGGCGGTGGCGGCGGCGGTCGGGGTGGCGGCGGCGGTCGGGGTGGCGCCCTCTGGCAGCGGCGGCGGCGGCGGCGGCGGCGGCGGCGGCGGCGGCGGCGGCGGCGGCGGCTTCGGCGGCAGCTGCGGTGGGCACGACCGGTGCCGTCGTCGCCTCCACCACGGTGGCGGCGGTGGGTGTCCCCCCCGCCAGTACGTCGGCGGCGATGGACGGGCGGGCATCCAGCTCGTCCGCGGATCGTGGTGCCGGCAGCGGCACCGCGGCCGCCGCTTCGGTGGCGGCGGCAGTGGCGGCGGTGGCGGCGAGCGAACCGGTCATTGCCATCAGCGACCCGGGTGATAAGTCGTCGTCTTCCCTGGCGGTGTAGGTGTGTGGCCTCGTGAGGGGTGACGGCAGCGGCGCCTTGTACTTCTCTCCCCGCGCGCCTCCGCCGTCGTCGACGGCTGCCGTGATGACCGGCGGTTGAGGCGGTGACGTCGACGACAGCGGCGGCGGCGACGGCGCCCGGGCGTCCGCGCCACCCAACCGGCGCCACGCCGCCGTGGGCGGCGCCGGCGGCGATGGCGCACGGGCGTCTCCGCCACCAAACCGGCGCCACCCCGCCGCGGGCGGCGGCAGCGGCCGGACCAGGTCTATTGACGTCTTGACCAGCCGCTGCCGCTCGGCCGAGTCGTCGTCGCCCCCCCCCCCCCCCCCCCCCCCCCGGCCGCGGCGGCGGCGGAGGAAGAAATTCCCAGTGGGAATGCCGGCGACCGCCGGGCGTGCCTTGCTGTTGTTGCCTGACCCTCGGGGCGGGTGGCCGTCGACCGCGATGGAGGTGCGACGGGAGACGACAGCGGGGAGGGCAGGGAAGGGGGGGGGGGGGGGGAAGACTGGCGCGTGGGGAGATGCCGCCGACGACAATTGCACATGACGTGACGGGTTTGGGGGCGACCCACGCCCGCCAGTGGCGGGGAGGGAGGGAGCGGGGCGAGCAGGCCCGTTCACGATGGCTAGGGGCACCACGGTGTCAGCCGGCGGAGGCAGCAGGCTGGCCGCTGCGGGCGGCGGGCTAACCGTCGTGGGTGCCCCAGTCGCAGGCCGCGGCACCGACTGGATGGCCGGCCCGGGCGACCCGGTTGCAGGCGACCGCGGCGGCTGCTGCGACGGGATGGTCGCCGCGGGCGACACGGTGATAGCCGGCAGCGGCGACGGGGTGACCGTTGTCGACGACGATGGCGGCGGCGGCGGCGGCGGCGGCGGCGGCGTGGCCGCCACGCGCGTTGCCGCGGTCAGCGGGTAGAGGAGGCTGGTGAGCGGTGTGATGTTGCGTGCCTGCGACTCCGAGCGCCTGAGCCCAGCTGGCGCCGCCGCTGCCGCTGTCGCCGTCGCCGCCGCCGCTGCCGCTGCCGCCGTCGCCGCCTCCGCTGCCGCCACCGACGCGCCCGGCGGCCGTGGCGATCTCGGCGGCGTCTTCGGCGACAGGGTGCGGCGGCGTGCCGCCGCCAAGGCAACGGCTGCCGCCGCCGCCGCCACCGCGGCGCTGGCGGGTGGCCCCGAGCCGGCCAGCACAGACAGCTGCGGCAGTGGGCGTGGCGGCGGCGGCTGCGGCGGCGGCGTCGGCGGCGGCGACGGCGGGAGTGATGCTACGTCCGCACCGCCCCACCGGCTGTGCGGCGGCGGCGGCGGCGGCGGCGGCGGCGGCGGCGGCGGCGGTGACAGCGGTGGCCGTGGTAGCAGTCCGTCGGCGGCTGGCGACAGGACTGCCTGCAGCAGCAGCGGCGACTGCAGCGGTGACGGCAGCAGCGTCGCGCCTGCCGGCCACATGGGTGCCCGCGACGGCGCTTGGGACGGCGGCGGTGACGGCGGCAACGTTGCGCTGGCCGGACACACGGCTGCCTGCGGCGACGATGGTGGCGGCAGCGTCGCGCTGGCCGGTGATACGGCTGTCTGCGGCGATGGCGGCGGCGGCGGCAGCGGTGCGCTGGCGGGTGGCACACCCGCCCGCTGGGGCACTGTCCAAGGCGGCAGCGACACGGTGGAAGAGAGCGCCGGCAACGACGGCAACGGCGGCACCGCCGCGGCAGCCCCGCTGGCCCACACTTGTGGCGGCGACGGCGGCGGCGACGGCGGCAGCGCTGCGGCGGCTGGTGACGCGGACGCCCGCGGAGACAGCGGCGGGGGTGGCGGCGGCGGCAGCATGGGCGGCGGCTGCGCACGCGCCCCTTCCCCGGCGGCGGCCGGCGACCACCGCCGGCGCAGCGGCGAGTGAAAGAGCCCTTCGAGCGCCCCGACCGCCGCGGCAAACGACACGCGCCCTCCGCCTGCAGTGGTGGCGGCAGGGGCGGCGATGGCGGTGGCGCCGACGAGACCATCCGCACCCCCTGCCACCCCCACCCCCCCCCCTCCAACAACGACGGCCCCCACGGACGCGGCGGGCGGACAGTGGATGCCGCCGGTGAGGACAGCGGGGGACCGGGTCAAGGTGAAGGAGCGCGGGGCGCCCAGGGACAGGTGTGCGTGGCTACCACCGACGCCGCCGCCACCGGTGGTGGTGCCGGTGGGAGGGGCAGCGTTGGGGAAGTCGGGCGGGGAGGGGGGGGAGGGGACGGAGACGGTGGCGCTGTGGGAAGTGGCGTCATGGCAACCGGGGGTGGTGGTGGTGGTGGTGGTGGAGGTGGTGGTGGTCGCGGTGGCGTGGAAGGTTGAGGTGGGGGAGCCGCTGGTGGGGGCGGTGCGAAGGGTTGCGGTGGGAGAACCAGGGGCGGGGGGCGGCGGCGGCGCGGGTACGAGGGGCATAACGTCCGCCGTCGCGGTCGACATTTTTGGAGGATCACCGCAGGTGGGGACTCGGTGGGGGAGCGGAGACCAACGCAGCGCGCAGCGACGGTGAAGCGGGGCTTGGCCGACGCGGGGTGGTACCTGCGACCCACGCGGCAGAGCGGCGACGGGAACACTGCCCGTCGAAGGTGGGGCCGCCGTTGCTCGGAAACGGGGTCGGTGGCGGCGGCGGCGAGAGGAGGACGGCGGCAGGAAGGAGAGGAAGGACGAGGATGGCGGCCACGTCGATGGCGCGGTGGGACAGCAACGACGTCTGCACCCGCTGGTGAGGGCTCGTCACGCGCACTGGCGGCGGCCGGCGGCAGCGGCAGCGGGGGTGCCCTTCCGCCGCCGCCGCCGCGGAAGGGCACCCCCGCTGCCGCCGCCGCCGCGGCCGCCGCCCCAGACGTCCTCGAGGGGGGGTTGGGCGGTGCGCAGCGACCGCGGGTACCGCCCGCGCGGGCTCGCGCGCGGTGGCGAGACGGGTGCGCGGCGGTGGGGGGGGGGGGAGGGCGCTTCGTGGCGAGTCGTAGGGAGCTCTTCCCCACCCATTTCCCGAGGGCGTCGGAGGGACCGCGCCGTGGCGAGGCGTGCGCTCCTCACACGCCAGCCCCCCCACGCGCCCCGTCCCCGGCGCAGGCGGTTCCACACCCGCCCAACGGATTGGCTATGCCACCGGCCCGGGCAGGGCGGGGGTCGGAAGTGCCGCGGGGCCCGCCTTCAAAGCCCACAACGACAAGTTGTGGCCACGAGGGGCGGGCGGGCGGGCGGCCGCGCGCGCGCGCGGGTTGGAGGGGCAGCAACCGAGCCCAGCAACCCGCCTCCGGCTTCCCGCCCCCCTCCCCCCCTCCGGCCGCCCCACCCAAACCCCCCCGGGCCGGCCTGACTCCCCACACCATCCCCCCCCCCACCAAGCGGCAGCGGCGCCGTCGCAGACAGAGTGTTGAGCGGCCGACCGGCCGGCGGCTGGGGCGGCCCAGCGGGCAGCTGACGGACGCAGCGGTGGCGGACGATGCGGGTACTGGCGCGGACGGTTTGCGACCCGCGCACCCCTTACCCCACCCTCCACGTCATCAATGCCGCCGCCTGCTGCCGCGCCGCCCCCCCGCCCCCCCCCTTCCTTGCCACCGCCTTTCGAACGAATCGGCTTGTGCTCTGGTGTCTCGTTGTTTGAGCGGGTGACCGGGCGGGCTGGTTGCCTGTGGTTGGGCGCCTGGGGGGTCGGGACGGTGGTGGCGGGGGCGGGGGGGGGGGACCGTTGCCAAGGGGCACCGACCTATCCAACCGCAGGCCGCTGCCGCTGCCGCCGCCGCCGCCGCCGTCGCCGCCGCCGGCGTTGAGAGAAGGGGGGGGTGCGGGGCGGACGCAAGAGCGCGGACGACGTCCCGCCAGCCGGGCGCACCACCAGCTGGCTGGCCGCCACACCCCCGGCGGTCTGGTATGTAGTCACGAGTGATGGCGGCGGAAGCGGGGCCGCAGAGAGTGGGGGCCCTCGTTCGACTTGCGAAAACGGCCGGTGGTGACAGCGGCTTCCTCCGCCAGTGTCAGTGCCCATTCACTGCCCCGCCTCGCCGGCCTTGTGGAGGTCGTCAATCTGCCCTCTGCACCCCGCCCACGGCTAAGGTTGGCAAGTCGGTCGGTCGGTAAACGAATTAGGAAAAGTTCGGTGCCCCGGGTGTCGGTAAACGGTAGCTTTTCTTCCTCCCCAGTCGATAGATGTCATTCGGTAACGTAGTGAAGTTGGTAGCCCAGAGTTGGAGAGCCCCCATCCCTTCTCCTGTCTTAGCGGAAGGCTGGTTCCACCAGGCACCAACTGCCAACTGGCTCATATCTATGTACATAGACGTTCCACAGCTTACCAGGCACAAAAATACTGGCATACCACCCCACTGCACACGGCTGCGTGCCCTCCTGTCTTCAAGCATACTGTACTGTCCAGCCACAACCCCCGCGCTGTCTGTACCATACATGCCACATCTCTGTCCACGTGGAAGGTGTCTTCGGCGCACAAGCGACCGCTTCGGAGGTGCGTCCAAGTACTGGGTGGCCTACAGTCTTCAATGAGACAGCGTAAACCCAGGACCAGGAGACTGTGACGGCTAGCGATAGTGACGAGGAAGGCGTACCTAAGACTGAAGTTGTCAACCATGCGGAGCTTGTTGCCCAATGTTGAGAACCGACACACCAGCAGAGGTAACCGCGGGGTGCTGGTGTCGGGCGGAACACGTAGTGAACGGTCTGCCGATCTCTTCCCCTCGTCACCGCGGCCACGGGATTCGTCCTATTTGTACCCCGGGTGACGCTCGGACCTCAGCTCCTCCGTTGAGAGCCCTTCTGTGGCCACGCTATGGTTCGCCGTGAGAAAAAGAGAATTATTAGTAAATCTAATGTACGGCTACACCGATACGTTATCTGTATATATCGGAATTCCGTTCGGTAGAGGGGGTATACCGTTCGGCAAATGGTATCGAAATTTGTACCAATTGGTAAATGCCAACCTCCAACCACCGCCCCCACCCGAGTGCCTACTGTACTGTAAAATACGCGCCAGAGGGCACGCCGCTAGGCGACCGGCCCGGCGGCTGGTTGGCCACCGCAGCGACACGCGTCAAGCACACAGCCAGGGGTGCTGCCGCGTGGAACCCCTGATACGATAAGCAAGGTAGCAAGGGTGGTGTGGAGTGGGGGGGGCAGGGGAGGGGAGGCGGCAGGCTCTCGCCCCGCGTCGCACGTGCGGGTCGAGCCAAGCGGCTGCTGTGGCAGCACAGGGCCCGCCCGCCGGAAGGCAGCCGAGGACGAGGGGCAGGGTACGGCAGCAGCTGCAGAAGTGGTGGATCTGCGGTCGTCCAGCGGGGTATGGGCCGGGGGGGGGGGTATGAGATGGGTCATCCATAGTGATAGTGGGGGGGGTGGCGGGAGGTAACCCCCTGTCGAGTGTCAACGCACACTGAGGCCCTTTCGCAGTTCCGCTTCGTATAAACCTAACGCCGTTATAACGCCCTCTGGGCTGCGAAAGGACGCACGCATGGTCGTTACAGTGGACAGCATCAATTACGTAGTTATATGAAACATTGCTGACAGTTCGCCTGCACAATACTACCAAAAAAAGGGGTTTGGCGTGTCCTGTGCTGTGTGGTGTGCGTGGCGGTGCTCGACCACCCGGGCGCCCCCGGTGTGACGCGCAGCTGCTCCCTTGTGCTTGATGTGCACATTACCATCATGGACCCCCCATCCTTCCTTCACTTTGGTCACTTTGCTGCCTCTGTAGCAGGGGCGGTCTACTGCCAGAGAGGTGTCCTGTCTACACCGTTGCACCCCAACCCCCGGGTGTCTTTTGACGACGTAGAGGCAACGTATGGCCAGCAGTTTGCTCGTGCTATGCGCATGCCGGCACCCGCGTTCCATGAGCTCACCAAAGTCCTGAAGCCCCGCCTCCCCCGTCGCGGTATTCCCCCTGAGGTGCGCACCGCCACTGCCCTTCGATACTTAGGCGGTGGGAGCTACATCGACATCGGCGCGGCCCTCGGCGTTCACCCGTGTACGGTCTATCGTGCTCTGTGGGACGTAGTAGATGCAGTAAATGCTACGCCCTCTCTAGACCTGGACTTCCAACTGGACAACCCCGCCCGTAGGCTGGCGTACGCATCTGGCTTCCAAAGCCGTCGCAACTCGCCGTTTGACAACGTGTGCGGCGCCCTCGACGGAATTGCGGTGGAGCAAGAGCAACCTTTGGCTACCGACGTGCCCTGTGTCGCCGACTACTACTCGAGGAAAGGATTCTACGCCTTCAATGTCCAAGCCATATGTGACTCCGACTACAAGTTTCGTTGGATGGCGTGCACCAGTCCGGGGGCGACGCATGACTCAACCGCATTTACAACAACCTCGCTCGGTCGGGCGCTGCTGGACCGGGGCAGTCAATTGACACGGGCAATGACTCGAGACGGGATCTGCATCGCGGCTGACGAGGCGTATGCAGCCAGTGAGGTCTTGGCGGTCCCGTGGCCAGGTGGCGGCAGAGGCGACCGATGGAAAGATGCCTACAACTTTTACCTGCCATCCCTGCGCATACACATAGAGCAGGCTTTCGGGATGCTGCTCTGGAGATGGGGGGTGTTTTCGCGCCCTCTTCGGGTCCCTTTTGGCAAGCGCCCCTGCCTCATTCGTGCTTGTTTTCGACTGCACAACTTTTGTCGATCGCAGTCCGGCACATCGTCAGCGCTCGTCGCTCCGTATGGTAACGATCGTGCTGGCGGTACTGTGTCATTCGCGAGGATTGATGATGTGAACGCTGGCCAGCGTGGCCGGCGCCGTGACTGTGAGCGCTCTGACCTGAGGGTCAAAATGACGCGTGTGGTGCAGGACCGCGGACTTTTGCGTCCTGGCGTGTCACCAATGTTTTGAGAATGGAGGGAGTAGGTTTGCGCTTCTTTTTTGCTTTAACCTCGATAGCGTTTGCGCTTCACTTCAACGTTACGTTTGGGAGGTGTACCACACATGTTTCATTCATTCAGACGTGACGCGTCCAAGAAGGAAGCAGACATCAAAAAGAATCAAAGCTGTTCACGCAGTATCCGACTAGGTATGCACAAGGGACCCCCACGCAGACCTCACTCAAAGCTCTCATCACCGCCCTCCTCATCATCTACAGATATACCCTCACGAGCACTCACACTCACGCGCCAGGGCGCACCACTGGTCCCGCACTCACCGTCAACTGCTAGCCCCCCCCGCTCCGCTATCTCAGGCTGCTGGCCCTCCCGCAGCCCGCTCGACTTGTCTCCAGTACTGTGAGGACCCACCTAAAACCGGGGAGCCCTCAACGTACTCGTGGGGGTGTCAGCGGGCCTTGCGAGCCAATGGGGCGGCGGGGCACGGGGAAGAGGACGGTGGTCTCGACGGGGGTGGGTCTGGGGAAGAAGATGGGCGCGACGTCGGTGGGGATCGAGGGTACAAAAGGTAAACAGTGTCTTTGGTCTGTGTATGTGGTTACCCCTCTCCTCTCCCCCGGTGACGCCGACACCCACGCACTATATACTCGCGTCGGGGCACCCGAGGTGCCCCAAAGCATGCGTTTCCCCATCGCACCGCCGGTAGGCACAGAGCGGTCCAAAAACAAAGCATGTCTCTCAGAACAAAGCATGGGCGGGCGTGCGCACTAAAGGAGTGCAGCCCCAGTTTGCCCGAAACGAAGGGGGTCCCGTGGATGGCGCCCAGCGCGCCCCACCAGCCGGCTCCACACGCCGGTCGGCCAGAAGGTCCGACTGGCTGTAAGGGCCAGCAAGGCCAAATTCAATCAATCCCTTGACCGGCCAGCCAGTCACCAACCAGCTGGCCGAATTCAATCAATCCAAAAGCCGGCGAGCCAGTCATATCGCACTCAGCCGCCAGCGAGGATGTGCGGTGTCCTCAGTGTCGGTGAATCATGTGACTGGTCCTTGATGCCAGCTTTCAAGCAGCGCAGAGAATAAAATTCAGGCAGCACAGACGGGGATGTCCGCCCGTGGTTGGTCGACGATGTCACTCGCTCCTCGTTGTCGAGTTTCGACGTCCATGACAGGGTTCCGACAGTGCGTTGACGGCGGCTTTCGTGCGGTCGGCCGACGTCCGCAAAATGTCACGGATACAGCGTGGTGTCGCCCAGGGTAGTGGGGAATTGATGTGTCTTGGGGGGAGTTATCGGGGCCGGACATGTAAGGAGAGGTCCCAGTCCATGTCCCCTGGGTTCCGGGTGGCGATTTAAGGGGCAAATCCTTACACCTCCCCCCCCTTAGGACGCGCATCGAAGAAACGCGTCTAAAACTTCAGGGGCGTTCACAAGGTCTTGCTTTGTCAGCCAAGAGTTCTCGCTGATGTCGCAGCCTTTCCATTTGACGAGGTACTGCAGTCGTCCACGGCGCTTTCGTGACCGTATAATGGAGTCCACTTCATACTCGACCGAGCCATCCGGAAATGTAACCGGGGGTGGAACGGGAGGAAGTCGACCATACGGATCAGCGCGGTACGGCTTCAGGAGGCTGGCATGGAAGGCGTTGTGAACTTTGCGATCGAGGACAGCTTGAGGAAGATCGAGACGGAACGTGACGTCATTGATGCTCTCCGTGACTTTGTAGGGTCCGGAGTATTTGGGCATCAGCTTACGAGCGCCTTGAAAAGCGTCGGGCAAGAGGTTCTTGGTGCTGAGGAGTACGTGGTCGCCCACAGCGATTGTGCATGGTCGGCGATGACGGTTTGCGTACGCCGCGCGCGTCTCATTGGCGCTCTTGATGGCGGCGATAGCCGTCTTTTGAGCATCGTGGAGGCTGGATAGCCAATCCGACACAGCAGGAAGATTTGAGTCCCTGCTGTCGAAGATGTCCATAGGCACGGTCCTTGGTTCAAACCCGTAGTTCAAGAAAAATGGAGAGTACGTGGTTACGGCATTAGGTGACCGGTTGTACGCAACTTCCGCGCCAACGAGGAAAAGATCCCAGTCGCCTTGATGATGGTTGACGAAGTTTCTGAGGATTTCTTCAATTTTCTTGTTCATAATCTCAGTTTGGCCGTCCGTCTGCGGGTGGTAGGCCGATGAGGCTTTGATCTTGACCTTGAGGATCTTTGTCAGTGACCGCCAGAAGTTGGAGAAAAAGATGGGGTCGCGGTCACAGACGACTTCTTGAGGTAGGCCGTGGTTGCGATAGACGTGATCGTGGTAAAGCTGAGCTGTGACCGGCGCTGTACATTCCGGCTTCATTGGTGCCAGGCGAATCATCTTGGTGAGTCGGTCAACAACGACATAAATGCCGTTGTGGCCTCGTGGTGTCAGTGGCAGTGGGGTGATAAAGTCCATGGAGACACTTGCCCATCTTTGGCTTGGGGGTTCGAGTGGTTTGAGATGACCCAGAGGTGAATGAGTGCTAGCCTTGTTCCGCTGGCACGAATCACATGATTGTACGTAACTTTGGATGTCCTGCCGCATAGATTTCCAGTAGTAATTGGAAGCAACGGCCTTGGTGGTTTTCTTCACTCCCATGTGCCCTTGGCACGGGACGTCATGGTAGTCGTGGAGGAGTCTTTGACGTAGAGTACCAGCGGGGATGCACGTACGGTCACCTCGTTTCAACAACCTCATATGAAACCGGTAGGGAGATACCGGGTCCTTGGCTAGGTCGGCAAATTCGGGGTCCGCTTTGTACTCTTGTTCTAGGGTGGCAAGGTCTTGATCACTTTGGTTGATGGTCATGAGGTTGTTGATTTCAGTTTTCTTGAGGGTTTCGTCAATGGTCTTGGTCAGCACGCGACTAAGGAGATCTTGGTTGGGTTCGTGCTTGTCAGGGGCATCTTGGGGTTGCCTGGAAAGGGCATCAGCTACGGCGTTGGAGATGCCTTTGATCGGGACAATCTTGAACTGGAATTGGTCCAGAAGTTCAAGCCACTTGACTTGGCGGTCGTTCAGCCTTTCTTGGGTTCGCAGGTATCTCAGGGACTCGTGGTCGGTATGGACCTCAAAGGGTCTTCCGTGGAGGTAGCAGCGCCAGTGCCGGATGGCTTGGACCACTGCGAGCAGCTCACGTTCGCGGATGCTGTAGCGTTGTTCGTGGATATTCAAGGTCAGGGAGAAGAATGCCACTGGACGCCGTCCCTTTCCGTCGTCTTGTTCGAGGACTGCGCCAATAGCATACCCGCTGGCATCAGTAGACACGTAGGTGGGATATCGTTTGTCAAACGGCCTTAGTACCGGTGCACTTGTTGTCAGAGTCCGCAGCTGCTCGAAGGCTTTTTGGGCGTCCGGCGTCCACTCAAAGTCGACCTTCCCCGTCAACCTCGTAAGAGGGCTAGCAACTGCGGCCATTCCCTTGATAAATCGGCAATAGAAGTTGACCATACCGAGGAAGGACTGCACGTCCTTCTTGCTCTTGGGGGTTGCCCACGTCCGAATGGCTTGGACCTTCTGGTCCTCCATGGAAAAGCCTGCGTCAGATATGACGTGGCCGAGGTAATCGACAGTGGTTCGAGCGAATTGGCACTTACTCGCCTTGGCGTAAAGCTTGTGGTCTCGTAGCTTGGCCAGGGTTTTTCTCAGGTGCTTGAGATGATCCTCGTAGGTTTCGCTGTAGACCAAAATGTCGTCTAAGTAGACGCAGATGAAGTCGTACAGGTAGGGTATGAACACATCGTTCATCAAGTTCATGAAGACTGCGGGGGCGTTCGTCAGTCCGAAGGGTAGCACAGTAAACTCGTAGAATCCATACTTGGTCCGGAACGCCGTCAATGGGATGGTGTCAGGGTCCAGCCGGATCTGGTGGTAGCCAGAGCGGAGGTCAATCTTTGTGAAATACTTGGCCTTACGTAGTTGATCAAAGATGTCATCGATACGTGGTAGAGGATACGCATTCTTGATGGTGGCCTTGTTCAATGCTCGGTAGTCGATGCACATCCGCCAGCCGCCGTCCTTCTTCGCCGCAAATAGAACGGAGGAGCCCCACGGTGAGGCACTTGGCTGGATGAATCCCTTCCGAATCAGGGTCGCAAGTTGCGTCTTGAGTTCATCGAGTTCCCACTCGGAGAGTCGGTAAATACCGCTGCGACGTGGTTCAGCGTCGTCGGTCAGCTTGATGCTAAACTTGTGACTACGCTCGGGAGGGAGTCCGTCCGGGAGCTCAGCCGGGAAGACGTCAGCGTACTCCTTGAGAATCTGTTGGACTTCATTTTGGTCTTCAGCTTCTCCCATAATGATGGAGTTGATGTCAAAGCTGCTTGAGGGGTCTTCAGACTGCAGGTAGATGGCGAATACAGGGGTCCTTTGGATGAGGTCTCGTGCGAGTCGTTGCCGGCTAATGAGGCCCTCCGGTTTCTTGAGGGAGGCGGTGATAGAAATATTCTTGTGGTTGAACTTAAAGGATATCTTGTTCTTCTTGTTGTTGATCTTGGCGCCCTTGTCATCGCGCCATTTCTTTCCGAGGATAACGTCGTACGCACTGAGGTCGCATACGGCGAACCGTAGTCGTTCTTGGTAAAGGCCGATGTGAATCTCTAAGGGTTCAATGGTTTCAGCGAGTACATGGGAACGTCCATCGGGCATTTTTGCCGCGAAGTCCGTTTCAGGGGTCTTGACATTCAGGGTTTTCATGAGGCGCCTGGAGACGACGTTGATGGGAGACCCGTCGTCGAACAGCACCTTTACAACATGGCCATTGACAGAAGCAGTAGAAAGCAGTAGCCCGAGACGCGGGCCTTCAAAGGGTGACGATTTGTTTTCCGGAACCAAAGGAGCATCTTTCACCGTTGTTGACGACGGTTGCTGCTTCAGTTCCGCTGGCCTTTTGGGCAGTCCTTTGCCAGGTGCCCCTTTTCGCGACAGCGGAGGCAGAGTCCCTCGCGCATACAGCGCTGGCGCTCCACGGGCGTGAGCTTCTCGACCTTGATGCTGGAAATGTCCATGGGGACGACACCCGTCGCAGACGGCTTCCCAGAGGTGCTGCTGAGGTTGTTCGTGAAGCGCGAGGCTCCAGCCTTGGCAGCTTCTACGCGCAGGGCGTCTGTCATTAGAGGCTCGAGTTCAGTGTAGTTCTTGAGGCACAGTGCCTGCCAGATGTCCCGCTTCAGACCTCGCGTGTAGCGGTCAATCTTTTCCGCTTCAGTGATGTCTGGGATGTCCACGACGACGCTCAGGAAAGTCTTGTTAAACGTCCCGACGTCCTTAATCTGTCGCCATGCGTGCAGCTTGTCCCGTGCCGCCTGCGTCTTGTTCAGGGGACTGAAGCGCCGGATGAGTGCAGCACGGAAGGCGTCCCAGCTCGAAACGTCTGTAGTCTGACTATAGGTATGCCACCAGTTGAACGCTTCTCCATCGAGATAGGTGCAAGCGACACGACACGCTTCGGCGGGTTCACTCAGCCGGACGTAGGAGTCCATGTGGGAGCACCACGCTTCAATGGTCCCGGGTTTGCCAGAGAAAAGCCCGGGCTTGTTCGGCCGCGCGGGTTTTGCGTTCTCGCGGGCTGCTTTCGCCTTGGTCTCGGCGAGCTGCTGCTTCGTGTCTTCCAATTCCACCTTGTGTGCCTCGAGCTCGTCACGCATTTGCGTCACAAATGTCGTAAGCTGATTCCATGCCTCGACACTGGGGGTGCCGGATGTCGACCCAGAAGTGACCGGGGTCCCGCCAGCAATACTCGAGGGGTCCATCGTTTCCAGGAGTTAACTCCAGAAGTTACAATTTCACAGGACAGAGCGCCCTCGACTTACAAGAAATGCCCAGTCGAACTCCGGATAGATTTGTGTAAGAATTTGGTCAAGCAACGTAGTGGCGCGCGACAATTGGTCAAGTGCCGAGAGATCGCGGTGACGAGATCAAGAGCGTGCAACACTATTTCGTTAAATCCAATCACAAGCAAATCGCTCGAGGGCGCGCAATCGGATTTTCGATCGGCTTCCGCGCTCGGGTCCGAGTCGGTCTCGTCGGATTCTCACGCGGGGGGGAGATCAGAGGGGGAAAATCGGGCTCTCGCGGTAGATCAATGGAGGTTGTCAATCGGTGCCCTGCGCCAGCTGGCGGTGGTGCGCAAGTGGCTTTCAAATTGAACCACCGAAGCAAATTCACGCCCACAGGGATCGCAGCGTGGGAGAGTGGAAGGGCGGTTGACAGTATTGCGATGCCGACGTGAGTTGCGATGGTCGCGCAACACCGATAGGCTGTTGCACGTCACACCGCAGGGCTTACACTGGTGTGTGCCCAGTGGGATGCGGCGGGCCTTGGCGATTCGGCGCTGTTCGCGCTGTTCCACCGCCCGCGCGGTGGTCGGCTTAATGTGCCCAATCAGCGGGGGGGGCGGCGCGATGAAACGGCGCGCCGGTTCCTGCGGGGGTAGCAGCAGGCGCCGGTTCGTCCGGGCCGCTGTGCCCGCCGAGGCAGGGCCCTTGCCCTTGCCCGAGAGGGGGGGCTTGGGGGCGGTCCGCCCCAGCAGGGATAGGTGCGGGGGGGCCGCCTGGGTGGAGGTGGAGAAGGCGCCCGCCGGGGGGCTGCGTGCCCCCGGGTGGTGGTGCCCTCCCACGGGGCCGCGTGCCGACGGACTGCCGCGTGCCGACGAGCCGCGCGCTGTACCAGCGCCGCGGATCGTCGGGGGTGCGCGGGTCGTCGGGGGTGCGCGGGTCTCAGGGTTTCCACGTAACGTGGCCACCGTGTTGCGGGCCGTCGTGCCGGAGGATGCCGACGCGGCCGCCACAGCCGAGGAAGAATATTCGGAACCTGATTTGGAACTCACTGGGATTCAACAATCGGTTGACCAAAAAGAAAAATTCCGTGACATCAAGCGCGATGGCAGTGTCAGGGAAATATTCTTTCGGTGTGATTCGTGGAACCCACTGCGTTCGTATTACAATGCCCGTGGCAAGCCGAACGCAGGGGGCAACACGACGTCACAATCGCAGGGAGGTCCAAATCACGCACGGAATCGCAGTCACCGCCAGGTAGAAAGTCGAACAATCGGAAGCTACCACATGTGAGGACCCACCTAAAACCGGGGAGCCCTCAACGTACTCGTGGGGGTGTCAGCGGGCCTTGCGAGCCAATGGGGCGGCGGGGCACGGGGAAGAGGACGGTGGTCTCGACGGGGGTGGGTCTGGGGAAGAAGATGGGCGCGACGTCGGTGGGGATCGAGGGTACAAAAGGTAAACAGTGTCTTTGGTCTGTGTCTGTGGTTACCCCTCTCCTCTCCCCCGGTGACGCCGACACCCACGCACTATATACTCGCGTCGGGGCACCCGAGGTGCCCCAAAGCATGCGTTTCCCCATCGCACCGCCGGTAGGCACAGAGCGGTCCAAAAACAAAGCATGTCTCTCAGAACAAAGCATGGGCGGGCGTGCGCACTAAAGGAGTGCAGCCCCAGTTTGCCCGAAACGAAGGGGGTCCCGTGGATGGCGCCCAGCGCGCCCCACCAGCCGGCTCCACACGCCGGTCGGCCAGAAGGTCCGACTGGCTGTAAGGGCCAGCAAGGCCAAATTCAATCAATCCCTTGACCGGCCAGCCAGTCACCAACCAGCTGGCCGAATTCAATCAATCCAAAAGCCGGCGAGCCAGTCATATCGCACTCAGCCGCCAGCGAGGATGTGCGGTGTCCTGAGTGTCGGTGAATCATGTGACTGGTCCTTGATGCCAGCTTTCAAGCAGCGCAGAGAATAAAATTCAGGCAGCACAGACGGGGATGTCCGCCCGTGGTTGGTCGACGATGTCACTCGCTCCTCGTTGTCGAGTTTCGACGTCCATGACAGGGTTCCGACAGTGCGTTGACGGCGGCTTTCGTGCGGTCGGCCGACGTCCGCAA
This sequence comes from Pyropia yezoensis, assembly GCA_009829735.1. Classification (NCBI taxonomy): domain Eukaryota; phylum Rhodophyta; class Bangiophyceae; order Bangiales; family Bangiaceae; genus Pyropia; species Pyropia yezoensis. The sequence goes on along the minus strand of CM020620.1, from coordinate 1,417,569 downwards.
AATGTCACGGATACAGCGTGGTGTCGCCCAGGGTAGTGGGGAATTGATGTGTCTTGGGGGGAGTTATCGGGGCCGGACATGTAAGGAGAGGTCCCAGTCCATGTCCCCTGGGTTCCGGGTGGCGATTTAAGGGGCAAATCCTTACAAGTACTCACCGCGCGAGTCGTTGCGCGAGGAGAAAGAGCGTCCTCCAGTTGCTTCTCAACAATTGCAATGAGAGCGGGGGCCGCCTGACATTCGCGTAGATTCTTCAGGGTCGCAGAGAGCGACACCATCTCAGCGCAGCGCGTGTGCTTAGCTGCCGACGCGGCCATGCTCGCAGAGCTCTCCACCAATGATTGGAACGCCAGCTCCGCGGCGTCGCGCTTGCGCTTGCCCCTGTTGGTACTCATCGCCCGCGTACCTGTCACATTCTCGAGGGCGTCATCGCCCTCAACTCCGACAGGGCCCACCTCTGGATTCGCAAGCTCCAGCACCAGATTGTGGTCGCGAAAAAGAGCGAAGAGGTAGTCCAGCAACGTGTCTCCATCTGAAAAACTACCCCAGCGCGCGGGGTCATTCTGGCCTGAAGCGCAATACCGCTTGTACGTACGCCAAAATGAGGCACAGATCTGCACCACAGAGAGAAAAGGCAAACAAAAGAAGGCTTCGTCAGATTCAATGTTGGTACCGACCGAATCAGTCGTGTGCCTGCAAGGGCAGAGACGCTCGCATGCACTCAGAAAACAGTGGAAGTAATGAAAAGAGGCGTAGGAAGCGCCACGTGCAACAGTCAAAGATATGAAAAGAAGCGCAGGAAGCGCCACGTACAAGACAGTGGAAGATATGAAAAGAAGCGTAGGAAGCGCAACGTACCTCAGACCACTTGGCTTTCAGGAAAAGTCCAGTGCGTACGTGCGGGTGAACGTTCGGCTCCAGTTCACAATCAACGCACTCGGTAGGTACCGTGAATTGGTCCGCGCTGTTAAACATCTCCGCCACGACGACAACCCAGACCCGGTCTCGACTGACACGAGCGTCCTGCTGGCGACGGGACATGGGGCCTCGAGAGACCACCACGCCCGCCACCACCTCCCCAGAGCACAGCACGTGCGCCAGCCGCACCTTCTCATGCTTTGAGAAAGGCGGGGCACGCCCGCTTGCTCCCCCCCCAGCAGCGGCGGCGGAACGGGCAGCGGGAGGCGCTGGTTCCGCAGGTGCCGGCGACGACGCCGGCGGAACCAGGACAGTGGTACCGACCGGGCCGCGCTGCGCCGTAGGAGCTGCCGTCGGCCAACCAGCAGCATCCGCCTGGGTGTGCCCACCCACCCGAGCAGGGCCGCCCGCATTCGGTTGCCCCGCAGCTGGCACAATGGTGGACCCAGAGGCGGTCGGGCGATCTGGGACCTCCACACGGTTGTTAGGGGTCGCGGGCGATCCATCGGCTTCCGTTTCTGTAGAGCACGAGACCCCGTTCACGCGACACCGTTCCAGCAGCGCGCTTTTGTTGCCGTAAATGGGCAACCCACGACGCTTCAGCTCCTGCTGCATCCTCTTCACGGTCACGCGAGACGCCATTTCTTGTCGGCCGGCAGCACGAATCAACGGGTGAAGCGGGGTGTGGCGAGTGGCACAGAGTGCGATCTGGTGGGGTTGCAAGGTCCGTGGCCTCGGCGTTGTAGCTCTCGAGAGGATCGTGACTCCCCGTCCTCACCACACGCCGCCCATCGACGTGCGTAATTACTACAGAGATTGATGAAACATACACGAGAAAACTCGGGAATGCGCATGGCGTTATAACGTTATGACATACGCGAGCCGGCCGCGTATGTCATAACGTTATAACGCCCGTATAACGCGTTCGACCAATCAGAGCGACGTTATGTTTATACGAAGCGGAACTGCGAAAGGGCCTGAGGCGAGGGGAGAGCCACGGAACCTTGCTGTTGGGGCGGATCTCCCAGAGCACGTGCCCCCTTGCCACTGTCCCAGAGACCGCCCCCCCCACCAGTCCCCCCACTGTCCCAGAGCCCGAAACCTCCGTCGCGTCGCCTTGGTAGATGATTGACACACGCCTCAAAGTGATGAAACTATTTTCGGCTTGCATACTATATAGGGTGCTTTGGTATGTAATCCGACGAGCGCTTCGACTGTCTTTCGACGGCATATATTGCCACGTTGTGGAGATACCGTCGAGATATAGGATCGCACGACAGTTTTGCAAATGTACAGCTGGCGTAGTCGCGGCCACAACCGCCGCCACCGCCGCCGCCACCACCGCCGCCGCCGCCACCGCCGACGCACCCGTTCTACCGCGGTTTCTACTGCAATCGACATCGCTGCCATGAGACGCCTGGCGCTGCTATCGGCGAGTGCGGCTCCTGCTCAGTTCTGGAGTACATAGCTGCTAAATGTAGATATGTATCTATGTATCTAGATACAGTCATGGGACAGCAGTAATATTTCATGCCAAAAACACCGAGATCCTAAAAACGACTGCACTGTCTGGAAGATCCAGTCGTCCTCCTACTGTTCCATATATTTACCGTCTAAAGACAGTCGAAAGCGACCGCCGGATGACATTCCCATAAATCCCTACTACTTCATACAAGTACATGGTGTTTGCTAACGCGTAGTTGCGCATGGTATTTCCGTCAATAAAATTGTAGGCACTACATGTGCTGAGTGGAGCATTGTTATGTTCAGTACTCTGCGCCGCCCTCAGGCGCTGTGCCCCTCTCCTTCGCATCTACGCGCCGGACCTCGGCCGACGTCCCGTGTTTGTGCTTGCTGCTTGACGGAGAGACCTCTACTTCCCGCGCTTGCATTGTTCTGCGGCTTCATCTGACTCTCCCCAACGGCCGTCTTTGTTGGGCGGACGCGCATGTTCGCTATTTGTTTTTCCATCCCGCCCTTCCCCTCCGTCCTCTCTTTCCCTTCGCTTTCCGGCCCCCCCACCCGCTACTGTTTTCCTCTCTTTTTGGCACCATGGTGCGCTTTATGATCAAAGGTGGCGTGTGGAAGAACTCTGAAGATGAAATCCTGAAGGCGGCCGTCATGAAGTACGGCCCCCACCAGTGGGCGCGCGTCAGCTCCCTCCTCGTCCGCAAGTCGGCGGCGCAGGCCAAGGCGCGGTGGACCGAGTGGCTCGACCCGTCCATCCGCAAGACGGAGTGGTCTGCCGCCGAGGACGCGACGCTGCTGCACCTCGCCAAGGTCCTTCCCACCCAGTGGCGGTCCATCGCCCCGCGGGTCGGCCGCACCGCCGCGCAGTGCTTGGCACGGTACGAGCAGCTGCTCGACGCGGCAGAGGAGGGTGGGGGGGTGGCGGGTTCCGGCGCCGGCGCGGGTGGCGCCACGGCCACGGCCGGGGATGTTGCTCCCGAGTCCCGCCCCGCCCGCCCCGACGCGGTGGACATGGACGAGGACGAGAAGGAGATGCTCGCCGAGGCGCGCGCGCGGCTGGCCAACACCAAGGGCAAAAAGGCCAAGCGAAAGGCGCGGGAGGCGGCGCTGGAGCAGGCCCGCCGGCTGGCGGTGCTCCAAAAGCGGCGGGAGCTGGAAGCCGCCGGCGTTGGCGCCGGCGCTGCCGGCGGGGGCAAGCGCCGCGGCCGCCGCCGCGTCGGGGACGTTGACTATGTGTCGGAAATCCCGCTGCACCGGGCGGCGCCCGCCGGCTTTTATGCCGCCGACCCGGTGGACGAGCGGGTGGGGGGCGCGAAGCCCACCGACCCGACGCTGCTTGGTCGTTTGCTGTCGGCACACGAGGCGTCGGCGGTGGGCAAGGCGACAGAAACGCGGCGGGCACAGCTGCGGAAGAGCATCATGGACGCCACAGGTGGCGGCGGCGGCGGGGGGGGGGGGGGTGGGGGGGGCGGCGCAGGCGGGGGGAGCGGTCGTGGAGGAGGTGGGGCCGCCGCGAGTGGGGGGGGGGGGACAGATGCGGCTGCCGCGCCGACGCCCCGGCGGCCGCCGCCAGTCCCGATGGGCGCCCTGAGCCTGCCGCCGCCGGTGCTGTCGGATAGGGAGCTGGGGGCGGCGGCAAAAGCGGGCGGTGGCCTGGTAGGCGGGGGTGCGGCAGCGTCTGCCGCTAGCGGCTACGTACCGGGCGCGTTTGGGCTGGGCCTCGGCCTCGGCCTTCCCGACGCAGCCGCCGATGCGGAGAGCGCCGCCGCAGCATCCGGCCCGCCCCGTAAGCGCCGCCGCGCGTCTGGTGGGGACGCGGCGGTGGCCACCCCCGCTTCCCCAGGTGGCGGCGACCGGCCGGCCGCAGCCGCTGCGGCGGCTGACGTTTCTGACGATGACGATGGCATGGACATTGATGGCGGAGCGATTCGCGACGGTGGCTCCCCGCGCCGCGCAGCCGACGGCGGCGGCGGGGACGGGGCGCCGGCCACGCCCGCCGAGGCGGCGCTGGAGCGCCTCGCCACCGCCACCGCCGCGTGGGCGTCGACGGCGGCACGACGCGGGGACCTCCCCCCCATCCCCCCTCTGGGTGGGGGCGATGACGGCGCCCCCCCGCCGCCCCCCCCCCCGCCCTTGACGGCCGACACAGTCGCTGCGGTGGTGGCCGCCGAGGTGGCTGCCCTCGCCCGCCGGGACGCGCTCCTTGCCGCCGCCGCCGCGGCGGCAGCGCCCCTCACCGCCGCCGCCACCGCAGGCCTGGACCGGGACGTGGACGTGTGGGGGGGGCGGCGGCGTGGCAGCGACGGCTACCGCGACCCGGGCGTGCCGCGCGAGGTGGCCGCTGCGACGGAGCGCGTCGAGGCGCTGCTCGCCGCCGCCGCCGCGGCCGTCAGCCCTCCCTCCCTCCCGTGGTCGGCCGCTGCGGCGGCAGCAGTGGCGGTCGCGGCAGCCCCCTCCGCCCCTGGCGGGGGCGTCACCGAGGCCGCCCTCGCCGCCGCCCTCGCCGCCCGCGCGCCAGCCGACGGCGCTCCGCGGCCGCCCCTCGACTCTGGCATTGTGCGGCGGGTGGAGCGCGTCGCGGCAGCGGCGGCGGCTGACGCGGCGCGGCCGCTGGCGGCGGCCGACGAAGAGCGGGCTGGCCTTGCCGCCCGGTGGGCGGCAGCCACCGAGCGGGCGGCCGCCGCCGCCGAGGCGGCCGCCTGTTTGGGGCGCCTGGCGGTGCTAGAGGAGGGGGGGGCCGCCGCGCGTGCGGCCGCCGCAGTGGCGCGCGCCGACTCTGTCGCCGCGGCAGGGCAGGCGTTGCAGGCGCGCTACGCTCGCGCCGTGGCGGGGGGCGGGAGTTAATGGAGGTGATTAGGAGCGGGTGGCACCCCTTGTATGGGTGGTCGTCGGGGGGGGATGGGTGAAGGGTGCCGCCGGCGAGACGGTTCGCTGCCTCCTCTTCTCTGGACCTCGACTTGTCCCCAGGGTGTACGACAGTCTCCTTCGTTTACGCGTTGATCGGTGCTTGCGGCAAAAAATACGGCGCGGCGAACCTCCCCCTACGAGGCCTGTGCGCTACCACCCACTCACCACCTCCCGTCATCTGCTTCTCGTCCGCCCCTCCCCACACACCCAACAATCCTCACCCCCCCCCTCCGCTTCCTTGTCTGCGCGCTCTCTTCATGGTAACCCCGCCCCCTTAAGCGCCGCGCACGCCCCCCAGTCCACCGCTGGGTCGTCCACGGTAATCTCAAACACCCGCGGCCACCACTTGCCCGTCACCCACAGCCGCGGCGCCGTAACCGCCGCGCCGCCACTGTGCTCGGTGCCATTGGTGGCGGCGGCGGCGGCGGCCGGGCGCCCCCCGCGGTCCCACGCGATGCCATTGAGCACCGCCGACCCCGACTCGCGCTTGTCCGCGCCCCACACCCCCGCTTCAGTCATGCGGGTGAGGAGGCGCGCCATGTCAAGGGCGCCCACCACCCGCCCCGTCACTGGGTCAATCCGGACAATGACGGTGGTGAGCCATACGTTGGCCCACAGCTCCCCGCAGACCACCTCGAGCTCGTTGAGCCGCCGGATGGGCATGCCCGCGTTGGTCACCTCAAACGTCCGCACCGGCACACCGGTCGTGTAGTTGGACGGGTGCAGCACCTGGATGGTGCTGCTGCCGTTGCTCAGGTACACCGCCTCGTCGCCGTCCCACGCGATGCCCCACCCCTCCCCCTCGTACGACCAGTTGCCGGTAATCGCGAGGGAGACAGGGTCAAACGTCCAGGCCGCCTGCGTGCGCCAACTGATCATGGCCAGCTCGTCGTGGACGAGGGTGGAGCCCTCCCCAAAGTGCGACGACCCAACCGTCACCTTGCGGAGCACCTTGCCCGTCGACGGCTCCACCCGCCGCATGGAGCTCGTGTCGGGCGGCGTCGACGCCGGCGGCGTGCCGGGCAGCGGCACGTTGCCCGTCGAGATGTAAAATGTGTCATTGGCGTAGAAGAAGCCCTGCGTGAACGCGTCCTCGTCGGTGGGCGTCTCGGCAACGACGGTGAAGTTGAAGAGGGGGGCACGCCCGCCCATGGGCGGGAGCAGCGCCCCAGACGGCAGCCGGTCGGCCGCCGCGGTAGGGGCAGGCTTTGCCGCGGCCGCCGCCGCAGCTCCCGCCGCTGCGTCCGCCGAGGCGGCGGCGGGTCCCGCCGACGGCGCCGGCGAGGGCACGGACACGGGGCTTGCCGCGCCCGTCTCCGCCGCCGCCCCCTCTGCCGCCCCACCGTCCCCCCCCCGGGTACCGCCGCCCGCCGCGGTCAAGCCGGTGGGAGTGGCGCTCCCCCCCCCCCCGCCCCCCGCCTTTCCGCCCTCCGCGGCGGCCGCCGCAGCAGCCGCATCATCCCCCCGCGCCGCCCGCGCGTGGCGGACGCCGCCCACCCCCACGGCGGCGGCGGCCACGACGGCAACGCCCACGACCAGGGCGGCAAGGACCCGGCGCCAGCGCCCCCCCGCCGTGGGGCCCCCCCAGCCCGGTGCGCCGCCCCCCCCCCCCCCCCCCCTCCCCCGGCTGCCCCACCCCCCGGCAGCTCCGCCGCGCGACCCCCCCCGCCGCCCCCGCCGACACCCCCCCCGTCGCCATTCATGGTCGGGCTGTGGGGGCCGTCGGCGTCGTCGTCGTCCCCCGCGGTGAGAGTGTAGGTGACAGAGGACGAGGGCTGGCCATACGCCATCGCCCCCGCAGGTTACTGGTAAAGAGGGGGGGAAGAACGGAAAAGGGAAGGGGGGGGGGGGGGGGATAGATCCCTTGCACGGAACCGCTCGGGGGGCGGGGGGGGGAAGGGGGGGGGGAGGGGGCGGGGGGGGGGGGAGGCGCGCCCCAGGGGGGGGGGGCGGGAGGGGGGAGGGGGGGGGGGGGGGGGGGGGGCGGGGGGGCGCGGACGCGTGGCGGCGTGCGCCCCGGCAACGCGCGACGGGCAGCGGCGGCGGCGGCGGCGGCCGTGTCGCCGTAGGCGGCCGCGTCGCCGTAGGCGCACACGCGTCCGCCACTGGTGGCGGAGCAGACGCGCCACGGAGGCAAAAGCGGCAGGCAGGAAGGCAGGCAGGAAGGCAGGCAGGAAGGCAGGCAGGCAGGCAGGCAGGCAGGCACGACCAAAAAAACAGAACGGGCGGGGGGGCAGCACGGAAGAGGGGGCGGAGGGGCAGAGTGGGGGTGGGGTGGGGAGGACAAACAGAGCTGAGCAAGGCGACAAGGCAGAGCGACCGGCGTGGAGGGGCGGCGGCGATGGGAGGGAAGGGGGGGGGGGAACGGGAAGGGGGGGGGGGGAACGGGAAGGGGGCTCTCGCACGCACGCCACCGTCGGCGCCGGCAGCGGCCGGCCGTCGCTTGACGGACCTGCACGTTTGCGGACCCCGCAATGCGGAGCCGCGGCAACGGCCGCGGACGCCCGGGCCGCGCGGACGAGCGCGTGGTCTTTGTTGCCTCGGCCGGCCCGAGGGCTGCGGCTCTCGCAGGGGGCAAACGTTCCAGAGGTGGGGGAGCGCTCCCCGGCAGCTGACAGCCAAGATGGGATCCGTGGATGCACGGCGCGGTGCGCCGCGGCGCTCCGCGCTATCCATAAATATATATATATGCATATCCACGTGTCCTGTTCGCCGTACGGGTGGTCGGGGCGGGGGCGGCTGCGGCGGCCTGGGCCCATGGGACACAGAGCAGCCGCCCCCGGCGGCGGCGCCACTACAAGCACTCCTACTCTGTTTCGGCCAGGCTGGTGGCGGTGGCGGCCGGGGGGTTGGGGCGGCGACGGCGTGGTGCGGTGACCTCCCGTGTGTTCTTCCATCGGGAGTGGGCGGCAGGAAGGAGGGGGACGGGGTGGCGGTAATGTGGCGGGTGAGAGGATGATGGTGCCGGCCCGACAGACGGCAGACTACCCGTGGGGCAGCAATGGTGGGGCGGGTGTGTCTGCCCCGCCAGAGCGGCGGGGCGTGCGTGGAGGGACAAAAAGAGATAGCCCGAGGGCGATGGCGGACCAAAGCAGACGCGGTGAGGAGAAAATAAAAAAACCCTTGTAAGTACCACTCTGCATGCGCGTGCATCGTCGTCGGTGGGGTTGGTCTTGAAATGGTGCCGTCCACGCCGCCGTCGAAAGGGGCCACTCCCAAGCCCATCCCCACCAAGCCCATCTCATGCCAAGGCCGCGCATGCAGGCGTACGTATGTACGTACGGTCTGGCAACAGGAGGTCCTCCCCCTGGTGGAACACACAATGGGGAAAGCTGCAGCCCAGCCTTGGGCACGGCACCGGCGGCGGTTGGCAATCTCTCCCCCTTCATGGGCCTCCACGAGCACGCGGTTTCGGGCCGTCCTCCACGGGCGCGGTCAACACACATCACACCGTCGACTACCAAGACTACCGGAATCTACCCGACGCAGTTGCACAAAAAAAACACAGTCCAGGCCAACCGCTCCGTCGGGTGCACGCAGATACCTACATATGTACTCCCCCTCAATGATGACGTGCCTTGTCGCGACCCCACCCAGCCTCATGGAGAAAACAATCACAGACCTCAATCGCCACAAGCAACAAAAAGGGGGGAGCCCAACAACAAGCAAAACAACCACGGAAAGAGGCGCAAACGAGAACAAAGGTTGGGACTAGGGATCACCGTGCGGGCTCCCCTGAAGTGCGCCCGTCAGTGTTCGTCTGGTCACTTTGAGCAGGGCAACAGGGGGCAGAGGCTCAAGAGGGAGGGGGCGGGCGCAGACAGGGGAAAAGACAGAACAAGCCAAAGCTGCCGCCAGCCTCGACGATGCCGACGCCATGGTCCTCCCCCTCCGTATGGCGGGCGGGGGGTTGGATGGGACGCAACCGTCGGTGGCATCTACGCGACCGACTGCGGGGGGGGGACCGCCGCGCAAGGGGCGAGGCACGGCGGCGGGCGTGCTCAGATCGGCGAGCGAAACAGTGGACGGATATCCCCAGAGGCAAACCGCCCGGTAAGGGGGATACCATCGGTGGTGCTGTTCCCAGTCCAGGGTTGCTCTCATCATTGCGCGCGATGGGTGGTGGCCGCCCCGCCGGCCGCTGCAGCAGCAGACAATAGAGCTCACCGCAGGCAGTCGCTTCCCACCAAAACAAACACGATCACACCAAGTCGCCCTCTGACGTCCTCCCCATCCCTTCCGCCCGAAAGTGAGGATGGCGAGGGGGGGAGACAGACCACCGCCGCGGGGCTTGGCAAGTCCCATCGTGGAGCAAACTTACCTTTTGGGGCCCCGTAGACCACGGGTGCCAAGCGCGAACGACCAGCCGGCGGCGGCGGCGGCGGCTGCGGCCGGGGCGGGGGCGGCTGCCGCAGCGACGGGCCTGCGGCGGTGGGGGGCCGGGCCCACAGGCCGATGGCAGGCAACGGCATCCGCTGGCACGACGCGCCCGCGACGGGAGGGGTGGCGCTGTCGAGACGGGCGCGGCCACCATCCGCGACCAAGCCTAATCCGGGGGAAGCTTCTGGGAAACACGCCCCGCCCGGACGTGCGCGCCGTGCGAGGGCGTACGCTACATTGGCGTGCGCGAGGCGGTCATGGCGCCGCTCACACCGCCCACCCGCCCTGCAAACCCGCTGCTGATTGACAGGGGGTGGGGGGGGGAGGCGCGGGAGGGGCCCGTGCGCACCCTTGACGAGGGGGGGGTCGACCCGTGGTCACCCAGCGATCCCCCGCCCTCTCAAAGCATCGTGTTGCATAGCATGATGATGGGATTTGGGGTGTGCGGCCACGAGGGCCTCCGTGGCCCCCGTGAAGCCACGTTGCGACTCCCCTGTGCGTACAGTACAAGGTGAGTGCGGCCGTGGGCGCCCCCATGCTGGCCATGGTCCTTTGCAGGCGGGCCCACATGAACGGCACGATCCCCGGGATGAGCTGCGGGAGTGGAGTGTCTGTGCGTCTCTTTTTTTTTTTCTACTTTTTTTTTGGTCGCCTGGGGGACGGCCCTCACCTTGGGGAAAAGGGGTACAGTAGTACAGCATGCGGGGTGGGGGGAGACTGACCGGCCACGGGCGCCCACCGCGGCGCGGCGGGGCGCACCCGAGCGGTCCCGCCTACTCGGCGGCGAGCACCGCCGCGAGCGCCGCGGCGACGCCCTCCCGCTGGATGGCCATGTACTGGGCGGCGGCCGCGTCGGCCAGCGGCGCCCCCCGCCTGCCGTCGGCACCAAAGAGCCCCCTCGCGCCCAGCAGCCGCCAGATGCCCGCGTCGGCCGCCTCCCCTGCCCCCACACGGAGGGCCGCCCGGAGCTCCTCCCGCCGCCCGTCGGCGACGGGCAGGGAGCGGTGGCCGAGGGAGGTCGCCCACGTTGCCACGGAAAACGCCAGCGCCTGCACGTCGGCGCACGGCGGCGACAGCAGTGTCGACTGGGCCGGCGAGTCGGCCGCCGCCGGCAGGGCGGCGGCGGCGGGCAGCGACCGGACAATGGGCAGCAGCTGCGCCGGGTACTTGGACGACCCGTCCTGGGCGACGCGAGCGAGCACGTCGCCGACGCCCGCGTCGGCAAAGCGGGACGCCAGGCTGGCGGTGTAGCCGGGCAGGCAAAAGGTGGGCGCGTGCGCCGACAGGATGGAGAGGGAGGTGGTCAGCGAGCGGGGGATGACGGCGTTCATTAGGCGGGAGAGGTAGGCGGCCAAAAGGGGGTGCCGCGCCGCTTCGTGGACGTAGGTCATGCCCAGGAGCAGGCCGGCGCTGCGTCGAGGGGGGGGGGGGGGGGGAAGATAGCGGAAAAGGGGAGGAGGAGCAGCGGAGAGCGGAGAGGAAAACGCACAGTCAGCAGGGAGAGTGGAGCGGCACGAACGGTGGGGGTTGTGTGAGTTGCGCTGGCCTGGCGCGAGCCAGCCACAACGACGGCACGCAGCGGGCGCCGCCAGGGGTGGCCTGCCGGTACAGAGGCCCTAACCCCCCGTTGCCCCACCTCGGCCTCCCACAGTGACCCGACGCCCACGCCCACGGGTGCCCGCCGCGCTTGCCATCGCGTGCTCCCCCTCCCCCCCGCCTCCCACACAACAAACGTACTGGGCAAGCGCCGAGTGAGGCACGTTCAGAAGGCGGATCTTGAGGAGCTCGTACGCCTCCACCACCCGCCGGGGCACCACCGTCACCCCCGACTCCCGCGGCCACGGCGGGAGGAGGGCGTCGGCGTCGGCGCCAGCCGGCGCCTCGACCACAAACTGGATGTAGGGCTCGCACAGGACGGGCCGCGCGTCGGAAACCCCCCACCGACGCCGCACAAACGCAACGTCCGCGGCGGTCGTGACGGGGGTGATGCGGTCGACCATGGAGCAGAGGAAGCGGACGCCGCCGCCAGCGAGCCAGTCGGCCAGGCCCGGCTCGACGACGCCCCCCGCCGCCGCCGCCGCCGCCGCCGCCGTCGCCGCCGCTGCCTCTTCCTCGTGTCGCCGCGCGAGCGCCACAACCGCCGCCCCCAACACCGCCCCATTCATCGGCACGTTATCACACGACAGCACCACAAACGGGGCCACCCCCGCCGCCCGCCGTGCGCGGACGGCGGCAAGGATGTAGCCAGCCGCCGTGACGGGCGTTGCCGGGTGGGCCACGTCGGCCGCCACGTCTGGGTGCGCCCAGTCGAGCCCCCCCCCGCCGGGCAGCGTGTGGTACCCCTTCTCCGTCACCGTCAGCGTGACGAGCCGCACGGCGGGGTGGGCGAGCGCCGCCACCGCGCCGGCGGGGTCGGCGGGCGCGAGGAGCATGCCGACAAAGCTGCCAATGGGGGTGTACGTGTAGGTGCCGCCACCATCGCCGTCGCCGTCGCCATCGCCGTCGCCGTCGCCGTCGCCGTCGCCGTCGCCGTCGCCGTCGCCGTCGCCGCGGCCACCGTCACCACCCCCACCGCCGCCACCTGCCCCCCCCGGCGGCAGCGAGCGGGTGACGAGCGAGTAGAGGTACCCCTGAGATGCCAGGTCTGCCGCCATGCCTGCATCAGAGGGGAGGAGCCCCAAGCCCAGGATCCCACCCCACCGGTGGCCGCCCACCGCCTGCCCCCCCCCTCCCCCCCCCGACGCCGCCCCTGCCGCTCCCGCCGCCCCCGTCGTCGCCGCCGCCTGTGCGCGGAGGAGGGCGTGGTGGTAGGCACCAAAGTGGGCGCGCGCAAAGTTGCCGACGCCCACGTGCACAACCGACGGCGGCGGCAGGGCGGCGCGGTCATAGCCGAGGGCGTCAACGCTGCCGTCGACGGCGGCCATGGCAGACCAGGAAGCGGGAGAGGGTGGGAGGGAAGGGGGGGCGGCAAGGGGCTGCAAGCAGCAGACCGAGGGAGGGGGGCAACAAAGAGGATGGGGAACACACACAAAGGGGGGGAGGCACAGACGAGGGGGGGGGGGGGGGGGGGGGTTGGCGGTGACTGCCTCGCTGCCTGCCTGCCGGTCTGCGCCGCGAGGTCGGGGGAGAGGGCGGCTGCAGCTGCGACCAGCTCGCAGCTGCCACCAGCTCGCAGGCAGCTCGTGCGCGCAGCACAATGGGCGATTGATCCTACGCGTTGTCCAAGGGATCGCACCGTTGATAGACAGATCTCGACTTCCCCCTCCCCAAGCACCGCGGCCGACGCCCGCTCGCGAGCCGACTCGGATGACCAGAGCCCGACCAGCGTCTGCCTACGTCGTGGGCCCACGCGGCCGCCCTGCACCCCCCTCCCTCCCTGCCCAGTCCACTGACCCAGGCGCCGCCACCCCCTCTATCTTCCTCCCTCTATCTTCCTCTTCTCCCTTGGCCACCATGCCTGGGGTGGACGCGGCGGCGCTGACCGCCACCGCCGCCGCCCTCTGCCGCCCCGGCCGGGGGATCCTCGCGTCTGACGAGTCGACCGGCACGCTCGGCAAGCGCCTGGCGGCGGCGGGGGTGGCCAACACGCCCGAAAATCGGCGCGCCTACCGGGAACTCTTCTACACTGCGCCGGGCATTGAGGGCGGCCTGTCGGGCGCCATCCTCTTCCACGAGGCCGTCTACCAGCAGACCGCCGCGGGGGTGGGCTTTGTCGACACCCTCCGTGGCAAGGGCATCCTGGTGGGGATTAAGCTCGACCGGGGGCTGGTGCCGCTGGTGCCGCCCCCAACAGTGGGGCGCGGCGGCGGGAGTCGGAGTGGGGGTGGGGGTGGGGGCGGGGGCGGGGGGGGCACCCCCGCCTCCCCCGCCGAGACGACCACGTCCGGCCTCGACGGCATGGCCGACCGGTGTGCGGCCTACTACGACGCGGGCGTGCGGTTTGCCAAGTGGCGGTGCCTCCTGCGCATTGACGCCGCGGCGGGCCAGCCGTCGGCGCTCGCCGTCGCGGACAATGCGGTGGGCCTTGCGCGGTACGCGGCGACGGCGCAGGCGGCGGGGCTGGTGCCCATCATTGAGCCAGAGATTGCCATTGACGGGCGCCACGACGCGGCCGCCGCCGCGGCGGTGGCGGAGGAGGTGCTGTCGGTGGTGTACCGGACGCTGCAGGTGTACGGGGTGCTCCTCGAGGGCACCCTCCTCAAGCCCCAAATGGTGCTGCCGGGCATGGACCACCCGGCCTTTGCAGGGGGGGACGTGGTCGACGTGGCCGCCCTGACGCTCCGCACCCTCCGCCGGACGGTGCCTCCGGCGGTGCCGGGCGTCATGTTCTTGTCGGGCGGCCAGTCCGAGGCGCGCGCGACTGCGTGCCTGGCGGCCATCAACCGGGCGGCCCGCGCGGGGCCGGCGGGCGGGGAGGGGGATGGGGGCAGCGGCGGCGGCGGCGGCGGCGCCCCGTGGGCGCTCTCCTTTTCGTTTGGCCGCGCCCTCCAGTCGTCGGTGCTGTCCCGGTGGGTGGCGGGCGACGCGGCGGGCGCGTCGCGGCTCGCAACGGCGCTGGCGGTGGCGAATGGCCGCGCGACGCTGGGGGAGGACGCGACGCCGCACCCGGGGGAGGGGGGGGGGGTCCTGTACGAGGGCAACCGGGGGTTCCGGGACGGCACTGACCCAGACGGGACATGAGGTGGGGTTTGGGTGGGGGGGTGGGGGGGGGGGGGGGTGAGAGACAGTCGGGTGGAGCAAGTGATTGCGATGGAGGACCTCTTTTTTGCGGGGGGTGGGGGAGGGTGGGGGCGAAGGGTGAGGGGGCGGGAGTGGCGACCAACGGTGCAAACACGTCCGCCGCTGCCGCTGCCGTCTGCGACGACGGCCTCTGCTGTCACGGCGGGCGTGGAGACGGACTGCCGCCCGCACGCCCTCCAGGGGATGCCCTCGCCGCCCGCCAGTGCCCGCCCTCCCCCCCCCCCGCCCAGTGAGCCCGCCGCACCGCCCACCCGCCCTGCAGTGGCGCCGTCCAGCGGATGGCCACTGGCAGGCGCGGCTCAGCGGCCCTCCTCCCCCCCCCCCCCCCCTCCGGGGGTGTCCCCCCCCCCGGCCACGCCCCCCGCTTGTCGCTGCCGCCGCCGCCGCCGCGCCGCCGCGCGGGCGTCCAGCCCGCGCTGCACCCACGGCGCAAGGCCGAGCGCTGCGGCCAGCCGCAGCGGCTTGGTCACCTGGCTCCCCGCCCACACCACCGCCCACGCCGCCGCCAGCGCCGCCGCCCCCCCCCCCGCCACCGCCGCCGCCAGGCCACCCCCACGGGTCAGGGCCACCGCAAAGGCCACCCCGTAGTAGGTTGTGTTCATCAGCCCATAGGCGAGGAGGCCCGCCACGCCCGCGGCGCGGAGGCGTGTGGCGGCGGCGGTGAGCCACGCGCGGCCGGCGGCGATGCGGCCGGGGGGGACAGGGGGGGGGGGGGGGGGGGGGGCGACGGCGTGCTGCCGCTTCCAGGGGGGACTGGCTGCCCCGACACGGGAGGGGCGCCGCCGCACGCGGCGGGGCGAGCGCGCCCGCGGTGGCCCAGGGGGGACAGCGGGGGTGGGTGGGGGCGCCGGGCGCCCGCACCGCCGCGGCCGCCATGAAGGCAGGGGGGAGGACGCCGAACGAGGGGGCTCACAACAAAGGCCATGGGGGGCACGCCGATGGGCAGAGGGAGGGAGGGGGGAGGAGGGAGGGGAGGAGGAAAACGGGGAGAAGAAGTAAGGTCGCTGGGGTACGGACTGCAGTCCAGCTGGGGATGACGATGGGCGGGGGCGCCGCGTTTGCGGGCTTCTATCTCGTCCCCGGATCACTGCGTTGCATTTGGTGCCGTTCGTACAAGCTGTATATACACTGTACAGTACACGTTCGTACAAGCTGTATATACACTGTACAGTACACGTTCGTACAAGCTGTATATACACTGTACAGTACACGTTCGTACAAGCTGTATATACACTGTACAGTACACGTTCGTACAAGCTGTATATACACTGTACAGTACACGCACTGTCCCCAGCTTACATAGATAGATAGATATGTACTGTGCACAACGGCACCAAGTCTTGGAGTAGTTCATGAAAATATCTTCACCTTCGGCTATCATCGGACAAGCTGAGTCCACTTGTTTCGCTTTTCTGTACCTACATGTTCGCTCAAAGCTGATCGCACCGTAGAGGTCGGTCGACCTGCATTGTCAACTAGTGTCTATTCCCCCGACCGGATCATATGATCCGAAAAGGATCATATGATCCGGTTTTTCAACGTGATGCGCTGAACAAACCGCTCGTTGCACACCGATTCTGACACCGGAAATGGACTCAGCGCCGTTTCTCTACTCTTGGGCCGCAGTCGCTGGCAGTAGAAATTCGTAGTTGTCCGAGTACTACCATGCGGCAGACCGACGTTCCGAGTCGGCTTGACGTCGAGCTGCCGGCCAGCCCCGAGACCGCTGTGACCACCAAATAGGCACGAAGGGAGCGCTACGGGGGGGGGGGGGGTCCACGTGGCGACCGTCCCGAGCCCGGCGTCCACAGCGACACCAGCCCCAGCCGCCGCCGCCTCTCCCCTCCCGCTGGAGTGGCGTGGAACGGCCGGGGGGACGGTCTGCGTCCCGGCCGCCGCTCTCCCCGCTGCGGAGGCGGGCAGCCAGGCTCGCCCGCCCCATTACGGCCGCCACCCCCCGCGTCCCTAGCGCCCCCGCAGCGAAAAGACCGTGCTTTCCGCTCCTTCCCCCGCCCCACGCTCTCCTACCACTTCCATGTACTTCGCCGACCAGGCCCCCCGACCCACCGGCGTTAACCGGCGCGCCGGCGCCGCGTACTCCTCTGTGCGCCAGCGTGGCCCGCTCTGCCTGACCTCACACTTAGAACTTTAGTCACACACACTGGCCCCATTGAATGGGGTGGCATCCGTGCAAGTATCGCTCACCACCTGCTTTCCCTGCAGACGTGCTCTGAGCATACAGCCGTCGAAAGAGCTCCTTATGTGCTGCCGCGCACCTTTCTGGAGTATCAGGTCGACCTTTCTGCGTCTCGCTTCCCCTGCCCCCCCCGTCCCACCCCCCCGGCCTACTCGTGCCTCCAGCTCATGCACCCTCCTCCCACGTGTATGGCAGTCGTGAGTACCTCAAATGGTGGCTGTTCGTGTCCGTCGCGGCGGGGGGGGTAAGCGACACCACCAAACACAGACCAGACGGACGCGCTGCAAAGACAAGTTCGGTGCGTCTCTCTCCAAGTCCATGGTTTTGGCGTGAAGCGTGGGACCGCGCGCTCGTAGCTCGATTTCCGGCGATTCCCTATCTGCAAGTGCTGGAATCGACGATTTCATGTGAGGATCATATGATCCACCGGATCATATGATCCTTTTCGTCGGGAGAATAGACACTAGACACCGTGCCCAAGAAAGGATGTCACAGCAATGGAGAAAGACTGTACGTACGTCCGTTTTTATCCCCTCCAATCGCTGAGCGTGTTCCGTTCATTTGACGGACCGCCTCCCCACCGAGGGCCAATAAGAAGTCGTCATTTTGAATTTTCTCGAACAATGTGGTTGCGTGCGCGGCCAACCGATCGAGCCCGCGGATCACAGGGTAAAAGCAAAGCCCAGCGGGATCAGGCCACAGACGCTGGCGAGCTTCATGTCGCCGGCGCTGCCGCGACGGTGGTTGCGAGGTGCCCCCCGCTTCCCCCCCCCCCCCTGTATCCCGTGCTCGCCTCGGCGCAGTGCGCGGTGCGCTACGGCGGTGGGGCTGTCGTCTGCACCTCCGTGCCCGTCTCTGTGACGGTAGGCACACGGTAGCGGCAGGCTGTCTTCCCATTCTTTCCACCCCCCGCCGCCTCCCGCCGCCGCCGGCACGATGGCGGCCTTCATTTCCGGAGCCGCCCCCGTCCTGGGCGGCTCCACCTTTGTGGCCACCCCCGCCGCCGTGTCGGCACGCCGCGCCGTGGCGGGCGCGGCGGTGTCCCACCCCCCCATTCCCGCCCGGGGCGCTGCCCGCATGAGCGTGCCGTCGTCTGGGGAAGCCAAGGATGATAACGGGGCGCCGCCGCTGCCGCCGCCGCCGTCATCGCTGGTTACGACCAACCTGCCGTGGATGCGGCCGCCGCGCATTGCGCTCAAGCGGCGGGACGACATTAAGAAAATCATGGTCATTGGCGCGGGCCCCATTGTGATTGGGCAGGCGTGTGAGTTTGACTACTCGGGCACGCAGGCGTGCAAAGCGCTCCGGGAGGAGGGCTTCACCGTCGTGCTCGTCAACTCCAACCCAGCGTCCATCATGACCGACCCAGAGACGGCCGACCGGACCTACGTGGAGCCCCTCACGCCCGCGACGCTCGAGGCGATTATGGCGGTAGAGAAGCCGGACGCCATCCTGCCCACCATGGGCGGGCAGACGGCGCTCAACCTGGCGACCACCCTCGCCGAGTCGGGTGCCCTCGAGCGCCATGGTGTGGAGCTGATTGGTGCCAAGCTGGACGCCATTGCCAAGGGCGAGGACCGCCTCCTCTTCCGCGATGCCATGGAGCGCATCGGCGTGCCGTGCTGCCCGTCGGGGATTGCTACGACGATTGAGGAGGCGGAGCACGTGGCGGATAACGTCATTGGCAGTATGCCCCTGATCGTTCGTCCTGCATACACCCTTGGCGGTACGGGGGGCGGTATTGCGTACAACAAGGTGGAGTTTATGGAGCTGGCCGCGGGCGGGCTGGCCGCCTCCCCCACCACTCAAATTATGGTGGAGAAGTCTCTGCTGGGCTGGAAAGAGTACGAGCTGGAGGTTGTCCGCGACGGCGCTGACAACGTGGTGATTGTGTGCGGCATTGAAAACTTTGACCCAATGGGCGTCCACACGGGTGACTCGATCACCGTCGCGCCGACGCAGACGCTGACCGACAAGGAGTACCAGCGGCTGCGCGACTATTCCATCGCGATCATCCGGGAGATTGGTGTGGACACGGGCGGTAGCAACATCCAGTTCTCTGTCAACCCGCGCAACGGCGACGTGATCGTCATTGAGATGAACCCGCGGGTGTCTCGGTCGTCGGCACTGGCGTCCAAGGCCACGGGTTTCCCGATTGCCAAGCTCGCCGCTAAGCTCTCGTGCGGCATTGCGCTACCAGAGCTGAAGAACGACATCACGCTGCAGACGCCCGCGTGCTTTGAGCCCACCCTGGACTATGTGGTGGTCAAGGTGCCGCGGTTTGCGTTTGAAAAGTTCCCTGGCGCATCGGAAGTGCTGTCGACGCAGATGCGCGCGGTGGGGGAGGTGATGGCCATGGGCCGGACGTTTGTGGAGTCTTTCCAAAAGGCGCTGCGATCCATGGAGACGGGCCGCTTTGGCTGGTGCCTGGACGGGAAAGACAAGGTGTTTGCGTCGCGGGACGAGCTGGAGGCTGCCCTTCGTGTGCCGACTCCGGATCGAGTGTACTATATCTACTCGGCTTTCGCGGCGGGCCTCAGCGTTGAGGAAGTGTTTGACCTTTCTGCGTACGACCCGTGGTTCCTTCACAAGCTGCACGAGCTGGTGGAGCTGGCCGCCGAGGAGCTGCCCACCGGCGGCGGCGCGGCCGCGCTCGCGAGCATGACGGCTGGGTCGCTGCAGGAGATCAAGGCGGCAGGCTTTTCGGACCGCCAAATCGCTCATATCCTTGGTGGGGACCTGGACGAGGCGGCAGTGCGACAGAAGCGCAAGGCGCTCGGCATTACCCCTGTCTTCAAGACCGTCGACACGTGTGCTGCGGAATTTGAGGCGTTCACGCCCTACCTGTACTCATCGTACGAGTCGGCGGTATGGTGGGATGCGCCCGACGGCGCCGACGACGACGCCGGTGGGTCGTCCATGGAGGTGGGCAACGCCGGCGCTCGCTCTACTGAGTCGCCCCCATCAACGGGCAAGCGCAAGGTCGTCATCCTTGGTGGTGGGCCGAACCGGATTGGGCAGGGCATCGAGTTTGACATGTGCTGCTGTCATGGGCTCTTCGCGCTGCGGGATGCTGGCTTTGAGACGGTGATGATTAACTCCAACCCGGAGACCGTATCGACCGACTACGACTCGTCGGACCGGCTCTACTTTGAGCCGCTCACACTCGAGGACGTCATTGCGGTCATTGAGGCGGAGCGCCCCGACGGGGTGATTGTGCAATTTGGGGGACAAACGCCGCTCAAGCTTGCGCTTGGCCTGGAGGCCTACCTGGCCTCGGAAGAGGCGGCGGCGGCGGGTGTCACTGCGCGCATTCTCGGGACACAGCCGGCAGATATTGACGCTGCCGAGGACCGGGACCTTTTCATCGGGATCCTGAAGAAGCTGGGCATCACGCAGCCGGCGAATGGCATCGCGCGGAGCCTGGAGGAGGCGTCGTCGGTTGCCATTGACATTGGCTTTCCAGTGGTGGTGCGGCCTAGCTACGTGCTCGGCGGCCGTGGCATGGAGATTGTGTACACCCAGACAGAGCTGGCGCGCTACATGTCGGCTGACGTAGTAGTGGAGAGCGAACACCCGGTACTTATCGACCGCTTTTTGGACAATGCCATCGAGGTCGACGTGGATGCCATTTGCGACAGCACCGGCGCGGTGGTGATTGGTGGCATCATGGAGCACATTGAGCAGGCGGGTGTGCACAGCGGGGACTCGGCGTGCTCCCTCCCTACCGTCACCATTCCGTACAACGCAATGGTGACCATCCGCGCGTGGACAACGGCGCTCGCCAAGGAGCTGAACGTGGTTGGTCTCCTCAACATCCAATGGGCGGTACAGGGCGAGAAGGTGTTCATTCTGGAGGCCAACCCGCGCGCTTCCCGAACCGTGCCGTTTGTGTCCAAGGCGATTGGGCGGCCGCTGGCCAAGGTGGCGGCGCTCATCATGGCGGGCTACACGCTTGCCGACCTCAACTTTAATACCGAGATTGTGCCCCGTCACGTAGCGGTCAAGGAGGCTGTGCTGCCGTTTGCCAAATTTCCCGGTGCCGATATCCTTCTCTCCCCAGAGATGCGCTCGACGGGCGAGGTGATGGGGCTGGACACGACGTTTGCTGGCGCGTTTGCCAAGGCGCAGCTGGCCGCAGGGCTGGTCCTCCCCACGGTCGGCACCGTCTTCATGTCGATGAACGAGCGGGATCTGTCGGCGAGCGTGCCGCTGGCGCGGGACCTGTTGGACCTCGGCTTCTCCATCATGGCGACCAAGCGCACGCACGCGACGCTCCTCGCAGGTGGCCTTTCCCCCGACGACGTGTCCCTGGTGCTCAAGGCCAACGAAGGGCGCCCCAACGTACTCGATGCGATCCAGAATGGCGAGGTGGTCCTCTACATCTCCTCCCCGTCGGTGACCGAGGGGCAGGTTGACCCGGAGCGGGCGGTCCGGCGGGCGGCGCTCAGCAGCAACGTGCCGTTTGTGTCGACGCTCGCCGCCGCGCGGGCCATTGCCCAGGCGCTGCGGTCGCTGAAGTCGCAGCGCCTGGGCGTGAAGGCGCTGCAAGACTATTTCCCAGACTACAAGACGGAGTTTGTGCTGCCCGGCGCGGGCATGCCCGCCCGTGAGGACCTGTGCGTGTCGGCCACGGAGGGCGTGCCGTCGGCCGTTTGAGGTGGGGTGGTGGTGGTGGGGGGGACGATTTGTACGTTGCCTCGTGGGGGGGTTCAGCCCCGCCCCCTCGTTTCTTTTTTCCTTCTCTTTTGCCTACCTTCCGCCTCTCTTGGGAGCGGTGGGTGGTTAATAGCGTTCACAAGCTGTTGTTCTCATCACTTCATAGGGCTGTGAGGAGAGGGGAAGGGGTGCCCCAGTCCCGTCAAGACGCTTTCCCTCTTGACTATGGCACTGTCTTGCCGCCTGGGCTACCCCCTTCTGTCCGCCCCCGCACCCGCCCCCCCTCTCACACTGTCCATTTGGTCCATTCTTGCGCTCTTCATCCACTGGCACCCCAGTCGCCCCCCGCATCAAGCATGCGGGGAGACCTCCCTTCCCCCGCCACCCCTCCAAGAGGCGCTAACGGCAGCCGCCACGGTGACCGCATCCCTACCATGTCACCCCCGCGGACACCCCGGGGCTAAGGCACGCGTTCATTGGGGCGGAGGAGCTCCGTACGCTTGAGCCAGATACGCTTGACAACCCCTGGTGAAGCACCGACGCTGAACCCGAGAAAATACAGTGTCTGCCGTAGCCGCAATGAAGCGCTTTCGAATTTGTGAGCCTGTGTGTCCGTGAGAGAAAAATCGGCTTTTAATCCCTGTTGGTTTCTTTGTTGAGCAACAGGTCTTCTTCTTAAAGTGCCATCCGTGATCCATGACCACCGTGATCCCACAGACGAAACGTCAGCTCGTCAGTCTCGAGGGACCCGCCGCCGTCCCTGGCCAGCAGCAGCCCTCTTCTTGCCCGGCCGGCTCCCCTCCCCTGCATCTCCCTTCTAGTCAGCCCCTTTCCCCATCATACAGTGCAGTACGTGTGTGCGTTCCGCCCACTAGCCGCCCCCTTCCCTTACCAACGGGTGCCTCGGTCTGCTGTGGCAGGCGCCGTTCCCGCCCATCGTTCGCCGGCCCCTTGGCACCCCGACCAGCGCGTGTGCCGACGCTGCAACCGCCGCGGCGACGCCGTCGAGCCCGCGGCCATGGCCGCCGCCGCCACCGCGGCGGCCGCCGCCCGCGCCGCCCGCCGCGCGGCGTGCCGCGGCGGTGGCGGCGGCGGTGGCAGCGGCGGCGGCGCAGGCGTCACCGGCAGCGGCGGGAATGGCGGTGGCGGTGGGGGTGGCGGCGGTGGCGGCGGCTGGCCGTCTGCGGCGGCCACGCCACGGGACGGAGGCGCCACCCGGTCCTGCACGGGGAGGTGGGGGGCGGCGGCGGCGGCGGCGGCGGCGGCGGCGCGGCGGGGGCTGGCCAAAAAGGCCAACCGCAATCTTGTGCGCGGCGGACCTCAGCGGCAGCAGTACGTGGAGGGTCGGGTGGGGTCTGCCCGCCTCGGCTTTTAAGGGGGGGGGCGGGTTGCTGGGGGTTGCGGCCGTTTGCCTGGCGTTCTCGGTAATGGCGCTGACTAGTCGGGGAGCAAGGGTGATGCGGGGGGGAGAGGAATGCGGGGGGGGGAGCGGTGCGGCGGGGGCGTCTCGACCCTTGCCCGCATCGTTGCCGGCCATCCGGTTTGTGTCGCCGCTGCTGACCGGCGCGGCCTGTCTCTGTGCGAGGGCCTCGGGGCTCCCTCTACTATTGCCTGTCCTCTTCTTGTTGGGGCTTTTCTTTTTGACCTCTCCGCTCTGTTCCCACACCTGCTGCGCTTCCCTCCCCGCGCACGTGCACGGCGGGCCGGCGGCACGGTCGGCGGTCGGCGGTCGGCGGTCGGCGGTCGGCGGGGGGGGGTGCGGTTTTTGTGGTGGTGTTGGGGGGGCGGCAGCTCGCCAACGGAGCTGGCGGCGCTCGCGGCGGGCGTCAAGGCGCACGCGGCGGCGCTGCGGCTGGGCCCGACGGTCATCACGTCGGCGGCTCCGAGTGACCGCCTCGGCGCGTACGAGGCGTGGATCGACGCGGGGTACGTTAGGAGGTCGTGGCGGTGGGGGGGGGGGGGGGGGAGTCGAGGAGCACCCGTCCCCGGGGGCCACGGGGCAGACGTGCGCTGTTGAGCGGGGGTGTAGCGGAGGGGTACGGGCGGGGGGGCGCGTCTGACGACCGCCGCCCCCCCCGCGCGGGGCGGCACGCGCGGCGTCATTGCGCGTCGGCCCGGGCCGTCGCGCGCGCTCCTTTCCCCCTGCGCCCTACAGAGCGCAGCTTCTGCTGGCGCGGGCGGCGGGGGCCCCGCGAGCCGCCGCGTCCGTGGGCGCGGCCCTCGCCCCGCGGTGCGCAACCCGCGCTGACGTTTCCTTCCCGCCCCCGCCCGTCGTGCCTGCCTTTGCTGTCCCCGACGCGCCCGCGCCGCTCCCCCGCTTGTGTTCCTTGGCCCTGTGTGGCGGGCCGCCGCTTGCCCCCCTTGCGCGTCGTGGTGTTTCAACTGGTGTGCCTCCCGCTATTGCCCCTCCCCGCCTCCCACCGGCCCCCCGCTGCTGCTCTCCCCTCCTGCCCCTGCCGCCCTTCCCCACCACCGCTCCCTCCTCTCCCCCCCCCTCTTTCTTAGCATGCACGGCGAGATGGGCTACCTCGCCCGCCCCGACCGGCTGGCACGGCGGCGGGACCTGAACCTCATCCTCCCGGGCGTCCAGTCGGTCATTGTCACGTCGCTGGTCTACTGGCCGGGCACCACCGGCTTCCCGCCCTCCCACCGCGTTGCGCCGCCGCTGCCGCCGGCGCGGCGGCGGGCTCGCGAGGCAGCGGCGGCGGCGGCAGCAGCAGCAGCAGCAGCAGCAGAAGAAGAACAAGCAGCAGCACGAGCAAGAAGATCAGGAGGTGCCAACGAGAGCGTGGGGGCGGCGGCTGCAGGGCACGCGCCGTCGGGAGCACCCGTGGGGAGGGCGCCCCCGCCGCCGCCCCCCCCCGGCCCCGCCCGGGGCATCGTGTCGGCCTACGCGTGGGGCGATGACTACCACAGCCTGCTGGGCAGCCGGCTGGCCGCGCTGGCCACCTCCCTCCACACCGCCGCGGGCGGCGTTGGCCGCCACTACGTGGACACGGGGGCGCTGCTGGAGCGGGACCTGGGCGCCCGCGGGGGCCTCGGCTGGGTTGGCAAAAACGCTATGCTCATCCACCCGCGGCTGGGGTCGGGCTTCTTCCTCGGCGAGCTCCTCTCCACCCTCCCCCTGCCACCCGACGGGCCGCCCGCGGGCAGGTCCCGCGGCGGGTGTGGCGGCTGCACCCGCTGCCAGGTGGCGTGCCCGACGGGCGCGCTGGGCACCGACTACGTCGTCGACGCCCGCCGGTGCGTGTCGTACCTGACGATTGAGCTCAAGGGCCCCATCCCGGTGGACCTCCGCCGCGGCATGGGCGGCCGCGTGTACGGGTGTGACGTGTGCCAGGTGGTGTGCCCGTGGAATGGCTACGCCTGGGAGGGGGGGGGCGCGGCTGGCAAGGGGGGCGTGGCGGCGGCCGCTGCCGTTGCCGCTCCCGCTGACGCCGACGCCGACGCCGACGCCGACGCCGACGCTGACGCTGACGCCGACGCCGACGCCGACGGCGGTGGGGGCAGCAGCCCCCTCTTTGGCGCCGTCACCGCGGCCACCACCTCCCCCGCGCTGGTGCCCCTCCTCACCGCCACCGACGCGGCCTTTCGTGCGCGCTACGGCGCCACCGCCGTCGGCCGCATTGGCCGCGAGCGGATGGCGCGCAACGCGGCGGTGGCGCTGGGCAACGTGGGGGGGGCCGCCGCGGCGGCGGTGCTCGACGCTGCCGCGCTGGCAGACCCGTCGGCGCTCGTGCGGGAGCACGCCGCGTGGGGCGCCGCCCGGATACGGGAGCGCCTCGGGGGGGGCTCCCGGGGGGGGGGGGGGGGGGGGGGGGGCGGAGGGGGCGCTGGGGGCGGGGGGGGGGGGGGGGGGGGGGGGGGGGGGGGGGGCGGGGACGGGGCGTGGGCGGGGGGGGGGGGGGGGGGCGGTTAACAGACGCTTGTGGACATGTGAAGCGACCGGGGTGCCCCTGCCGGGGTCACCGGCCGCCCCCCGGCCACCGCCCGTGCTACTGCACCACCAGTGTCCGCTCAGGGGCGACCCGCCGCCGACGCGGGGCAGCGCCGGCCATTGCCTCTGGCCTTCGAAAAGGCGGCAGGACGGGGAACAGAGGAACACGGCGGCCCGCAAGAGAGCCACAAAGTGGTATAGGCGCCCCCACACAACGCGCGCGCAGAGTCACCCTCCCCCCCCCCCCCCCCGCCAAAGGCACCGCCACAACCCAGAAGACCGCAAAGGACCGAGGGAAATCCCTACCACCCCCTCCGCCATCCGCCGCCCCGGCCCCCATCTCGGTGCCCCCCGCCCCTGACAAGGCCGCCTGTCGTGGCCGACGCAGCCGTCAAGGTTCCAGTGCCCCGGCCATTGGCTTGCCAACGCCCCTCCCCCCCACCCGCGCCCACCCACCTTGCCCGTGTCTCCCTCGCCCCGGCCCATCCCCCTGCCCCACCGCCCGCCCATTCCCCCGCCCCCACCGCCAACGCCGTCCCCCCCGCGCCCCATCTCTCCTTCCCAACAGCTCCCCCGGCCGCCTCGCTTGGCCACAGCCCCACGCCCCACCCCCGCCCTTGCTGTATTACCCGCGCCCGGACGCAGCCGCACCGCCCGCCGCCCCAGCTGCGACCGGGTGGCCCCCGGCGCCGACGGCACATCAGTAGTAGCGCCCCCCCCCCCCCACCCCCCCCCCCCCCGCCCCCGGCGGGGATGGCGACTGCAGCGGGTCCATCTCCATTGGCGACACCCCCCCCGCAGCCCCCCGCGGTGGCCGGGGCGTCGGTGTCATCACCGCCACGCCGCCGCTGGCCCAGCCGCCCACCCCCCCGGCGCGGGCACCAGCGGCAGCGGCACCACCCACCCCACCACCCGCCGGCCGCCCCGCCGCGGGGGTGGCCACCGTCGCGGCGGCAGACCCCCGGCCCGGCGGCGCGCGGCCGCCCCCAGCCGCCGCCGCCGCCGCCGCCGCCGCCGCTGTGGCCGCGGCGGTAGCCGCCGCGGTGGTTGCCGCGGCGGCCGCCGCGCTGGCGGCCGCCGCGGCGGTCGTGGCGTCGAGGTAGGCGTGCAGCTCGTCCACGTCCTCCTGCGTCAGCTCAATCGCGGTGGGTAGGCGGCGGAGCATGGTGGCCGCCACCCCACACCCCCAACCCCCCACCGTGGAGGAAGGAAAGGGCGGAGAAGCAGGGGGAGAGGGGAGGGGAGGTGGGATTACGGGGGTGAGAGTGATGGGGTGGAGCCAGGGGGAGGGGAGACGCGGGTAGGCGGCGCGGAGGGGGGGGAAGACGTCTGCGCGGAGGAGTGGGCTGCGAGGCGCCGCGGCCGCGTCGCCGTTTGTCGGCGGCCCGCGTCGCCGTTTGTCGGCGGCCCGCGTCTGTCGGATGCACTGGCACACCCTATTTCAAACTGACCCCCGAGACTTTGGCTTCTTCTCCACGGAAAATGGCCAAAGATGATTTTAAGGGCTTTCAAGTGTTCAAACCAGAGACCGTGAACCCCCCCCCCCCCCCCCCCAGCTCCTCGTCGACAGCCCCCTGTGACAGGCACCGGCGCGTCCTCCCCACTCCACTGCCGTGCGACGCGCATGAGCGGGACGGCCGCCGTTTGGCAAACGCGGGGCGGGCGGGGCTGACCAAGCATGGCAAGAGGGGCGCCAAGTGGGGCGGTGCGGAGCTTGTTGGGGGAGGCCCCCCACCGCGGCGCTCCAGGCCGACGCGGCCGGCCGCGTCCTCCCACCGGCGGCGCAGGGCGCGGCGTGGCGCAAGTCGGGGAGCTACGCCAAGCGCCCAGACGCGGCAATGACGGTCAGGCTGACGCTCCGGTGCACCTGCAATGGCATTTGAGGCGGCGTGGACGTGCCGATGCCTCTGCGAGAGGCCTGCTGCTGCTGCTGCTGCTGCTGCTGGCGCCCCCCGTTCCCGGCCCCGCCAGAGGGACGACCCTGTGGAGGGGCCCCCGCTGTGGGTCACCCGCCTTGGTGCGCGGCAGAAGCATGACTAATGGTTGCTGCGCTGCTGTCACGCGGCACAGCAGGCCAGGGCGGCGGGGCGGCCACGGCGCTCCCCGCCCGCGAGCCTTTCTCCCCGCGCACCACGGCGGTCCCGCGCGCCGGGGGACCCCCGGCCACCACAAGGACGGCGCGCACCTGCCGACCGTGCGGGCATGCGCACCCCAAACTCTGGCACACGGCATGGGGACACCAGCCGACCGGCACTTTGCCCACCGACACCAACCCCCTGCCCCCCTTCCCCCCTCGACCCCCCCCCCCCCCCCCCCCACCGTCCTCGCCCTCTCCCCACCTCCCGTCTCCCCCCGCCAGGGGCACCCCCCCCCCCCCCCCCCCCCCCCCCCCCCCTTCACGCCTCTGATTCAAATGGCGGAATCCACCCCCCCGTCAGCCCCGCGTCCACCGCGGCGCGCCCCCCCCCCACCACCGCCAGCTCCACGACCAGCCCCACAGCCAGGTACAGGGCGCCAGTGGCCCAGCCGGCACCCCCCCCCACGCCACCCCCGTCGCCCCCCGCGGCGGCTGTTGCAGCGGCAGCGGCGGCAGCAACGGCGGGGGCAACCACAGCCGACCGCCCCCCGCCCCCCATGAGCACCGCCACGCCCACCCCATTGGCACACGCCAGCCACTTGGCGAGCGCAAACGCCCCCGCCGCCCCGTCGGCAAGGTGCACGTTGCGCCGCGTGCCGCCCGTGTCAGACCGGATGACAAACCGGTAGGTGACGCCAAAGAGGAAGGCCACCCCCGCCGCCGACGCGACGGCCAGCACCGCAATGGGCGCCACCGGTAGCAGCGGCAACGCCCCGGCGGTGGCGGCGGTGGCGGTGGCGGCGGTGGTGGTGGTGGTGGTGGTGGTGGCGGCGGCGGCGGCGGCGGCGGCAGCGGCGGCGGCGGCGGCGGCGGTGGCGGAGGCGGTCGTAGCGGGGGCGGCGGCGTCGACAAAGACGGGCCCGCCGAGCAGGGAGCGCCCGACGGTGGCGACCGCCGCCGAATCAGACTGCAGCAGCGGCACCGCCGCCGCCACCGCCGTCGCGCGGACGGCCGACGCACCCGCCGCGGCGGTGAGCCCGGCCTTTACCGACGCCACCCGCTGGGCGGGCGAGAAGGACGGCGTGGCGGCCACGGGCGTGGGGGGGGGGGCACCCGCCGCCGCTGCCGACTCGTCGTCGGCAGCGTCGGTTGGGGGTGCAGCCGTCGCTCGCGGTGGCCGCCACGACCGCGGTACGTGGCGCGCCACGGCGGCGGCGGCGGCGGCGGCGGCGGCGGCGGCGGCAGCGGCGGTGGCGGGGCGGCCGCCCAGGCGACGGCCGCCGCCGGGCGCCGCCACCCGCGGGCGCCACCGCGGAGTAGACGACAGCCCAGCGGCGGCGGCGGTGGCGACCGCGGGGGCGGGGGTGTAGAGGGGCGCCGCAAACGCGGTGGCGGTGGCCGCCGCCGCCGCCGCCACAGGCCGCAGCCGCCGCCGCCCCGGCGGCGGGCAGTGGCGGACGGACGCCATGGGGTGCCGGGGAAGCGGGGGGGAGGAGGGGGGAAGAGGAGAAGACGGGGTAGCGGTGAGACGCGGGCGGGGCGTTGGGTGCTTGTCTCCGACAAGAGGGGGGGGGGCGGGACCGCCGAGGAGAGGGGGGACAGTGACGCCGTGGAGGCGGTGCGGGTGGCGGCGGCGGGGCGAGGGCTCTTGCGATCGCCGGGGCCGGATCTCTCTTCCAACGTGTATTTCATCAGCTGGCTGTGCCACCTGGACTTCTCTTCCGCCTCTTCACCGTCTCCGTCAATGATCTCACCCCTGACCTCGATCGACTACGAGATGGCCAGACCGCCGCGGGGACGTCGCCACGCTTTGTATGTACGTCCGCACGACCTCGCCACGCGCCTGCGCGCCCCGTAGCGGAAGAGCCTCTTGGACAGGTGCGGGGGCACACAAAGAGAGCGCAACGTTTCTCGCACCTCCTCTCTCTTCTTTCTTCTTCTCTTTGGACTGGCGGAAACAAGGGGTGTGCGCGCCAGGGACAGGGGCAGCGAGGTCAACAGGGCCTCTCCTCGTTTCTTTTTTTTCAGCGGCACGCCGGCCCACTGGCGGCGCCCTCCCCCGCGGCGGTCGCCCACTCGAGGCCGTCGCGGGAGCCCCAGGCGTCGCACCAGCCGCCCGCCGCCGGCGGCGGTGGCACCGCCGGCGCCACCAGCCCGTCGCCGGCAGCGTCAAGGACGGGGGCGCCCGCCCAGCAGGACGGCGGCACGCCGACCCCGCCGCCGTCACCCCCGCCGTCCCAGTCGCCGCCGCCGTCGTCGCCGGCATCCTCCTCGGCAACGGGCAGCAGGGGCGCCGCCCGCTGCGACGGGCGGCGGGGGGGGCGGAGCGCTACCGCAGGCGTGGCGGCGACCGCGGGGGCACCGGCGGCAGCCGCCGCCGCGGCGGGCGGGAAGCCGACCGCGTCTGCAGCGGCGGCGGGGGCGTCGGCACGCAAGTCGACGTCGTCGCCGCCGCCGCCGCCGCTGCTGGGCACGAGGAACGACTGGCCACCCAGGAAGGACCCGTCCGCCGCCACCCACGACAGCGTGTCGGCGCGCGGGGGGGAGCGCCACCGCCGCACGCCGGGCGTGTCCCCGTCGCTGCCGCCGCCGCCGCCGCCGCCGCCGCCACTGCCACCGACGCCGTCGCTGCCACCGCCGTCCCCACCGCAGCCGCCGCCACCGTCGCTGCCGCTGCCGCTGCCGCCACCGCCGCGCGCTGAGGGGGGTGTGTGCCCCACAAGGAAGGACTGGCCGGCCAGCCCACCGCCGTCTGCCCACGACAGCGTGTCCCCCCGCCCGGGGGGGGTCCAGCCGCCGCGCCGGTCGGCGACCGCGCCGGCGGGGGCAGCCGCAGCAGCGGCGGCGGCGCCACCGCCGCCGCCTGCATCAGCGGCGCCGCCCCCCGCCACGGCTGGGCTCACCAAAAACGACTGCCCTGCCAGCCGGCCGTCGGCCACCCATGACAACGTGTCCCCCCGGACGGGGGGCGCCCAGCCGGGTGCGCGCGCTGCCGCGCTGCCCCCCCCGCCGTCGCCCCCCCCCCCGGGGCCCACGAGGAAGGACTGCCCCGCCAGCCGCCCGTCGGCCACCCACGACAACGTGTCCCCGCGGGGGGGGGCGGCCCAGCCGGCCGCCCCACCCCCTCCAGCCCCGCCGGCGGCAGGCGCACCAGAGGCCGCCACGGGCGGCGGCGACGGCGGCGACAGCGGTGACGGCGGCGACGGTGGTGACGGCGGCGGCCACGGCGTGGCGGCGGCCGCCGACGGCGTCGGCGCGGCGGTGGTGCCGACGAGGAACGACTGGGCCGTCAGGGCGTCGGTGGCGGCCCAGGCGAGCGTGTCGGACCGCGGGGGGGGGCGCCACGGCACGGCCGCCGCGGGGGGGGGGGGGGGCGGGGGGCCGGCCGGGGCGGGGCGGGGGGGGGGGGGCGCGGCAGGAGCGCCGCCGCCGCCGCCGCCGCCCGTCGCGGTGACCCCCGTGGTGGGGAGGCCAACCCGCTTGGGCGGCGACACGCCAGCCGCCGCGCCGGGACGGCCGCCAACGCGGCCCCGCCCGCGCGGGTGGGCGGGGGGCCCCGCCGCCGCCGCCGCCGCTGACGCCGGCCCGCTGCCGTGGTTACTGCCGACCTCGACGACGCCGCCGTCGCCGTCGCTGCCCACACGGGGGGGGGCGCCAGCGGGTATGGCTGGTGTTCCCGCCGCCACCGCCGCCGCCGCCGCTGCTGCTGCTGCGGCTGCTGCGCGAGCCCCCCCAATGCGTACTGGTACGGGCGGGGGGTGCGCCACGGCCGCCACCGAGGCACCAGCCAAGGCAGCGGCGGCAGCGGCCGGCGTGGCGCCCGAGGCGGCCGACGGGGCACCCGAGGCGAGGATGGCGTCGGCAGCGGCGTCGCCGTCGGCAGCGGCGCCGTTGCGGGGCCCACCGCCGGCCGGGGCGTCGGCGGCGTTGGTGGTGGCCGGGACGGCTGTAGCAACCGCCTTGGACGCCCCCGCCCCCGCCGTGTGGGGCACCAAAAAGGAGGAGCCCCCAAAGTCCCCATCGGTCACCCACGACAGCGTGTCCGCGCGGGGGGGGGGGCGCCACCCGCCCACCCGCGCTCGTGGCCGGGTCGCCGCGGGGGGGGCGGGGGGCGGCGCCGCCGCCGCCCCCGGTGCAACGGCGGGTGGCGCCGCCGCTGCCGCCGCCGCCGACACGTTGGAAGAAGGCGGAGGGGCGGCGGTGGTGGCGGCTGTGCTGGCGGCGGCGGCCGCCCCGCCAGGGTCCTCCCCCTCGCAAGGGAGTAGCCCCCGCACCGGCGGAATGCCGCCCCTGTCCCCACCGGCGGGCTGCCCGTCCGCGGCGTGTGGGGTGAGAAAGGACTGGGCGGCGAGGTGGTCGTCGGCTGCCCATGCAAGGCTGTCACCAGAGGCGGGCGGCCGCCAGCCGGCCGCCGCCGCCGCTGCAGCCGGAGAGGGGGCGGGCGGTGCCCGGGACTCGGGACCGTCATGGGTGTCCCCGCCGCCGCTGCCGCTGCAGCCGCCGCCGCCGCCGCCGCCGCCGCCGCCGCCACCGCTGCCGCTGCCGCCGCCGTCACCGTCGCCGACACCCCCGCCGGCACTGGCGGCGGCCAGGCGGCTGCCGGCGCCTGCACTCCCAGCCAGCCCCGCGGGCGCTCCGCCGCCCGGGGGGCGACCCCCTCCCCCCCGCCCCCCCCCCGCGCCGCCGGCACCCCCGCCAATGGCCAGGCGACCGCCCGGCCGCGGCCGCGCGCCGAGCGCCTTCCCTACCACCGCCGCCACTGCCGGCGACGCGTCGGTCACCGCCGGCGCCTCCTCGCTGTCGCGCCCACGGCGGGACGGTGGCGACGGCGGCGGCGGCGACGCGGAAGGTGGCGACGCCGACGGCGCCGACAGCGGGCTGCCCGGCCGCCCCCCCCCGCGCCAGGGGAGGCGGCCACGGGGGGGCGGCGGGAGGCGCGTGGGGGGGGTACCGCCCCCGCCCCCCGCAGACGCTGGCGCCCCTCCCCCCCCCTCGCCGCCGCCGCCGCCGCCGCCACCGCCGCCTCCCCCACCGCCGCTGTCCGCCTCAGGGGTGCCCCGCACCAGGGGGGGAGGCGACGCCCGGACGGGTGTCCCTGCCCCGGCCGCGCCGCCACCGCCAACGCCAGCGCCGCCAGTGCCGCCGCCGTTGCCAGTCCCAGCCCCGCCGCCGGCAATGCCGCCGACGCAACCGACATGGCCGCCGCCAACGCGTGCAGCGCGGTGTACGCCGCGCGGCAGCGCCGCCATGCGCGGCAGGGCGGGGCGGCCACCGCGGCGGGGCACCGCCGCCGCCGCCGCCGCCGCCGCCGCCACGGCCGCCGACGTCGAGGGGGGCACGCCGCCACCGCCACCGCCACCGCCACCACCGCCGGCGGCCGCGGCGGGCACGCTGCCCACCGACAGCGGCCGCCGGCGGGGCCGGCGGACAGGGGCGGCAGCAGCGGCGGCGGCGGCGGCGGCGGGCAGCGGCGGCGGTGGCGGCCGCCGGCCGCCCCCACCGCCGACGCCCGCCCCGCCGCGCGGCAACGCCCGCGGCGGGGACGTTACCCGCGGCGGCGCTCCCGCCGCTCCCCCCCCCCCCGTTGCGGCCGCCGCAGCTGCCCCTCCCGCGGGGGAAGGGGACACCCCGTCGGTCGCCGCCGCCGCCGCCGTCGCCGCCGCCGCCACGGCCGCCGCGGCGGCCGCCGCGACCCCCCGGGAGGGGGTGGAGCGGGGGCGCCCGCCGCCGGGCGCGGCGCCCGCAAACCGGTGCGTCCGCGGGAGCGGGTGGGGGCGGGGGCGGGGGCGGGGTGGCGGGGGGGGGGGGGCGCCGGCGGCAGCACCGACAGCGGCGGCGGCAGCCGCGGCGGGAGTTGGGGGAGGCGCACCCGCCGGCGCCATGGTCAACGGCAGGTGGCGCCGACGGGGAGGCGGGCGACGGCCCACCGCGGGGACGACAGCGGAGGCGGCGGAGGCGGTCGGCGCAACTGGAGAAGGGACGGGATACAGACGGGAGATGGAGGTGCCTCGGGGAAGGGGCAACGGGGGACTGGAGCGGATGGGTGGCGGCGATAGGGAAGGGTGGTGGACGGGGCAGCGGCGGGGGGTGGGAGGGCTGACGACGAGGCGGCACGGTGGGGACGGGGGACGCGGGCGGGCGGAGGAGAGCGGCGTGGGGGGGGGGGCGGTGGCACTCTTGCCTACACTGTCGACGGGCTGCGTCACCGTTTCGTGCCACGTTGCGCCGCGAGCGGGCGTTCTCTGTGGGGCCTCGCGCGGCGGTGCACCACAACGGGTTGCGGTCCTCCTCTCTCTCCCAGTCCTGAGCCACGCGTCAAACATTTTACTCCTCTTTCCGTTCAACTCTCTCCAAGTGGAGATGAAAAGAATGAAAACAGCAGGAGAGCACTTTGCCTGGAGAAAGCGGGGTCAGGTGAGTCACCGTGATAAATTCTGAAAATCTGTGCTAAAATCTGACCTGTCTTCCGCCCAAACAGTCGTATCTCCTAGGTACACGAGTGACGATCTTCGCTATGGAGGCGCCAAAGACGACCGCCCAAGCAGTCCCGCTCATCATGGAGCGCGTCCGTGCCGGGGAGCTGCTCAAGGATGCTTTGTTGGCCGTTCACGGGTCCACGGGCTTCACTGTGGGGGCGCTGAGGACGACCTACTACGTTGCCCGGGGGGGGGAAGGGGGTGCACCATGGCAACAACATCTTGATGGCGGCGGAGGACCTGGCGCTGCTGTAAGTAGTGCAGGCCTTCAGCCACACCAAATGCCCCCTCACCCGGCCACAACTGGCCTCCCTCGTGCGGGACCCGTGGGGCAAAAAGGTCGGCGAGACGTGGGCACGGTCCTGGGTCAAGCATCACCGGGAGCACCTCTCCTCCCTCACGGCCAAGGCACTCGCCGATAAGCGCAACTCGACCTCAGTGTTTGAGGAGGTCGTCTAATGAGCTGACCAGGTGGAGAAGATCTTGAAGGACCACAGCCTCCCCCCCTCTGTCTTCCTCAACTACGACGAGTGCCGCCTCGTTGGGGGGCGCGACCGGCTGGCCTTGCAACGCATAAAAGCTGCCGACCGAGAGCGCCCGAATGCTGCCAGCACTCGGGGGGCCACTGTGGCCTCCATGTTGACCTTTGTGGCCGCAAATGGGGCTCCCTTCCTGTCCGTGTACATCTTCCGCGCGCGCTTTGGGGACAATGATGCGGCAGCCACGCGCTTCACCCTGTCACGCGTGCAGCAGCGGACCAGAGGCAACTGGCTGCGGCTGCGCCGCTCATGACAACGGGACGGTCCACGAGGGCGGCGCCCAGCAGCCGCGCCAATAGGCGGGTCTCCGCCGGTGGCCCACTCGGCGCCGCAAGGAGGAACAGAGCGGCGGCAGTGGTGGCGGCAGGGAGGCTCCGAGGGCAGCGCACGCAGCGGCGGAGCGGGAGGTGGCTCGATAATTTGGCGTCGAGGCGGCAGCGCCGGTGGGGGCGGCGGTCGGCAAAGGTCAGCTGGGCCAGCTGCTCGTGGCGGCCTGCGAGCCACCCGCCGCGCCGCCGCGGCCGCAGCAACGGCGGCTGCCCAGCGCGGGGCGGCGACAGGGGAGCGGAATGACGACTAACGGGGCGGCCATTGCCGTGGCGGCCACCACTCGCTCCCCTGCAGCGGCTGCCGCGACGGCGGCAACCAGCGCGAGTGCGGTGGGGCCGCCTACCGCCGTCTCCGGCCGCCACAGGCGACGGCGGCGCACCAGCTGTTGCCAGCCGCCACCGCAGCCGCCGCCACCGCCGCCCAGCCGCCATCGGTAGTCGCAGCGACAGCGGCGGCTGCGGGCAATGCCGCCACCGTTGTGCCAGCCGCGACGACTACGATAGCCGCAAGGGCCGCAGTGGCGGGGGCGGCCGCGGCGGCGACGGCGGCGGTGCCATCACACTGAGAATGGGCGCGTCGCAGGGCGCCGCCACTCGGGGCACCCGCTTCACGTCGCGGGCGGCGGCCGTCACCACGGCCTCCCGCTGTCCGTAGCCAGTCGGCGCGGGAGTGGCCGTCGCCAGACGGGACGGCCGCGGGCACAGGCAGAGGAAGGGGGACTACGGACAGTGGGGGCCGGTGAGGCCGACCGGGGGGGGGGGGGGGGGGGGGGGTCCTCGGTGGGGAGAGGGGGGGGCCGGCAGCCGGCGGTGCCGCCGCGGCCAGGGGGAAGAGGGGACCAGACAGCGACGGCGCAAGCCACTCTGCCCCGGCGGCGGCTGGTGGCGCCGGCGGCATCCCCGGCAGGGATGTGGGGGCGTCGCGATGGTGGCGGCGGCAGCGGCCGCGCGGAGGTGGTGCAGACGGGTGCGGATGGGCGGCGGGGTGTGGTGCCCCAAGGCGGATGAGCCGTGGCATTTGCATTGTTGTGGCGTCGAGGTCCACGTCACGCAGGCGGTGGGAGGGGCCCCTCTGGCCACGGGGCCGCACGCCTGCCGATTGGCCTTTTTTTTGGAGGGTGTCTGGGGCCCCGGCTTGATGTTTCCTTTGTGCATGGCTGTCAGGCACAACACACTGATAATACATATATGTATACACCGCTGCTGATCTGGCGCGACCTGGGACTCTATTTTTACAGGGCCACCGCGCGCGCACGCGTGCGCGGGCCGCCACCGCGGGCACGGCTGGACGGCCCGCCGCCCCCCAAGTGTGCGCATCGGAAGTCAGAAGCTCTTTGCCACACTGCGATGGAGGGCTCCCAAAGAGGCGGTGGCGACCTCATGCTGGTGGAGCGCGATGGATTTCGCACGGTCAAGCTCGAGGCGGTGGTGGTCACGCTGGAGCCTGGGCTGGGCCTGCTACTCGCAACGGTCGATAGGCAGCGGTCGGTGGCCGTTGGTGGCAACGCCGGGGCTGTAGACTGGGACGATGCTGTACCGCTGCTGCGTGGCCGTACCCGGGTGGACGCTGTTGACGTGGCCGGGTGTGTCCGGGGGGGAATTACCGTCACAATCCCACCGGTGGACGGCCGAGGGAAGGAAGAGGTGCGTCGCCTGCGCACGGGGTCGACTGTCGTTACGGACCGGTGGGTGGAGCGGATCGCGCCGTGGCTGGTACCGTGGTTGGCCCTGGTGCGCAGTCAGGTCGTCGAGTCGGCGTCGGTCGCCCCAGGTGGCCATGGCACTGTGGTGAAGGCATCTGCAACGGCCGCCCTGGCCTCCCATGAGGCTTGGGCATCGGCCAGTGTCGCGCTCGGGGGGGTTTCCAGTGTGTTGCGACACGCTGGAGCTGGTGTCACGGCCCTTGGGCACGCGCTGAACAGCAATGAAGAATGGGTGAGGGCTGGAGAGTCCATCCCCATTGCTGGTCCCATGGTAGTGTGCTTGGCCGCCGTGTGCCGTATGTGTGCGGCGGTGGAAGCGGAAAGGCAGGGCCTGGTGTCGGTCATGGCGGATGCCCGTCGACAGGCGGAGGTGTGCGTCTATGCGCTGTTGCTGAGTACGCGACGTTCGGACGGGAATGGTGTGGTGGCTCGCGGCCTGTTGCACCAGTTGTCTGCGTTGGAGGATGACGTGTGGAAGCTGCTGCAATTTCGGGTGAGCTGTCGACGCAAGCGGGATGGCTTTGGGTTCTTTCGGGGCGAGGTGCCGTCGGCAGTGATGACGCACCTGATGAAGCTTGGCATCGAGCTGAATACGTTACTATCGCTTGCGGCACTCGAGCCGCGGCACACCGCCCCACATGAAGTTCTTCCGCCATTGCCGCCGCCTGCCGTCCTACCGTCGTATCCTGCGCTGGAGCCGTACAAAAACACAGCGGCGACGGGCGATGTGGGCGCCAAGCGCAATTTGGGCCATTGCTACCGGCAAGGATTGGAGGTGGCCAAGGACGAGGAGCGGGCGGTGGGGCTGTACAAAGAGGCGGCTGCGACGGGCAATGCGGTCGCCAAGTCTAACTTAGACCATCGCTACGAGCAGCGATTCGGGGCTGCCAAGGAGGAGAAGCGGGTGGTGGGATTGTACGAGGAGGCGGCTGCGACGGGCGATGCGGTCGCCAAGTCCAGCTTGGGCCAGTGCTACGAAAAGGGATTGGGGGAGGCCAAGGACGAGAAGCGAGCGGTACAGCTGTACAAGGAGGCTGCCGCGGCGGGCGATGCCGGCGCCAAGTCAAACTTGGGCCAGTGCTGCCGGCAAGGGCTGGGGGTTGCCAAGGACGAGAAGCGGGCTGTGGGGCTGTACAGGGAGGCGGCGGCGGCGGGCAACGCGGTCGCCAAGCGGAACTTGGGCTTTTGCTATCAGCTGGGATCGGGGGTGGCCAAGGACGAGAAGCGGGCCGTGGTGTTGTACAAGGAGGCGGCGGCGGTGGGCGACCCGGTCGCCAAGCGCAAATTGGGCCATTGCTACCGGCAAGGATTGGGGGTGGCGAAGGACGGGAAGCAGGCGGTGGGGCTATACAAGGAGGCGGCGGCGGCGGGCGACGTGGTCTCGAAGTCCAACTTGGGCTTTTGTTACGAGCAGGGATTGGGGGTGGCAAAGGACGAAAAGCGGGCTGTGGGGCTGTACAGAGAAGCGGCGGCAGCGGGCAATGCGGTCGCCAAGTCCAATTGGGGCCATTGCTACGAAAAGGGCTTGGGGGTGGCCAAGGACGAAAAGCGGGCGGTGGAGTTGTACGAGGAGGCGGCCGCAGCGGGCGATGCGCTCGCCAGGCGTTACTTGGCGTATTGCTACCGGCAGGGAATTGGGGTGACGAAGGACGAGAAGCTTTCCGTGCGGCTGTACGAGGAGGCGGCGGTTGCGGGCGATGCGGGCGCCAAGTCAAACTTGGGCCATTGCTACGAAAAGGGATGGGGGGTGGTCAAGGACCAGAAGCGGGCGGTGGGGCTGTACGAAGAGGCGGCGGCGGCGGGCAATGCGGTCGCCAAGGCCAACTTGGGCTTTTGCTATCAGCAAGGATTGGGGGTTGCCAAGGACGAGAAGAGGGCGGTGGGGCTTTACAAGGAGGCGGCCGCGGCGGGCAATGCGGTCGCTAAGGGCAAATTGGGCCATTGCTACCGGCAAGGATTGGGGGTGGCCAAGGACGAGAAGAGGGCGGTGGGGCTGTACAAGCAGGCGGCCGCAGCGGGCGATGCGGTCGTCAAGGCCAGCCTGGGGTATTGCTACGAGCAGGGATTGGGGCTGGCCAAGGACGAGAAGCGTGCAGTCGGGCTGTACAAGGAGGCGGCTGCGACGGGCAATGCGGTCGCGATGTCCAACTTGGGCTATTGCTACCAAAAGGGATTGGGGGTGGCCATGGACGAAAAGCGGGCGGTGGGGCTGTACGAAGAGGCGGCGGCGGCGGGCAATGCGGTCGCCAGGTCAAACTTGGGCCAGTGCTACGAGGAGGGATTGGGAGTAGCGAAGGACGAGAAGCGGGCTGTGGGGCTGTACAGGGAGGCGGCGGCGGCGGGCAATGCGGTCGCCAAGCGGAAGTTGGGCCATTGCTACGAAAAGGGCTTGGGGGTGGCCAAAGACAATAAGCAGGCGGTGGGGCTGTACCAGGAGGCGGCGGCGGCGGGCGACGCGCTCGCCAAGCGTAAAGTGGGCCATTGGTACGAAAAGGGATTGAGGCTGGCCAAAGACGAGAAGCGATGAAACTCCACCTGCGAATGGTGCCGCTGACAGCCGTGTGCATGGCTAGGGGGCGGACAAGGGGCTCCGCTGGTGCCGCGACGAGCAGCCGAGAGGATCAGCGAGCAGATACGGCGTTGCTTTCGGTTGTGGCTCCATCACAGTACGGGAAGTTGCAGAGCGGCGGAGCGCAGACGGGCCGCAGGACTCGGGGCCCGAGCCATAGGCATCAGGCCCACGCGCCTACCCACGCCGGCGGCGGGCGCGGCCGGCGGCCGCCGTCGCCTTCTCAAGGCTAGGGGCGTGCACTACGCAGGTCGGCTCCACGTCCGGCACGTTCGTCTTCCTCGTGCGCGCTACCCCATTCCGCTATCCCTGCCAACCCACCCTTGGTTAGCTGGCACCTGCACCGGCTCTTCGCTCGAGACGCCTGCCCGTTTCTCTTCCTATGTTGTACTGTAGCCCATCTCTCTGTCTATACTGGTCGTGCACCGCTCACGTCCACGCGGGGAGATGATGACCGCAGGTGAACTTCCATCACCGGGAGACGTAGCCTCGGTGCCAAAACATTAAACATCGATCAATCAATTGACATTGGCAGTGACAGACCACGCGTCATCGAGCGTCGCCATGACCACGCTCTCAGTCGCATGATCACCTGTTCTGCGTCTGGCGCAGGTGGGCGACCCCTGCGAGCGCAAGCCCGCCGTCACTGCCCACACCGTGTTCTCTCCCCCCCCCCCCCCCCCCGGGGGACGGGAAACGTAGCCGACGTCAGAGAGAGGGGGACCCCAAGGCAAGAGGGCGAGCCGGCAGGCGTCGTCGTGCCGCCGTCACTGACGACACCGTGTTCTCCCCCCAACCCCCCCCCTGCGGAAGAGAAACGTGACCGGCAGCCGCCGCCGACCACGCGCCAGTGCAACACCCTCGAGGCCCCGCGCCAGAGCCACCAGCGCCATCAGCCACACGTCGGCAACGGCGGTCCATGCCTCGCGGCGGCGGTGGCAGCAGCGGCGGAGACAGCGGCGGCGGTGGCGGCGACGGCGGCGGCGGCGGCGGCGGCGGCGGCGGCGGTGGCGGCCAGCGGCGGCGGGCGGTGGGGGGGGGTGGCCGGAGAGAGCGTCCTTGTGCGCCCTCGCAAGCGACTGCTGCTCGGCGCGACGGCTGCGTCCGGCCTGCAGCGGCGGCGGAGGTGGAGTCGCCGGTTGGGCGTCGCCGCCGCGGTGGCGTCGGCGGGCACACCCCTGCAAGCGGGAGCGGGGGGGGGCGGGGGGGGGCACCCGCGTCGGTGGCCAGCCGCCGCCGTCGCTGCCCCTCCTGCCGGGCGCGGCGACCGTCGTGGAGCGGCGGCCGTCTGGGCGGAGGCCGGAGGCCGCTCCCCTTCCTACCGACGATACCGGGCCGCGGCAGCAGGCGCCGCGTTCCCAGAGGGGGTGCGGTCACCTCCACTGGCGGCGGGAGGCCACGCCGCGGCCAGGCGGCAGTCCGCGTCATCACCGCCCCCGTTGGTGGGTCGTCACGCAGCTGCACCAGCCGGTCTGGGTGGTGCAACATACCGC
Source organism: Pyropia yezoensis (assembly GCA_009829735.1). NCBI lineage: Eukaryota > Rhodophyta > Bangiophyceae > Bangiales > Bangiaceae > Pyropia > Pyropia yezoensis. Next base: position 1,377,178 of record CM020620.1, on the reverse strand, counting down.
TGCCGCCGCCGCGAGACGACGGCGGCGCGGCTTGGCCACTGGCGGCGAGGGCGGCGGCCAACGGGGTCTCCATCCGCTGGGGGGTACAGAGCATACACTCGAAATCCCCGGCGAGGGGCACCCCTCCCCCCCCTGCCGCCACTGGGCCGACTAGCCTCCCCACACGCCTCGCGCCGCCTCCACCCACACACTCCCCCCCACCCCCCCCCCCACCGCCATGATATCGTGGACCATCATCGGGGTGGTGGCGGGCGTGGCGGCGGTGGCACAGGCCAGTGGCGGCCTCCGGTGGTAGTCTAGTGCGCCGCCCGCGCGGCGCCGGCGACGGCTCTCACCTGCCGCCGGTGGAGGCGGCTGGTACGCCGGCCGCCTCAGCCGGCAGCCGGCAGGGGCGACCCGCCGGCGTGGGGAGGGGCAGGGCGTCGGTGGCATTTGCGGCGCCCGGGGGAGGAGGGGACATGTGGCCGCCACCACCGCCACCACCGCCGCCCCCGCCGCCCCTGCCGCCCCCGCCCGTGTAGCGGCGGGTGGGGGGGGAGGGGGGGGGGGGCACCACTGCCGCCGCCGCCGCCGCCGCCGTGGCCGCCGCCTTGGACGCGGTCACCAGGGGCGAGTCGTGGTCGCGGCCGCCAGCGGCGTTGGCAGCAGCAACGGCAGCAGCGCACGACAGCAGCGGCCGCGGTGGCGGCGGCGGCGGCGATGGCGCACTGGCACCATCTGCTTTTGACGGGCTGGACGTGGCAGCGCCTCCACTTCGGCCTTCGCCTCCGCCTCCGCCTCCCCCCCTCCCGCCCCTCTCACCCTGCCGCGGCCGCCGCCGCCGCCGCCGCTGCCGCCGTCGCCGCCTCTGTCGCTGCCGACGCCGCCGCCTTTGTCGCTGCCGCCGCTGCCTGCCTCTGGCCACTCCCTCCTCACCCTCCGCTGCAGCCACACCTACCACGCGGCATGGGCGCAGGGGTGGGTGGCGGCCGCGGCGGCGGGTGTGGCGCCGGCATGCCTGCAGCGCGAGTGGGGGGGATGGGGGAGGGGGGGGGGCGGGGGGGTTGCTGCGCCTCCCGCGCCTCCCTGGACGGGTGCCAGCACCGCCCAGATTCCCAGCGGAGGGGTGGGGGGCAGCTCACAACAATGGCAATGCGGTAGGAACGAAACCGGCCGTCGACGCATGCCCGACCGGAAGAGACATTCCTCGTACGCTTCCTCTCCCGCTCCTCACCCTTGCACTTTGCGCATTGCAGAAACAGCAGAGCAAGCGAGGCGTCATAGAACCCCGCCGGGCTTCTCGCTATGGCTGCTAGCTCCAGAGGGTTCGTCGGGCATGACTGTGGTCCGCTGACACGTCCGCGGGCGCTGGTGCAGCAGAGGCATCGGGGAGCACCGGGTCGGCCGCGACACGCGGCCCCGCGGCAGGCATCGGTGGCGCGGTAAGAGCGCCGCGTACAGTGGCGACGTCGCCGAAGGGGCCAGCGGCACCTGGACAGGGAATCGGGGAGAGAGGGGCGTCCCGCTCCGGCAGCTGCGGCCGTGCGTCACCCCCCCGCCCACCAGACAGTAGCGGTGGCCGCGGCACGCAGCCGCTTGGAGGGGGTGGCCTAGCGGCTGAGGGTGCGGTGGGTGTCGTCATGAACCGACGACGCATTGACACCCTTCCCTGGCCAAAGACAACCTGCGAGTCGGAGCTATCGTGTGCTGTATTTTACGTCGTGGATTGCACTTACTACTGTACCACTCGTCGGAGGGCGACCCTCGCGCCACGTGGCGCACGTCCCAAATCCTCGCACCACGTGGCCGACGACCCAAATCCTCGCCGCCCCCGGCGTGTTCATGGCAGGTGGCGCCACGCGAAGGACGGCCGACACCAGGGCCGCGCGATCCCGTCTCCCCTCCCCCCGCCCCCCCCAGCGCCCACCTCCTCTCCCGCCCGCCCCCCTCCCATATATGCTCTCCTCTTCCCTTCTTGTTTCCCACTCTCCTTTTTTCATTTTTTTTTTCTTTCCCGCCGCCCCTCCCCCTTTCCCAGACCCTCTGCATCATGCTCGGCCGGGCCAGCCTCTTCGGCGGCCGCCACCTGCTACGCCGCCCCGTCGGAGTGCCGCCGCTGCTGCCGCCGCGGTGGGCGCCCGCCGCGGCGGGCCTGGCCACCACCACCACCACCACCACCACCACTAACTCTTCCTCCACCGATGCTGCCGCTGCCGGGGCGTTGCCGTCGGCGACCGCCCCCCCCGCAGAGGTGGCGGCAGCGGCCGTCGCCGCCGCCTCCTCCGCCCCCGCCACGCCCTCCCCCGTCTCCCCCGGTGAGCACCCGCTCGGCCGGCTGGCGCGGCCGCTCACCCCCGCCCAGCGGTTCCACCGTGCCCGCGCGGCGGCGTCGCCGCCGCCAACCTACACCCGTTCTGTGGATGGGCGGGGGCGGTCGCGGGGGACGGGCCGCCGCAAGGCGGCGGTCGCCCAGGTGGTGTTGAGCCCCCACCTCACCTCCCCCCCCGCCGACGGTGACACTGACGCCATGGGCCATAGCGACGGCGGCGGCGGCAGCGGCGGCGACCTGCACGGCGTCACAACCGTGACGGTGAATGGGCGGCGGCTGGCCGACTACTTTCCCCGTGCGGACCACCGGGCGGCGGCGGTGGCGGCGCTGGTGACGGCAGGGGGCGGCGGCGGTGGCGGCGGCGGGGGGGGGGGCGGGGGGGGGGACGGCTGGCTTGGCGACGTGGACGTGGTCGCCCGCGTGGCGGGCGGCGGCTCGACTGGCCAGGCCGAGGCGGTGCGGCTGGGGCTGGCGCGGGCGGTGCTGGCGGCGGCGCCGGCCACGCGGGGGGTGCTCAAGGCAGAGGGCCTGCTGACGCGTGACGCGCGGGTGGTGGAGGAAAAGAAGTATGGGCGGAAGAAGGCGCGGCGGAGCTTCCAGTGGGTCAAACGGTGAGGGGGGGGTCAGGTTGGCGTCGGCGAAGGGAGGCGGTGGGGGTTGTCTGGGTATATGCATGGGGGGCGGTGTCTGGGGGGGTGTGCCTGGGGGGCAGGGGGAGGGCTGGGTGATGGCGCCTGGGCATCGTACCATCTCATGGCGCCTGGGCACCGTTTCCTGGTGCCCAAGGGCGAGGGAGGCACCGTGGGGTCAATAAGACGCACCACTCCAGCAAGAAGAAAAGAAAAGCGCCAAGCACGTCGGAATGTATACACAGTTTACACGCACGCACACTGTACTGTACATACTGTACCGAAGATTCCAACTATATGTATATACATGTTTACATACATGCTGTATGTACAGGAAAAGCCTCTTTTTGTTTACTGTACGCGCCTGCCCGTGCCGCCTCCCGCCCTTCCACACAGAGCGGGGGGATCAACGGACCGCGGCCGAGACAGTGTGACGTTGCCCGTGCGCCCGTCGCCGCCTGCCGCTTTTGTGGTTGCCAGCCACCGAGCGTGGCGGGTCGCGCACCTCCCGCCGGCGCGGCGCCGCCGGCGCCGCGCCCGCGCCTCGCGCGGGGCGGACAGTGGGCGAGCGGGGCTGGGTGTGGGGTGGCGCCGCTGTTTGCAGAGCCAGAGGGTCGCCCCACCCACCCCCCCCCCCCTGCGCCCCCTCCGCTCCGTCGGCCCCCGGTCACTGGCGCGCGGACCATGCGGCGGGCGCTCGTCCTCGTGGTCGCCACTCCGCCCGCCCGCGCCGCCGCCACCGCCGCCGCCGCCTCCACAACCGCCGCTGCTGCCGCCATTGCCATCCCCACCGCCACCGCCACCGCCACGGCCACCCCTACCTCCACTGCCGCCGCCACTGCCGCCGCCACTGCCGCCGAGGCTGCCGCGGCTGCCCACCCGGCGGGCCAGCCCGGGCCGCCGCCGCCGCCCCTCCCACGTCTGCCGCCGCGGCCGGCTCGCCGCCTGTCCCACCGACACGGTGCCGCCACCGCCGCCACCGCCGCGGCCGCCGCCACCGTCACCGCCGCGGCGCCTCCCGTGGCGGTCGCTGCCGGTGCGCCGACGCGGCAGCGCCGTGCGGGGGTGGCGGCCGCGTCTGCGGCTGCGTGCGGGGCGGGCACCACCATGCCGCCCGCAACCGCCGACGTTGCTGCCATGCCGGCCGCTGCCGCCGAGGCAGGGGCGGCCGACGCGGCTCCCTCCCCCACTCGCTCGCCGCCGCTCCCCCCCCCGCTGCTGGACGACTCGAAGGAGGAGCGCGCCGCCTTCCTATCCGCCTTTGACACCCTCTCGGGGGAGCTCGTCGCCGACGTGCGGTCAACGTACGGGCTGCCCCCGGCGGCGGCCGACTACCTGGCGCAGGTCATTTCGTACAATGTGCCGCACGGAAAGCTCACCCGCGGCCTTGCCGTCGGCGCCTGCTTCCGTGCCGTCGCGGCCGCGTCGCCGGCGGGCGCTGCCGCGGCAGTGACGCCGGCGGCGGCCCAGACGGCGCGGCTGCTTGGCTGGTGTGTGGAGCTGCTGCAGGCGTGCTTTCTGGTGGCCGACGACATCATGGATGACTCTGTGACGCGCCGCGGGCGGCCGTGCTGGTACCGACGGCCAGAGATTGGGCTCAAGGCGGTCAATGACGCGCTTCTCCTCGAGGGCCTTATCTACCGGGTGGTGAAGCGCCACCTTGGCGGCGCCCCGTGCTACGGCAAGGTGCTCGAGCTGTTCCACGACGCCACCTTTACCACGGAGGTGGGCCAGCTCCTGGACCTCACCACCATGGAGGGTGAGGCGGTTGGCGTTGGCGCGGGCGGCGACGTGGACACTGCTGCGTTTACCCCCGAAGCGCTGCGCCGCATCTACCACTACAAGACCGCCCACTACTCATTTTACCTGCCCGTTGCGCTAGGCATGGCGCTCGCCGGCGCGGCAGACGGCGCCGAGTACGACGCGGCGCGGGAGGTGTGCATGGAGCTGGGCGCCTACTTTCAGGCCACCGACGACTATCTCGATGCGTTTGGCGACCCGGCGGTGACGGGCAAGGTCGGCACGGACATTGAGGACCGCAAGGTCACGTGGCTGGCCGTCGATTTTTTGGGCCGCGCCCCGCCCGCGGCGGTTGCGGAATGGCGCCGCTTGTATGGCGGGGCGGGGGGAGGGGCGGCGGCGGGTGGCGGCGGCGGCAGCGCGGTCGCGCGCGTCAAGGAGCTGTACGTTGAGGCGGGGGTGGTGGCCGCGTACCACACGTACGAGGAGGCCAGCTACACGCGCATCCAGGGGATGATTGAGGGAGGGGGGGCGGGGGGGGCGCGGGGCGCCCTTGAGTTCCTCCTGGCCAAGATTTACAGGCGAAGCAAGTAGGGCGCCGGCGGGCGTGGGGCAGGCGGCGTTGGCGAGGGTGGGTGAGAGGGCGGTTGGGAGGGTGGATGTGGTGCGGGGGGCTGAGGTGGCGGGCCCGCGGGGGATGGGCACCGAGCGCTCTCCCTGGCACGATGGTGACTCGGTAAGAGTGGTCGGTGGGTGGGTGGTGAGTCCCGGCTGTTGACGTTTTTTTTTGTCGTTTTGATGCAGGGACCCGCTTTCACGTGTTTTCCCGTCGTGGAGGGGGTGTCCCGCGCTTTCTCCGTCTCTCGTGTCTGGAGGTGGGCCGAGGCGTCTGCGGCCGGCATGGTCCATACGGGGTCGGCCCACTGTACTGTACGCACATGCTCGCTCCTTACTCGGGGTCGCGCGACTGCACAGGCGTTCGCTCCCCACTCACAGTCGTGCACTGTACAAGTACGTTCGCTCCTTGTCCAGCCATACCTTGTCATCGATACATACGTACATGGCGGTCAACCCCAGCGGATTTGTGCATGCTACGGCGCTGGGCGCCGTCCGTGCCTGCTATCAGCCCGCCGTATGCTCGCCCACCCGCCCACGACCACCTTGCTTCCCCAAAGAGAGGGATGCCTCGCCCACCTAGCTAGTCCCCCTTCACCATCATGGCGTCCGACTCCGCCCCAGCCACACACCCCGCCGCGCTACTAGCCGCCAACACGTTCCGATACGTCTTCCCTGGAGGTCTCCCGTACCGACACGGAAGCGTCCCCTTCAGCGGCTGTCGTGGGCAGGCGGCCCGCAATTTCCCAGGCGCAGCGGTGCGTGGCGCCCCCTTCTCCCAACTGCCCTCAGACCCGCGAAAACTTTGCCGACACCCCTCAGTGTCACCGCCATGGTCTGCGTCGCAGCAACAGAGAGGGGAAAAAAGGGATAGATGACAAAGGGCACAGCAGCTGCTACCGTACCACCTGAGAGACTGGCCCAGTGGAGCCCACGTCGCCGCTGCTGCGGCAGCGGCGGAGGATCCCTTCGTCCTCTGAATCCGAGTCCACCCAGAGCGCCGGGTTGGCAAGCCCCACCCGCTCCAGGAGCGCTACCACTTCGTCCCCATCGAGCCGCTGAAGTGACGTGACGGCCCCGTCGCGTACAGCACGCGCTTTGAGGTACAGGTCGTGCGCGCGGAGGCGGCTCTTGAGCGCCCGGATGTCCGCGCGAAGGGACTCTCGGCGCTCGGCAATGGCGCGGCCCATGCCGCCAACGGCGCCCACCACACCCGCCGCTTCGGCCGCCAGGCGTGCGCTCTGCGCCGCCACCCCATCCGCGACACGCACCTTGACGTCCCGCACCAGGGGCACCTCGTCCGCGGCAGCCGCCACGCGAGCGGCGTGGCGGCGGAGCGCGCGTTCCAGCGCCGCCGCGTCGCGGCGCCGCGCATACAGCCGGGTCATGTGCGGCACCTCAACAGTGTAGACAAAGGCAACGTGCGCCAGCTGGGACGCCGCCGCGACAGCACCCAGCGCCCACGACCCAGTCGTCAGGGCCAACCCATAGGTGCCGAGACAGCCAAGGGCGGCTGTCGGGTGGTTGACATACCGAAATACACCGGTGTAGACGGGCGCCTTGCGAGTGGGGGGCAGGAAGAAGTCTGCATACGCGGCTGCGTCCTCGCCAATCGCATCCCGCGCCGAGCGGGTGGCGTAAAATGCAATCGCGCCAAGGCCTGCACCCAAAGCGGTGCGAGCGGCAGCAGCGGGGGAGGCCAAGCAGGTCGCCACCCAGCCGGGTGCCACGTGAGCGGCAGCAACGAAAAAAACCACCCGGTTGACAACTGCCGAGGTGTAGTACACACGCTTCCACTGCGCAAACGCCGCGGTGGGGGAGTCGCCCCGCGCTGCCGCCGCACGTGTCCACGATGCCCGTGCCGACTGGCGGTAGAGGAGGGTGCCCAGGCCGCCCCAATGAGCCAACCGCCACGCCACCAGCTGCGTCATGTAGTAGGACGGGCTGAGGCCGGGCCAGATTGCCGTGACGACCACGTGTGCGAGCAGCGCACCCAGAGCGAGGTCGCCCTGCCGCAGTGGCTCGAGTTGGGCAAGCCCGAGCAAGTCGTACGCTGTCGAGGCGGCGGCCGAGGCGGCCGCGGCGGCCATCGCGCTGCCCGAAGAGCTGGGCGCTAGCTTGGGCGACGAGGGTGCCACGGACGCAGCCGCTGACGTTGTGCTCGGAGCGGCCGAGGCGGGCTTGGCTGCCTTGGGACCGTACGTGCGCTGGATGTGCGGCTCCTCGATAGCCACGAGGAAGAGGAGCTGCAGGGCATGGGCGACCATCGATGTCAGGAGGAGGGTGTACGACCGGGAAATTAGCGCAAACCCATAGTACGCCGCGTAGCCGACAGTGTACATGGGGTGGGGGAAGAGCTCAAAGACGCCGTCAAAGACCAGCTCGCCGTCCATGAGGAAGAAAAAGTCGCCCCAATACCACGCGAAGTCCCCAACGCACCGGTGCGCCGACGCCTTGGCCCAGTAGCAAAACGCGACGAGGCTTCCACCGATCGCAGCGGCAACAACCCCCCCTGGCCCAGTGGGTAGGCCCGCGTCGGCCATGCACTTGGCTACCAGCAGCACGTACGTGCAGCCATCGTTGGCGAGCACCAGCATGGCGCCTGCGCGGAAAACCAGCCACGCATTCAGCTCCACAGGCGCCTTGGACCACCGATAGTCGGCGCCCATGGAGCCAGTGACCGCCCGTTTAAGAGCAGCGGTGGCCTTCGGCGACAGCCCCTCCACCCAGCGGGTCACGACCGACGAGTGGCTCTGCGACCGCAACAGCACACCAAGGCCAACGTTGTACGCCAACCGCCAAAACGCAAACAGCGCCACATAAAAACCCGTGGGCAGCGACCGGAGGCCAACCAGCGACAAGCAATTGAGGGCCAATATAGATACGACGACCGCCTCCGAGGGGCCCCAGTTCCGGGGAAAAGCTAGCGAGTCAACCATGTCGAGGGTGCGGGGGACGGGGAACCGCCTGCCCGACGACACGTACCCAATCTTGGGTGCTACTCCCGTTGCTAGCGGCGACGCCGACGTCGCCGCCGCCCTGGAGCGTGCGCTGGGCGTCAGAAGCGTCCCGTCCACCGCCTCGCCATCAGCGTCCGCACCCGCGTCCTCCTCGGCTAGGTGCGACCCGGGGCTCGGTGCCGCCGACACGCTCGAGATGCCCCCGCTGGACGTGGAGCACTCATCAGGGCCACCCCCCAAAGAGCCGTCTGTGTCGGAAGTACCGCTGACACTGCTGCTGCTGCTGCGGCTGCGGTTTCGCAAACCCAGAGGTGCTGAGGATGCCCCCGCCGACGCTGCCACTACCGCCGACACATCGGGTCGGGCACGGTCAGCCGGCCGCCCCAGCGGCAGTCGTGCACGCATGCCCATCCCGCCGTCGTCCCCAGTCATGGTCGGTGCGATGGGGGCCGGACAGCGGGGCGGAGAGAGGGTGTGGGGGAGGAGAAGGGATGGGAAAGGGAGCTGGGGAAAGAAGGTTGCGCACAACGAGTGGATGGGTCGTGAGGAGCGCGGTGTGAGGGATGCCGGTGAGGGGGGGGCGAAGGGGATGAAGAGAGTGGGGAAGGGGAGCGGACGGGTCAACGGCCGGGGCTGGCGAGGGGATCCCGGACGCGGCCCGATGGTGGTGGACGAGCCACTGAATCGACGTCGGCTGTGGGGCCCCTGACATTGGCTGCGGCGGTGTGCGTCGTGCTGCTTCATGACACTTGCGCGGGACAGGCCGCCAAAAATCGCTCTTCCCAACGGTAAATCATTAAGACGATGAAACGAATATTTTAACGTTGGGTTACGCATAATGTCAGTGTCAATGAATACTTTACACGTGGTGCACAAGTGCGCTGTTGTCAACCCAGGTTTCCTCTTGCCCTCCCCTCCCCCGTCGCCTCGTGCAGCGCCCCCTGCAGATCAACATGCTCAGCAAAACCCACCTCTGACACAGTCTTCTGCTGAAGCTGCCACCCTTTGGCGGAAGAGACTGCTTTGGCGGCGAGCGCACCTCCCCCCGCCCCTCCCCGGTGCGTCGACCACGTGGCGTGATGGTGGACGCGCAACAGGGCAGCCGCGGCCGCAAGGAGGAGGAGCTTGCGCCGCAGCGGTGCGCAGGGCTATCTTGGCGTTTGGCGACCAGCGCCCTCTTTGCCATCACCGTGGCCGCCACGAGGCCGTCAACGTGGCCGTCAGTGAGACCGTCACCGGTAGCTGCGGGCGTTGGGCCCTGAGGTACTCTCTTCAAAGTCCTCCCCTTCTCGACAACATCAGGGTACTCCCCAGAAGGGCTCTGTCGCCGCCGTCGACTTGCGACGTACTGTACTACGCCGGTGCAGCGGGCCCACTGTCGTTCCTCCCAAGGTGTCCTGCTCGTGCGTGTTGTACAGTATCTCACCTTCACAATGGACAAATCAAATCTACGAGTAGATTCCGCACACGTGTACCCACGTGTTGAATATCTATACACCGCCGATATCACACAGTAAACGAATATATGTATGTAAACTGTCAAAGTTAGGGGCCTCTCTATCCATGCTTACATTGGGTGCTGAGGGAGGAGTGCAGACGAATGCTCACAATGCCGCAAGCTGGGCGGGGCTGTGGGTTGGGCAGTGGATTGATTGATGGGGGCTGCAGACGGCCGTTCACTCGGGCCACCCTCCTCGTTGCGTGTCCTATTTAATTGGGCCACGAGGCGACCTTTGGGGGAGCCACCCCCTTTCCCGGCAAGGCCACGGCGGTCACACTTTCGGGGCGCCTGCCGTGGCGCCGACATGCTTCTCGTCTGCACGTGGGGTGGGTGTTGCACGTGTCAGAATGCGAAAATAGGCGATGCACAGCCGAAGGCCCCCCCAGACGCTGCCTCTGGCTCACCCCGTGTGCCAGCACTCAGGGTTTGGGCTGCTCGGGTGGCCCGGGTGTTCCTGGCGGCCTTCAATTTGAGGTGCCTATAGATATACTACTTACACTTTCGTTGCCCAGGCCATGAGCCCCGCACGGGTTCTTCCTGTACGGCTCCCAACGTACATACACACATAGGTACGGTACGGTAATGTACAAGGGGAGCGGGGGCCAGCCAATGGCGGGGCTCCTGGGAAGGGGCTTAGGACCTGGTCCGCACAAGAACAGAAATCTATCGAGCGGCTGAGATTGACCCACGTGTCCCCGCCCCACAAGAAAACGTTCGGCGCGCCGTGGACGCGGACTATCCTATGTACGCCTGGATGCGCGTGGCAAGAGGTGTTCGTGGCTGGTGGTCGTCGCGGCGGCCTGCGCACGAGGCGTGGAGGATGGCGTCGGGGGCGACGGACCGCAAGGATGCAGCTCAGAGGTGAATTGGCACAGTTGGCGGGGAGAGCGCCGCCGGCAACGTCCTGCACCAGCCGAGCTCCCTTCCTGGGACTCAGCGTCACTGTGTTACTCACCAATATGTGTCGACGGGGCTGCCCAGAGGTCACGGCGGACCCACACGTGGGCGGTCTCCACTGGGGACTCCCCGTCTTCTTCATGCCAGGGGGGCCCGCCCGCTTCCTCTTCAAGCGGGGCTCCACCGGTGCGGCCCGCGCAGGGACTGGTTGGCCGACGAGATGACCAGGCGTCGTCAGCTCAAGCTACGGAACCCGTCGGGTGGTGGTAGCCCCTTCTTCTGCTGCCAAACATCTGCTCCTACACTGACGCTGAGCGGACGTGGAAAGGCAACCCTTTTTCCTCCCCCTCGACGCAGCGCCCCGAGGAGCACCTCTGGAACTGGCGATTCTGCTGGGGGGGCACCGGCTGGTAGGGGGCTGTGCGGGGCGCCTCCTGGAGGGGCCTTGATGTCTGATCACAAGGGGTCTGATTTGTAACGTTGATGTCTGATAACAAGGGACCAGGGATATCTGATTTATGCGTGGTGAGCCAACCCCGACGGAGGCAGTGGGCCCACCGCCGGGGACAGGCGGCAGTGGGGTGCAACAGAACGAGTAGACGACGCGTCTCTGGGTGCGTCGCCAAGGGGCAGGGCAGGACGGGGTGGCTGCGGAGCAACGGGTACGGGCAGAGCGGGAGGTGACCCGTCGCGCCCACCCCCACGGCCACGGCGGGGGCCACCAGCAATCGTACTACGAGGCTATCCCGCGACGGAGGAGGTTGTTGGTGTGGGCACCGGCGCGAGCGCCCCTGCCACAGACGGGGAGGTTGCGCGGCCCACCCGCGCCGGGCGGGGGTGTTGTGCACCGGCCGTCGCGCCATGGCGAGCGTTCCCCCCATAGGCGCAAGCCCCCACACGCCCGCAGGCACGCCCCCCAATGGCAAAAAGCCACCGCCGCCGCCCCCCCCCCCCACGCTACATCCAGTGCCCCCGCAGGTTGAGGGGCTCGGGAAAGGCGGGCCGCCCATACGGCGCGCCGCCCCCCCCCCCCCCCCCCCCCCCCCCCCATAGTCCCTCTCCCGGCGGACCCCCCCGTACAGCGGCGCCGCCCCGGCGGGTCCGCCGTGCGGCGGGTCGGCGAGGCCGGCCGCCTCCCGGGCGTCCCTGCCGGCCCGGGCGGGCGGCTGGCCGTGGTGCAGGTTGGCCACGTGCTTATCCCGGTTCCACACCTCCCCAAAGCTCTTGAAGCAGACGGGGCAGGTGTGGGGCTTGAGCTTCTCGTGCACGTTCCGCTCGTGTACCCTGAGTGTCCAGCGCTCGGCAAACGCTGCAGGCCACGCCAACACAAAAAAAAACAAAAAAAATATAAAATAAAGAGGCAGAAGCCGTCGACGATGGGAGCGGGGGAGGGGTGGGGGGGGGGGGACGACCATGCGCACCGTCGTCAACGCCCACGTGTGAGTCGAGGGTCCTTCTCTCCCGTGGCGCGCAGAACCGCAGCGCGGTGTTCCAACAGCCAAAAAAATAAAAGAAAAAAAAAGAGTCGACGCCCCCCCGCCCGCACCCCACGCGCAGGCCAATGGGGGAGACACCCTCCCCCCGCGCCGACGGAAAAAAAAAAAGAAGAGAAAGGGCCCGCCAACGTACACTTGCCACAGACGCCGCACTCGTGGGGCCTCCGGCACTCGTGGACAGCCGCGATGTGGCGGTGGAGGGACCCCTTTTGGCCAAACCGGAACCCACACAGCCGACACGCAAACGCCTTGGCCCGCTCCACCGACCGCCCGCCGCCGCCGCCGCCGCCGCCGCCGCCGCGGCGCTTGTCCACCCCCCAGCTGCGGTCTGGGGAGCTCTTGGTGCTCCGCCCCCCCCGGGGGGTGGCGGCGAGCGCCTCCCCCGCGGCGGAGCGCCCGTCCGACCACGAGGACGACAGGTGGCCACCGGGGGCGGCCGCGCCGCCGCCGTCGCCCCCCGCGGCCGGCCCCCAGCCAGGCGACAGGGACAGCAGCGGCCGCTCGTGACGCCCCCCGTACGCACCCCCCCCGCCGACAGCGGGGAGGGGCAACGGCAGCGGCGCCAGGCCGGTGGGGCGGCGGGCGCCCGCGCGCACGGCCCCGGCCGGGCCGTCGTACCAGTCGGCCCGGCCGCCGTCTGGCCGCCCGTCTGTCGCCGCCGCGGCGGCGGTGGCGGCGGCGGCGGCGGCGGGGTGGAGGGCGCTGGGGCCGAGGCCGAGGGAGGAGGAGAGCTCTGCAAAGCCGGGCAGGGCGGCCCCCCCCCGGCGGCCCGCCGCCGGCGCCACCACCCCCACCGCTGGCAGGGGGGTCAGCGGCGACGGCGGCGGCGGGCTGCGGCCGCCGCCGCCGCCGCCGCCAGGCGCCGCCGCCACCGCTGCCGCCGTCGGCAGCGGCTGGCGAGCCACGGGGGGGAGGGGCTCCTCCCCCCCTCCGGCGGCCGGTGGGCCCCCCCCAGGCTGCCGCCGGCTGCGGTAGGCGAATGGCCGGCGGAGCGGGGAGGCGTGGAGGCTTGACGGGAGGGGCACCGGCCGGCCGGCCGGCGACGCCCCGTGCGGCGCCGGCGCCGGCGCCGACGTCGGCAGGTCGCTGGCGCCGCCGCCGTAGGGGGACACACAGGAGCTGCCGCCGACGGGCGACGGGGCGGGGGCGGGGGCGCCCCAGGCGGTGGGCGGCGGCGGTGGGGAGGGCGGGAAGAGCGGGGCGTCCCGGCCGAGGCCCAGCTGCAGCAACGACGGCAGGGGGAGGCTGCTGCGGGCGGGGGCGCCGGCGGCCACGTTGGCGCCCAGCAGCTGCATCACCGCCATGGCGGGCGGCGGCGGCGGCGGCGCGCAGGCGGTGGGGAGGAGGGGGGGGGGGGGGGGGGGGGGGGGGGGCGGCGCCGACGGGGGGGGGGCGGAAGACAATGGCTGGCCGGCCGCGGCGGGGGAGGGGCGGCGACCAAATTGGGGGGGGGGGGGCGGTGGGGGTGACCGACCCGCGACGGCAGGCCTGTGGGTACGGTAGGGGGGCAGCGTCAACAGCGGCGGCGGCGGCGGCGGGGAGGAGGGGGAGCCCGTGGGGTGCGGCGGGGGCGCCATGCCGCCGGCCCCTTCTTGTCTCTCTGACGAGAGCAGCTGGGAGAGGTCCATTGGGCGGCGCGCGCCCCCCCCCCCCACTCCAGCAAGAGGCCCGTCTCAGCAGCACCACCACCACCCCAACCCGCCGACGGGTCCACCGCACATTGGGTGGGGGGGGGGGGGGGGGGGGGGAGGGCAAGAAGAGTCCTTGGTGCCGGTCGCCCCCACCCGCCGCCGCCCGCTGCTGCGGGGCGGCTTTGTACCCCCGCCGCGCACGGTGGGGGGGGGGGGGGAGGAGGACCTGCACTGGGCTGGGCGCGTTGACCAGGGGGAGACGAGAGCGGGGAGGGGAGGGGTGGGTGGGTGGGTGGGTGGGTGGGCGGGCGGGCGGCTCGTACCCGAGCGCACACGGCGGGGGAGGCGCGGCAAAACATGCTGTTGGCAATGCCGCCCCCCCCCATGCCAGTGGCTGCCGCGCCGCGCGGCGGGCGGGCGGGCGGGCGGGCGGGCGGGCGGGCGGGCGGGGGGAGGTCAACCCCCAACCCCCCCCCCCCCCCCACCCCCTCCCCATGGCCAAAGCTGCTTCGTGCCGCGCGCCTTTGATCGGCCACCGATCAAAGCACCCACCCCCCCCCCCCTGCCCCACCGTCACGAGAGGGGGACCCGACTGTAACGAACCAGCAGCACGCGCACGTGGAGCCAATCGACGCGGTTGCGGGCAGAGCCCAGCAAGGACATGAGGCGGAGGGGGGGGGGGGGGGGGGGGGGGGGGGGGGCTGGTCGTGCGGGGGGGGGGGGCTGGTCGTGCGGGGGGGGGGGGGGGCGGGGCGGGTGGAGAGCAGACGGGCGGCCAGCCAATCTGGGTGGGCGGCCGGCCGCCCGCGCGGCGGCGCCACCCCACAACCCCCCCACACGCCCACTCACGCTCCCGGCGGCCGCGGCGGCAGGCACCACGCCCGAACCGCATGCCCTGAGCGCCGTGGTGCCGCCGCCGCCGCCGCTCCCCCCCTCTACCGCCCCGGGGCTGTGGGTTGCTGGGCACGCGGCAGGGGGGGGGGGGGCAGAGTGGTGGAGGTGTGCCGGGAGGAGGAGGAGGCACCCCCTCCTGTAGCTCTTCACGGGAAGAGGCCCCCGGTGGGGGGGTGTGGGGGCGTGCCGACGGCGGACTGTTGGCAAGGCGGCGCGGGGGGGTGCGCGCGCAGAGGCGGCGGCGGCGGCGGCAACGAGCCACGGCGCAACCCCCCCCCCCCCCCCCCCCCCCCCCCCCCCCCTCCCACCCTGCCCCCACCGCGTGCGCCCCCCTGGATGCGGGCAGCGAGCATCGCGCGGGAGGGGGTCAGCAACTTTGTGGGTTCCCGCCCGATGATCGCTGGCCACCACCACCACCACCAACACCACCCCACCCCCACCTCCCCCCCCCCCCCCCCCCCCCTCCGAAAACATGGTAATCGCGACGAGAGGGGAGGCGCGGCAACACCCCGCCGGTGGTCGCCTACGTTCCCGGGCGGTTGCGGCTCCACCCCATTGGCCTCACCAGAGACCCGCCGTCGGCCGCCCCCCCCCCCCCCCCCCCCCCCGGCCCCCAGAGCCCTTTGCAAGGCCATGGCGGTGGCGGATACGTTGTCAGGGGCGCGGGGCAAACCGCCGTGGCCGCGCCGTTCCTCCCCCCCGCTGGCCGCCAAGCCCATGGGCAGGGGGCGGCGCCGAGCAGGCCAGGCCGCTGAGGGGGGGGGGGGGGGGGTGCCGGCTGTGGCGTAAAAAAGGGGAGAGAAAAAAGAGAAACTCCACCTTCATCGTTGCGGTGCAGCACGGCGCGCGCCTTGGCGTGGGTGTGGGTGTGCCGCACCAGTGTGTACCTCTCGTCGGCGGCCCGGGCGTGCAGGTGGTATGTATACCTACATGGATGGGGGAAGACGCGTCCACGGCGGAGCGGCGGCAGCGCCACCCACACCCCTGCTTGGGCCACATCCCTATCGCACACGGCGGCCCGCCGCCCCCAACAAACACTCTATTGCTCCCCGCCTCTTGACGAGGCGGGACCAGCGCCCAGCAAGCTTCTGTCTGGGTACCTCAAAACCGTGTGCATGCTGCCGCGCCTCACGGGTCAGGCACCGCCGACGGGTTCCGAGGCTCGCCGGCCCCTCCCCTCCCCTCCCCTCCCCCTCCCCTCCCCTGCCGCACCCTTCGCCCCCCTCCTCCCTTGCACCCTCGGTCTGCCACGGGGGAGGCTGTCGGAGCCCAGAGCGGCACGCGGGGCGGGGCACTGGCGGAAATTGGGGGGGGGGGGGGGGGGGGGGCGTCCTCCTCTCAGGCGAGGCCACAGCCGTTGCTGTCGACGAGGGGATGGTCTCGATTGTGGGTGACGCTCCTCTCTTCCAGCTGGGTGTGACGGTCCTCCCTTCCGTGCGGGGGGGGGGAGAGTGCGTCCCCCCACCCAGGATGATGGGGTGTCAAAGGCAGCCGTTTTTTGAAAAGCGGAAAAAACACGCCCACCCACAGCCAGCGCCACCAAACAGCCATCAACCGACGTGTGTGTGTGGGACCATCTACGCCTCGATACGAGGCGCACAGACCCTGTCACGTAGACACGGGCGGCCGTCGCGCCCACCCCCGCGCCTCTGAGGGAGGAAGGCCCCAGTCGTCGCGATCCGCTCGGGATAGGCGGCGACCAAAAAATAAACCCTCAACATGTGCTGACCGTTCCTGTTTTTCCTGCATACCTTGCGCACACGAAGAGTGGAGGAAAGAGGATGTGTGACGGGTGCGAGCGGTTTGTGACGGATGCGGTCAACTGTTGCGTGCCCCATTTACGTGACATCGGCTGAATCCCCCCGGCCCCCCCCGCGCCGCGGGCCCCGCGCGAGCGTTGAGGCAAAAGGCGCTGGGGGGGGTGGGGGGGGGGCGGTCGGGGGGGGGAGAAGCAACAAGGGTGCAGATTCGCCCGCCGCCGTGCGGGCCCTGCGGCACTCGCCTCACCCCGCGGACGGGCGGGGGGCCCTGACGCACGACCGGCCGCCGAGCCAAACACCATGTCGGCGGCCTGTGCCTGGCTGTCCACGCCGGCGTGACGGGTCGGCCACTGGCAGGGGGGCGAAAGGGGACCCAACCACCGCGACTGCCCGGGCGGTACATACCTACAGCGGCAGCCGCCCAGGATCCGGGTCCGTGCGCGGGGCCGACCCCCCCGCAGCGGGCTCCCCCGGCGGACCGGGGCCAAGGGAGACGGGACCGGCGGCGGCGGCTTTGGAGTGGGGCGCTTGCTGCTGACGTTGCGCGAATGGCAGAAGCGCATTCGTTGCGAGGTTGACCACCGAGCGTGGGTCATCGACACGTACTCGTTAAATATGAACGAATTTAACTTCAGAATTATTAGCGAAGCTACTATACGAGATGGACACCCTTAACGTCGATTCGTGGCTCACAGTCGCCCTCAGCTTGACGTCAATAGG
The DNA here is from genome assembly GCA_009829735.1 of Pyropia yezoensis. NCBI lineage: Eukaryota > Rhodophyta > Bangiophyceae > Bangiales > Bangiaceae > Pyropia > Pyropia yezoensis. Next base: position 1,360,027 of record CM020620.1, on the reverse strand, counting down.
GGCGCTGATTGGTCAAGTGGAGGGTCGGGCACGGGAAGCTTGAATAGCTCTGAGCCGCACGTTCTCCGGCGCTGCGACATGATTGGACGGCGAATAGACGGCGAACGTCGTTCGAAGTTTGCCGTTCACCAAGCAAGTACTTGCAATTTCCTCGGTCTTTCTTGAAAAGTACTGTTGCTGGAGCACGCACGTCCGCGTATGTGGAATCTTGGTGTGGCGAGGCGCGGCAGCCTCATGTGGAATCTCGGCATGGCTCCCCGCGCGAGCACCACGTTCTGAGGCCGCCCCCACCGGTCCCAACGCGGCGGGGCCCCCCTCCTCGCACAGTTTGGGCGCAGGCATGTTCCACGCCCGTGGGCCCACGGGAGGGCGCCCGCGGCCCCCTCTGCGCCGGAGTGCCAGGGCTGGTCCCCCCCCCTCCCACAACTCGGGCAGAGCCAGGGTGCTGGTGCTCCGGACGCCCCTCCTTGAGTGTTCTGCGGCCCCTCTTGCCGAGCGCTCCCACGCACCTCTGTGCACTTGTGCACATGCGGTGCCGCGCAGCACGCGGCGTGGGTTGGCGCCGTTTGTGTCATGTACCCACACCATCCCCCCCGCAGTCCTTCACCACCACCCCCCGCAGCCCATCACCTCCCTCAGCCGCGGACCTTTCGCTTGTGGCGTCTGCCTCCCTTCTCTTCACCCTGGGCGTCGGGGGTGTGGACGGGCGGATGGGTGAGGACGAGGTTGAGGAGGGTGGCATGGGCGAGGAGGCTGTCCCATCGACGCTTCCGGCGTCCTCCACTGACGTATCGTCCTGCCGCCTCTGAGGTGGTCATGTGCGGGTGTTGTGCTTTGATTGCTTTTATTTGAGGGTTTATGCATGATCGAGAGCGTGGAATAAACGTGCGCGCGCGTGTCGATAAATAGTAAGACCACGCACTGGGGGGGCAAGGACCGTCCGCGAGAGGGAAGAGATGCCTCTAGTCGTATGGGCGCCGGCCACGGCGGCCGCGACGCCCAGCGACGACGTCAGCATCGATGCCGACGCGCAGCGGAGGGAGGTGAGCGTCACCGACAAGGTGAGAGCCGCCGGCGGTGGCAGCAGAGGGAGGCGAGGGCGACGGGGGAGAAACGCCGCACGAGCGGTGGTGACCGAGGGAGGCGGACGCGACAAAGGAGACGCGCAGGAACAATGATGGCGGCCGAGGGAGGGGGAGGCGACAGAAGAGGCGGGTGGCAGCAATGATGGCGGCCCGGGGGAGAGGGCAGCGACGGAGGAGGCACGCGGCACCGACGATGACGACCGAGGGAGGGGGCGACGACGGAGGAGGCGGGCGGCACCAACAGTAACGGCCGACGGAGGGGGGCAGCGACGGGAGAGGCGGGCGGCACCGACGATGATGGCCGAGGGCGGGGGGAGCGACGGGGGAGGCCGGCTGCACCAACGGTGACGGCCGAGGGAGAGACCTGCGACGGGGGACGCGGGCGACACCAACGGTGACGGCCGAGGGAGAGGGCAGTGACGGGGGGGACGGGCCCCACCAGGGGTGACGGCAGGGACAGGCGCCAGCGACAGTGGTGGCGGGGGGCACCGACGGTGGCGGCGCATGGAAGCGGCCGCGAGCGAGGCGGGCGGCGCCAACAGTGGCGGACAAGGGCTCCGGCCGCGACGAGAAAGGCGCGCGGCACAGACGGTGGCGGCGGGGCGTCGTCGCGGCGAGGGCGGATGAGGCCGGCGGCGCAGGTCATGGACACAATCGGTAGGAATACACGTGGCAGCTAATTATATATATTTAGAGCGGGCTGTTCCCACAGGCTCAGTACTGCCAATTTTTCTCCTCGAATACTGGATGTATTTTGGCGCTCCTCTGAAAAAGCTTCGCTCTCAGCCCCCTTTGCGCCGTGCTGGGGGCTATATTGATTAAGTCTTCGATTGAAGTAGTGAGTACTGTATGTAGCTCGGACAGCGACAGCGGCCCACGTGCACGAATCCGTACCCCGTACCCAGTAGGCTTGTTCACCAATTGACTGTCACGTCAGTGCTCGCGGGGGTCGGCACTGCCGGCTCGCAAACGGGCAGGGATGCAAGTTTACGGTGTAGTCATCCGCTGAAGGTTCTATTTCAATATGCTGACAGTACAAGTATAGAAACCATTTGTGGAAGAGTTATGAGTTCCACGTTCCAAATATATCAAAAGTATTCCGACCGTTTCGCCTGGCGATCTACCTCGTCACCGGCAATGGCAGCGGCTGACGGCGGCGCTGCGGGCAATGCCAGGCAGCCGTTTTGCGGGGGGGGGGCGGAGCAGCAGGCAATGCCAGGCAGCCGTTTCGCTGCGCTGGGGGGGGTGGCGCTGCGGGCATTTCCAGACAGCCGTTTTGAGAGGGTGGTGCCGCTGGCTGTGTCGCCAGAGCCGGTTGTGGCGGGAGCACTGGGAGGGCCTGCCTGCTCAGGTTTCGCCAGGCGGCGCCCGTGCCTGCCCCTCACGCCGTACTGCCTGCGCTCTCGCCGCACGTGCAGTATCGTGGCTGGGCCGTGGCCGCGCCTGCCGCCTGCCGCAGCCCCCCTCCCAGGTGCACAGAACTCATGCGCGGCCGTCACCCGCTGTCTACCCCCCCCCCTACACATAAAGGCGGGTGGCACAGCTGTTATAATTGCAAAGTTTAAGTACTACGTAGAGAGAGGAAATGAGAATCAACTATCGACACGTGGTGCCCACGTTGCATAGTTATTGTCTGCCCATCCATGGTTTGGATTAATACAGTGAAATATTCAGCTGTATTAATCCGACTATAATTATCCTCTCTCAACTCTGCAAACGGGCCAGCCATGGGGTCCCGCGGGGCGACGTGGCAGCGGTGGGAGCCCACACTCGCCTCATGGGAACTGGATTATATCCCAGCCAAATATTCCCATTGGCTGGGACCAAGGCAGTTCCCAGGGTGTGAGTTGTTGATTGAATCCCTACAGTGCATGCCCACTTGACTACGTCACTGGATAGTTCAGGAGTATACTTATCGAGTGGCATCAATCTGTACAACATGGGGTGCTGTTTCAATAGCGAACATGGGTGTTTCATCTTTTAATGAACATTTTGACTAGAAGTAGTGCGGTCTCATCAACAAGTACGTACTTCTATGAGTTGACACTTTAGCCGTTCGCAGCTGTGCGGTTGAGGCCTCTTCGTGTGGTCTTCCTCAAGCTCACCGAAGCTCACCGAAGCTCACCACTACCCTCTGCGGGAAAGGTCCTGTGCGTCTTCCCTGGAGTCTGCTCTCCCCAGCGGCAGTACCGGCGCGACCACGCACCCGTCGCGCGGTGGCGCGGGCACATTCGGTTCACGGCATGGCTGTGCCTCCGTAGGTACCTACGGACGACGTCGTCAATATTGGGGCGCCTCCTCGTCGAGCTGCGGTACGCGCCCCCTCTGTCCGCCTCTTCCTGTTGCAGCGCCTACAGCTGATGCCATGTGCAACTGTTGGTGAACCCTCCCCTCCCCCTCCGCCCCCCCTCCCCCCTCCCCCCCGCCACCCCATGGCGCCACCTTGCCCCCGCCGCCCGCCGCCTTCGCGTCGGCGGCCGCGGTGGCCCCGCCCCAACGGCAGCGGCAACAGCGGGGACAGCAGCGGCGTGCCCCCCTCCCTGTCCCGCCCCCGCTCCCGCGCCCGCCTCCCCCCACGAACGCACCTCCCCCTCCCCTGCTGTCGTCGCTACCACAGCCGCGCGTGGAAGAGAGGCGGGCGGAAAGATGCTTCGAAACTTCTGAAGAAACGTTCTGGGCTGAAAGCATCGTGTCGAACGCCGTAGAAGTTAAGTCTTGCAACTAGGCAGTGCTGGAAGTGTTATTCTCCTGTTCACAGGGTACGTGCACAGCGGGCTACTTCCAGTTCCCAGGTACCTACAGGCCTTCACAGCAGCATCTGGATGGTCCCTCATTTGCGAGTCATTCCGTTTCAATTGGTGCGTCCACCGGGGCGTACTGTGATTGGCGCAATCGGTGACAAGTGGTTTACGTAGCCCCCCGAGCTGCTGACAGTTCCACCGGCCACGCAACGACACTCCCTCCTCTCTGAGAAATGTAACGCGATTGAGCAGGAACTGTTGACTGGAAGCGGGTGCGCCCCACAGCCGTGGACTGGATGCGTGTGCCGCCCCACAACCGTGAACTGGATGTACGTGCCCCCTCACAGCGTTATGCTGGATGTGCGTGCCCCCCCACAGCTGTGGGTCCACAGGGGCGTGACCCACCAGGCGGGCTGGCCGTATGGAGTGCGCTCGCGTTGTTGCCGCCATAGACCCCCCCCCGACATGCCCATCAAGCAGACAAGCGCCAGGCGGGGGGCGTTGGCACCGAGCGGCTCACCCGCCGCATCGCGCATGGCGTGCTGCTCCGTCCGACCTACGCGACGAGCATTTATGTACGTGAGCCGCATCTGGGTGACGCGGACCTCCTCCTCCCCGCCTGCCGTGCACCGTCATCTGCACGTGCGCTTGAAGCGCCACATGCGTGGAGCGTTGGTGCTATACCCACCCATTCTCATTACACGTCCGTACTCCCTACCACCAGCCATCCGTTGACGGTGAGTACAATTTTTCCTTTTCTCTGACCCTGCGGCTTCCATGCGTTCAGAGTGTTGGCACGGGTTTGAGCCGTGCGCTTGTCGTCGTGGTACCGTTTCTTTGCCAGAAGTCTAACTTGCTCTGTCCCACCGGTGCTCCTCCCGATTGCCTAGTTCCTTCTGCTCATGTTCAATTCTTTTGCGTCATCTTGTTCCTGTGCCTGCGCTTGAGAAAGCTCTGTCTGACATCAGCACAGGTCAGGATGGTGCGTCCGCACCGACAGCCGCTGACGATAGTGGAAGGCCCTCCGGAGGGGCCACAGTCTACCGGGCGGACGACCCTGAGGCCCGTCCATCCGTTGCCAGCAGCCCCAGCCCCGCGCCTACACCCGCACCTCTGGAGGTAGGGGAATCAGCCCGACCTGCTGAGCCCCCTCAACGCAGAGCAGCTAGTCAACGCCGCCGTCGCAGGGACACCTCTTCCCGCACAGGCGAGGAACAGCGGGATGCTCGGGCGCGGGGTGGTCGGGCGCGGGGTAGTCGGGCGCGCGGTGGTCAGGGCAGTGACGCCGGTGAGGTAGCCCCCCCCAAGAACCCAAAGCATCCTGGTGGCGTCTTCAGGGTGGAGGTTCGGCTCACTGTTATGGAGTTATGGGTCGACTTTGTGGTGTTCAAGAATGCCAAGCCTGGCGCCGTCCTTCAACTCTCCTTGGGCAATGCCGCCACGTGGATCAGCGCGAGCTCGCGGCTGACGAGGGAGTGGGGTCCCATCAAGCCGCTCGCTTTGAAACGCTTGTTGGAGTCCATCAAGGCGCACATGGACAAGCGCGCACAAAAGCCGACGGGGATGGGCGCAGCGGAGCTCCAGATGAGGCGCGAGAACCTGGACGAGGTGCAGGCGTCGTCGTGGCGGATGTCCTGGGACCAGATGCAGTCCCCTCTGCGCATGGCGAACGGTGTCATGGGGCACACCGGCAAGACAATGCGGTCGGAAGCCCTCACTGTGGGGTCCGCCGCTACCCCACTCTGTCGGCCTGACGCCGCACCCCTTCCGCGTGCGCCCACTCCGCCGCCTCCGGGTGCACGGTCACCACGTGGAAATCCAGGGCCACGTGCCAGCCCACCGCTGCATGGCGCCCCGCTGCCCCGTGCCGCACCGCACGCGCCAGCTTCACGGCACCCTGGCCCTTTGTCGCGGTCGGCTACACCGCTCACCCCAAGCCGGTCACCCCCGGGCCCCCTCGCCCCGTCGTCGCCTAGCGCTCGACGGTCTGCATCTGCTGACAGTGACGGCGACGTAAGTGTCGTGTCAAGTGGATCCAATTTGAGCCGGTCAACTTGTTCTGATGACGGGCTGTCGCAAGGTAGCCCCCGCCACCCTCCTCCATCTCCAGTCGCACGCCCTGCCGCTGACCAGGGCGTGCTACCTCCCGTTTGGACACCACGCCGATTGGTTGCCTCGGCGCCCGCAACCACGCGTGCCGTCGGGATGGGCGAGCACCCCGAGGGCGCTCCTACGCCCACGCTCCCTACATCTTCCAAGCCGGGGGGGGCCAGTGGACGCACCCGCAGGCAGTCGGCGACTGACAAGGAGGCGTTGGCTGCGCTTGGGGGAAGTGAGGTGGTCGAGTTCTTGCGCGGCGCGGTGGAGGCGTCGAACGCGGCCAAGCAGAACGAGGCCAGGTTCGCCCTGCAGTCCGCGCGCTTGCAGGCAGAGGTAGCAGAGCGCCAGGCTGAGCGGCAGTTTAAGCTCAACGAGCGGCGGGAGGACCGCGAGAGCGCCGTAGCCCTGCGGAGTGTGCGGGTTGAAGAGCAGCGCGTCGCGACTGAGCTCGAGCAGGCTCGGAGCCCAGCCAAGCTCAAGGCGCTGGATATCCTCGAGCGCCTCTACACTGCTAACCCATCGGACGACCTCCTGGATCGCATCTGCGCCCTTGGCGGGGGGGGGGGTCGGCGGGGGGGGGGGGTCAGCGGGGGGGCGGGCACAGGGGCGGGAGGAGGGGCGTTTGACGTCAGGGTGAATAGGGGCGCGGTTGCACGTGCAGGAGAGGAGCACGAGGAGCCGCCGGGGTGGGCAGCTGGGGGAGGGGGGGGGGGGGCGGTGGCTGGGGGGGGGGGGGCGCCTTGTAGGTGGGCTGGGGGAGTGGGTGAGTGGGTGGGGAGGGGGGGGGGGGGTGGGGTTCGCTCTTGGCGGGGGGGAATGGCATGGGGGGGAGGGGATTTGCTGGTGAGGGGATGGCAGCAGGCTGAGCAGAGCAGGGTGGGGAAGGTGGTTGAGGTGGGTGGCAAGAGTGGATTTTGGGAGGGCCGCTGAGGCGGGGGAGGGAGCTGCAGGTGGGTCCGGGCGAGGTTCTATGGGGAGTTGGTGGTGGCTGTATGGGGCCCGCGGCAGGTTAAAACAAGGAAAGAACCGCTCTCTTTTTTTCCATCAGCAGTTATACTCTCCCGTTGCTCGCATGAACGCCAAGACGTCTCTCTTGACACGCTCGCGCGACTCCTCAGCCCCCAGACCAGCTGCCATTGCGTCCTCCTGCTCCGGGGAGGCCTCGGGGGCCACCTCTTCGTCGGCATCCCCGCAAGCATTGCAGATATTGTGAAGCAGGCAGCATGCGATTATCTAAGCCATCGCCAACTTGCAGTCTTTCTCACCAGCGATCTGAGTTTTCAGCTTCCGCAGACTCTCCCACCTCCCCTTCAGCAAGCCAATCACGTGCTCGGCGATCACGCGCAGCCGAGCCAGCTGACAGTTGAAATTGACATCCTCTGTCGACTTAGCAGCTTCCCCCTTGAAGGGACAAACCACATGGGCCGTACGGTGCATGCCTTTGTCGCCGTGGAGGTTCTCCAAATGGCAAAAATGTAGCTGCGGCTGGCGCTCCCATTCCGCGTGTCGTTGCACTAGCGCGTCGCCAGCCGCCCCCGTGAAGCCCAGGGTCGCGGATATGATGTTGCGCTGGTGGTCGGTCGCTACCAGCAGGTGCATGCTGTAGTTGTCGTGGCGGTCCCAAAAGGTCCATGGTTGATAGCTCGGCGCGTATGCCAGAGGTATGGTTGTACCATCTACTGACCCGACGCAGCCGCGAAACCCGAACGTACTCCACGCGTAGCTGGCCAGCTTCTGCCGCTTCGGAGGGTCAGGCCAGACAATGTGCGCCTCCGCCAGGCGCCGCACGCGTCGAGTAAACCTGTTGGTGACCTTGACGACAGACCCGGGGCTCATACCGAACATGTTTGCCACACACACGACCGCTGTGCAAAAAAAGGTTAACAAAAGTCGGAAATAAAACCGAGCAAAATGCACATACAACCTCGACCCATGCAAAGGTGGCGAAAAATAACTCACATGCACCGTTGCCGTCATGCCCAAGCCTGAAGAGAGAAACCTTCTGTTGCACGTCTCGGGGGATGGCAGGGCGACGCCGGCGACGAGGCAGGGCCACGTCGTCCTGGGCAGCCAAGAGCTCAGACAGATGTGCATACGTCGAGCGGCTCATTCTTATAAACACCCGCCATTGGCTCTCGGGAAGCTCATCAATCGTGTGCCAACCCCAATGACGGCTCTTGGGCACACTAACGCGGCTCATGTGAAGGTACCGATTCTCCAGGAGAGTCCGAAGCACCTGTCGAGCACACAAAAGAAGCAAAAAAGAGGCCGGCACACCAGACAATCCGCAAGCGTCTAAGCTCAGGCGGGGCACGAAGCCGCCTACCTCGAGGCACACGAGTGCCGTCAAAAACTGCACACGGCGAGTGGCAACACGCACAGCGATCTGCCGACGCGAAGCCCTAGCCATCGTGGCAGGGTGCACGACGCCGTCCACCCGATGCGTGGCTCCGGTGTGCAAGCCCTGCGCGCGGTCGGGCAGTCGCCTCTAGAATCCGGCACACAGGCAGTGCGCTCGACAATTCGCCAGGGATGCGAAGCAACTACACCGGCGCAGTGGAAATCGCTGGGAACTGCAGATAACTGGTCCAAACAGGGACCCCCTCTTTGGACCGGCACTGTCAAGGGCACTGCATCGAAAAAAGCAGTTTCGCGTCGGCGAATATATGAACCCCCGTACCAAGTCCTGCGGGTCGTTGGTGGTGCGGAGCGCAGCGGGAGGCGCGTCGCTGCGCGCCGCGGGCCTGCCGCGCCGCCGGCCTCTGTCAGCACGAGTGACAGCGAAGGCGCCAGCGCTGCTGCCACTGACGCCGCCGGCGTTGGCCGCCGGGTTGGCCGCCGTGGCCGTCGTGGCCGGCGGCGGCGGCAGCGGCGGCGTCCTACGGCGGAGGGTGGCAGTGCGACCGCGCCCGCGACACTGGCGGAGCGGGAGGAGGGCGGTGGTGGGGGGGAGGCGGGGAGCGGACGCCGCGGCCCCCGCGTCAAGGGCAGGGGCGACGCTCTGCACAAACGCCCTCATCTTTGCATCCCTGTGCTGGCACCACCATCTGGGCGGTGCCGCCGCTGGGCGGCGGTGTCGCTTCCGCCGCCGCCGCCGCCGCCGCCGCCGCCCGAGAATCGCCGACGCAGTGGGCAGCGAGGAAGGGGTGGCCCGTGCCGGCGGCGGATGGAGAGGGGGCAGCGCGCCGGTTGGGGCTGAGTAGCAGAGACCGGCTGACAGAAAATCGGGTGGGGGAACCTGCGAAGAGTGGGCGGGCAGGCGAAGGGGAGCACGAGGTTCACTACGGCGCATGGGGTGTGTCCGAGGTGGAAGCGAGCGTGCACGGGAAGGGTGGGGGTGCCCGCACTGCCGCCGTAGATGGCCAGGCGCGAGCAATATGTCGTCTACACCTGATAACCACGAGGTTAATGTCGTGCAGAGAGTGGCCTGTTGCAAGAATGGATTTTATTCCAAGAAACGCGCTTGACTACGAAATGAGTTGAGATCAAGAGATTGCAGCTTCGAGTCCTGTCAGGCTCGCTTCCGTGGCCTATTTTGTCGCAAGGGCTCTTGTGCCAATCAAGTGAGTTTTTTTGTTCGATTGGGGATCCTTTTGAACGTTTATTAGCGAAGCTACTGTACGTTGCGGATGCCCTTAGGTATCTATCTATGTCTGTATCCCTCTGAGGCCGTTCCCACTTCCTCTTCGTGTGGCGCCCACAATGAAATTCTCCTCTCTCATAGGCCCATGCGCGCCACAGTGGGCTACAATATGCGCCGCATGTGCGCACATGAAGGAACCTATGCGAGCCGGCCGCATACGTTGCTTCATGTGCGCACATCGTAAGGGACGTGGCGTGGGATCGCCTGACAGCCCTCAGAAGTTGAGCAGCCAATGAGAAGCCTTCTTGAGTGGTTCTCGGACCTGCAGTGGTTGCGGACATGCTCACTTCCGGGCGCTTCTCGACTTTGTGGGCGCCACACGATCTGCAAGTGGGAACGGGCCTGACACCAGTACTTCACAACTCGCATATGGGGGAAGGTTGACATGCTGCTTTTTTCTCAAAAGACATATAAGCGAACTCCACAGTGCCTGAGGAGCCCGACCGTCTTGTCGGTTTCTGCAGGCGAATGCTGATTGCTGAGGAAAAAATGCACTCCACTTCGGGGGGGGACACCAGTTTTCCATAGTTCTCGTTTACATATCAGGGCAGCCAACAGGAGCAGTTGTTACAGGGAATCTCCAGAAGAACTTGATTGTATTTGCAGTCATGGAGCCTCCCCCCCCCCCCACAGCCACGCTGGACTCCAAAAAGTGGACCAGTACGGCGTACTGGCGGTGCTACGTTTTCGCGACAATCTGTCGCATGGCGATAGAGAACACTAAAGTTCTTGAGCATGCTCGAACCGAGATACCTAGATGCATAGCCTGCACTGACCGGTGTGAAGCATCAAGTCGCCTAATCCGGGACCGGATTAGCATGGAAGTCTGAATGAAGCTTGTGTCGCTCTGTCAATACGCTGCTTTCTTACATCGTAGCCGGCGCTTCACGTGCAGGCCTGCATTCCATCCCGACCCAGCCGGCTCTAGAGAAGGTTCTTCGCCGGTTTCGGAGAAGTAGCCGGCCATACACAGTCTGAATCCATTGCACATATATTTTGCCGATCTTCAAAGGCAGAAACCTGTGAAAATACTGAGACTACAGTCGGATTCACTACACTTAAAAAAAAGAAGCACGCTCTGCGAGTAGCTCTCGAGCAGCACGACCCAGCGAAGGACCAGGCTCAGAAAGAGTAAGAGCCAAAATTCATGAGTGCACTATCCATGGTTGGCACCCATAAAATCGATGCATTAAATTGCATACGGTTAAACCTAATTAAATGACATAATAAGCAGTTGGCGCTTTCCCGCTTGTTTAAATGTTCCGAACTAAATGATGGGTGAGCCCCTTTTCCCCCACTCCCCTTTTCCCCACTGCCGCTTGTCATGTTCGTTTTCTTATTATATCCCCCCGCTACACCACGGAGCAGCCGCAGCAGGACTGGCGCTGCGCGGCGGTCCGACGCTCACGCGGACGCTGTCACTTGTGCCACCACTGCTGTCGCAGACACCGCAGACTTCCTCGCCGCGGCCCTAGCCGCCGAACCTCCAACCCTGATGTAGCACGCGCAAAGTACGGTGTTGGGTCGGTGCGGCGCTGAAGAAGACGAGTGCCGAGACTGCTACGGCCACATCCTCTGGCCGGTGGCAAGAAGGTCGGCAACGAGAGTGCGAGAAGCGGGCATGGGTACAGCGCAGTGTCTGGGCGACGAAGAGAGGGGCGCACTCCATCGCATCGCGGGAGCGAGATCTGGCGAAGTCCAGCAAAAACGAAGATGAGATAAACAGTACATTAATTATCATTAGTGACTTATTCGACTAATCTATAGATTAATTTACTTGGGATGCAAAAAAAGCCATGGTTTTTTCCCATCAATGGCTCTATCATCACGCGATACACAATCTATTTCATGGTCATCAGGACTCACATTGGAGATGCATGTTTCCAAAGCCTTAAGTGTGAGGGTTAAGTGCCCAGCGCTGTTGATTTTCCGCCACCTTGGCCAGAGCAGACAAGCGCGCACCACTTGGTTGTCGTCCTTCACCTCTTAAATTTGCACGGGAGAGAAGCAGGAGAGTACTAGAGCCCCACGTTCGTGGTGGTCCTTATCGTGATTGCCGAGAGCGTCTCCTTTTTGTCTTTTCTTTTTTCTAATAAGAAAGGAACTCAATTGTTCCTTGTTTTTCTGGTTTTCTTGCGCTCTACCCAGCTAAATAGATAAGGCTTTTCTGTCCTGTCCTGAACCAAATGATTCGGGCCCAGTTGACAATTGTGCTATATAGTAGCATCAGAAGGCGCTGGTCGGGAGGGCTCCATCGTTGCTATCAAGTCCCCTTAGAGGAGTATACTAATGTTGAGAAATGAGATTGTGACCAAGCTCATGTTCGTGCACATAAACCATCCCGCAGAGAAACAACGGACGGGAGTGACTCCCGGACGCACCAAACCCGCGCCTCCGTCTCCTACGGGGGGAAAGGGGCAGACCAGGGCTGTTCAAGGGTATCAGATATCTCCTGGTGTGTTGTATCGAAGAGTCGCAAGTCAGTGAGTTTATTGAGCTGACAGCGAACCGTGGCTGAGCAAAGTGTCATAAGCCGTGACGGAAACACGAGCGTATTGCCCATGGGTATAAACCCTTCCTCGAGATTAGTCGTATGCATGACGGTACATGGAGCATCCTACTGCATTGATACCCTTAGAGACGACTGAATTCGTCGAAGAAAGCTGGTAGAGTCCTGAATGATCACAGAGGAGCGCATTGAGCCAGCTGAGCATGCGCAATCTGAGCAAAGCATGCGCAATCTGAAGAGCACAGCAACTGAGAAGCCTTGTATTGCAGTACCAAGAATATTTTCTCATGGTGACAATAACAAAAACAGACACACAATAGGCCAGTGGCACGCCTCAGATGGTGCACCACCGGCCAATGAGTGCTCCGCGTTGGTGTGGAAACAGGGCGATATGAGACTTTCTCGAGGTTTTCGCCCACATCGAAGAGGGAACAGGCATCCCAGGAACTAGGTGCGACCTCCCCCAGTGCTCTTGAGTGGATCGGGCCGAGATAGAGGGAAGTCCGCGGAGATCGTGAGAGAAAACAACAGCTATCTGACCAACCAGCGTTCGGTACCAGACTCGCCGCGACTGCAGCCAATGATCACCTGATCAACAGCAAAGTCCCACTGCACGCTATTGGTCCGGTGCGAGCTCCCAGCACGCGGTTGGTTCATGGCCTTGTTGTCACGCTGTTGCTATTGTCTCCATGAGACAACATTCGGGGAACTGCAATATGATAGGAAACAACGACGTTCATTGTACTTCTTTTGGTCACAGTGAATGGAAGTGTGAAATATCAAATTCAACCTCGTCAGTGGACACTTTCAGAAATGAGTTGTATACTTACATGATGCCCTTGAAGCTCCGAGGCAAGCGCATTACAGATGCTCATAGATATTGCAGTACCCGGAATTTTGTTTCATGGGGACAACAACAAGAACAGGCCAATGGCGTGCCTCAGATGACGCACCTCTGACCAATGGCTGCTCCGCGTTGCTGTCCAAAAAAGTGCGATCTGATATTTTCTCGAGATGTCTGGCCGCATCGAAGGGGGAAGAGGCCCAGTTGCGACCTTTGCACTGTTGTTAAGTGATTCGCGCCGAGATAGAGGGAACGCGGTCGAGATCGCCCGAGAAGGCAACAGTGTTCTGACCAACCAGCGTTTGGTAATAGATCCGCCGAGACTGCAGCCAATCATCGCCTTCTCAAGACGACAGTGCAAGAGCACGCTTATGGTTCGGCTCTCAGCTACCAGCACGCGATTGGCTCATGGTCTGTTGTGGCGCTGTTGCTGTTGTCGCCATGAGACAAAATTTAGGGAACTGCAAAACCCACTTTCCACCGAAGGTGTGTTCAGTGCCACGCATGCACACCCTCCAGCAAGCCTCGTACTTCCAGAGTCTAACCCGGTTTCTTGCGGTTAGCATAAACACATTTTTGCGATCCGAGGTCACGAGCCACCTCGATATGAACGGAAGCGCGCGGAGCAGCACAGCACTCACGTGAAACCCAGCGCTCACGTGCCCTGCAAGCTACAGAAGATCGGTACGCTTCGGCGTCAAAGACAGTGCAAGTGCGCCTTCTTTCATAACCTGCAGTGATAAAGCAATTGATCGTCAGAACTGCCCCAGCCCCTATACAGAGCCAGCAGGTCTCATTCTTTTCTAATTGAAGGGATTGATTTAAGGGATGTATTGCTGCTTGCTGAACTTTGTCCTGGTGGCCCGAGACCGAGACACAGAGTCAATTTCTTACGATTACTGGCATCGCATTGGCTGGACAGTGCTATCAGCTTCTTGAAAACCCAGGCATGCGGTCGTATACCGTGCCAGAATGGGCAGCAACTGTTTTTCACTATTTCTTCTCTGAAGCTTGAGATATTGTACTGTCAGGAGCACTTTGCCGGAAAATCTTGGCAGAACCACTTTCCCCGGAGATGTGAAGAAAAGCAGTGGCGACTTCAGCCTGTGGGGGCACATCGGCCTGGGAGTCGGTCCCAGCGGCGTATCTGATTGGCTGAGAGCCCGTCTGAGAGAGTCAGTCTCTGTCCACCAGGACAGAATTCAGAAATCAGCAGTCGAAATACAGAAAACTATGGTGACGTGGCCCAACAATGCTAGCCGAAGCACAACTTTGCTCGAGCACATCAATTTTGTGCTCGGTAAAAACATTTCATCGAACAGCAACAGCGAACGCCAGATTCGGCCATGTTTCTGAACCGGGGGATATGTATCCGTCTGGCGGGTAAATCCGACCACGGCGGCTCAGTCTGACCAGCCGGAGAGAGATCAGTTTCACAGTGGTTACAATGGAACCCCCCGTGCTCCCCCCTGCTCGACGTCTCAGTTCGATCATGTCATCGGCTACAACAAAGCAGGAAAACGTACACTCATGAACTGCGTGAGATGGGCGTCTTCCTCTCGAGAAGGGCTACTCTTATGCTCTTGCAAGAAATAATAAAATAAAGCGGCACTCAGGTAGGTCCCTTTATGAGACGCTCGTAGCGACACGGGAAGGACCAAATTCCAAGTAGACAGTATCAAATACAGTTTGATTCTGACCTGGAAAGGCACAGTCGGCGGGAACACAACAGCTATGAGGGATACGCCGTGGCAATAACAGCTGCTGTTGCCTCCAGAAGAAGTCCTTGGGCGATTTTTTGAGCAGTTTCTCTCCCCAGTACACTGTTCACGCCTTCGTACACTCTCCCCTTCTTCTCACGAAGAAGAGCAGGCACGGCTTCCTCTTCCTCCGAGTTCTCCTTGCCGCCAAGCAGACATTATTGAGCGGTCTGGTGTGACGACGGCAGGGCAGAAATGAATGGAGCTTGTCCTTTTCTGATCTCACCGGCGTGACCGCGAGGTCAAAGAGGCTCGAGATGCACCGAGCCGGTCTGGAGCAGGGCCATGAGGCGAATGGAGTGCAAGCGGCCAAGTTGCTCGGAGGAGAGTAGGGAGCATGTCCGCCGTGGACATGAACCGTGTTGTAGCCGTGCTCAATGATTGGTCCTCTGGGCAGCGAGACCAGAGAACACCAGCCATGCGGATCAATTCCTTCGCCGGAAGAATCGCTCTTTTGTGGCCCCAGTGGCTGCCTTCATGCACAATGGCCACTGGTCAGATTTACCCGCACCTCTTTTTTCGTCCGACAAAATGAAGTAATACAAGAACACATGCGTTCGTGAAGCGGAAGAAACAAGGGGGTGCGAGAGACTCTCCCGAGCACGTTCATAATTCAAAGCGGTGCGTCATAGCCGTCTGTGGGGCCGAACGAGGGCGCTTGTCAAAGTTACCCGCCAGACGGACATGCAGTGCTGCGCTGTGGAACGCCAGAGCTCTTTCTAAGACTCACAGGTTTGCAATCCGGTGGTAGTTATTTTGAATCCGGTGAACATCGCCGGATGCGTCACGAAGCGATATTTACTTATCTATAAAGATCGTGTTGTCGGTGTGTAACTCTTTCCATGGAGGTGCTCCCCGTGCGTGCCACGTGCAAAATATTCGGCCATGTTGCGATGAGTTGAGAAAAAAAAGCCACTTCAACGTGTGATCGATGGGAGCACCCTTTTGGCACGGGTTTCTCTCCACTTATGTATTGCAGTTTCCGAGTTTTGTCCCATGTGGACAAGAGCAAGAGCAAGTGTACAAGAGCAAGGGCCAATCGCATGCTGGCAGCAGAGGGCTTATCAATGGCGTGCTGCAACGCGTCTGTCGGAAAAACCTGATGATTGGCTATGGCCACACCTGCTCTCGCAACGAACGCTAGTTGGTCGAAACACTCTTGTTTTTTCATCGGATCTCGCCGGTTGGCCCTTTATCTCAGGTCATCTCTGTCAAGAACAGTGCGAAGCGCTCAGCCAGTGCTTGTTCTGCCCTCGGAGTGGTCAGAAATCCCGAGAGAATCCCCGATCACACTGTTCGTACAACAACGGACCCTCATGCAGAGCAGTCATTGGCCAGAGAGGCAGCATCTGAGTCATATCATCGGTCAAACACAGTTTGCTCTTGCTCTTGTCCACATGGGACAAAATTGGGAGAACTGCAATATCTTTATTCACTTGTCCATGGCTGGAACCAACTATGGTCCGTTGCACAAAAAAGATACATCGAGGTTTTTCTCGGCTCGGGCTCGGGCAGCACCTCGGCCGTGACGGGGTCCACGGTCGCCATGCTGACAGTAGTATCACAGAGGTCCTTGCGAACTCATGAGGGCCTTGGGTCTCCTGGTAGTGTACCGCTATGAGGGACACCCTGAGTGGACCGGTTGCTGACCACCTCGAAACGGGGCCATCCTTTTCGCATTGATTTGCACTGCTCGGGGGCTGGTTCTTGCCCATGTGCTAACAGAGGCTTGGAAGAGGGGTGGTCAGTTCTGGGGAGAACCCAGCGGGTGCCTGGAGGCCATTGTTTTGAGTTTCTTGTTCCGTGGGCGAGTCCTCGTTTTTGAGATGGCCGTTCGTGGGGTAAATGTTCCATGTCATGGGCTCGTCTGATTGGTCCACGAAGAAGCCGGGTCCTCACGTGTGAAATGCCATTTCTGGCTTCATGTACATATCGCCTGGTGCCCCTCATGAAGTGGTTTCTCGTCCCCCTGCCTCTCCTGGTCCCCTCTCCTGGACCAGATACCTCGAGGAGACAATCCCGCCCCTACTTCCCGCCACCCCCTCCACCCTCCGCGGCAGTACCTCATGCGGGGACTTGGGCGGGTCCACTAACGGCGGACGGAGCGCTGCTCGGGGGGCTGCGCCCAGACTGAATGGTTCTTCGCAGGCACCAACAGTGTCCGGCCCCATGGAACAAGATGAAAAGCGTCCCGCGCCTGTGGGGTGTGAGGGGGTGGGGGCGTGGATCGTGTGAGAAGAGACGCAAGTGCACAACGCGCCTTGCTGCTTTTTTGCCCCTTGGGCTGACCGCGCCCTTCGCGAGGCCCCCCAATATTCGGTCTCCACATAGCCGTGCGTCATTCCAGCACCACTTCGCTGCCGCTCCCGTTCAAGCAGAAGTTCCGCACCCTTCCGCCCATTTACCTTATGCCCGTCGGAGCCGCCGTGCCCGTCCCCCTGCGCCCGCAACTGATAGAGAGACTCCGGCGCAGGCACGGGCACACGCGCTCGTGGCGCTATCACCACCCCGCCGCTACAGTCGCCGCCGCCCACTCCACTCCAGGCGTAACAGTGACTTTACCCCAACCGTCTACATCGCACATAGAAAATTGTTCCCCCCACTCCCCCATCCATATATTAACCCTCCCGCCATCGCCGCAGATGCCCTCCTCACCAATAGAGGACATCACCATCCCTTGAAATCCTCTCCCCGCGCCCCCATACGCCACCGCCTCCACGACACCCCTCAGCCCAAACACCAACCCCGCAGTCCCCACCCACTGTCCCCCACCACGCGAAGAGCGTCACCATCGTCCCCCCGCCCTCCCCCTGTACACCATGCCCGCGGACGCCTGCCCCCCTTCCCCCTACTACCCTCATTACCGGCACCACTCCCGGCCTCTTCGACGAACGTAGCCACAGCTGCCTGTGGTCAATTCCCCCCCTCCCCACCAAAACGTCGACGCGGCCGCCTGCGCCCCGCTGCCCCCTCCAAAAACACCGTTGCTGGCACCGCCCCCTTCAAAAAACCCATAGCTGCAGCGGCGTGGGGCCTGACCGCTGTCGCGGCCGCCCTAGCGGCCGCCGTGGCCGTCGCCTCGGCCTCGGTCAGGACGGTCGCCGCTTCCGCCGACGACGCGGTAGCGCCGACGCCACCGACGCCGTCGCGGGCACCACCACCACCGTGTCGGCCGCAGCGGCCTACACCACGGCCACCGCGGCAGCCGGGGTGGCCGCCACAACCCCCTCGGCCGCCGGGCTGTCTGCTACAGCAGCCGGCGACACCGGCACCATTGTCGTCGCCGCCGCCGCCACCATCGCCGCCGCCGTTGCCCTCCCCCCCCCCCCCGCCCCAAACTCGTCGTCGTGACCGCCATTATCGTCCTCGTCGCCGCGGCGGTCCTCGTCGCGAAACCGTTGACACCAACGCCGCCGCTGCTGCCGCCGCCGCCGCCGCCGCCACCGCGGCCGTCGCCACCGACGCTGCTACCGCCGCGCCCATGGTCACCATCGTCGACGCTGACCGTGGCGCCGGCCCCACCCCCCGTGTCGTGGCCCTCGCCACCCAGTGTGCCCTCTCCCACAGTCCCAGTTAATGAACGCGCTGGCAGCGGGTTCCCAAAAGGGACCGGCCAACATTCATGCGGGGCTATTGTTAGGCAGCTGCGCCACTATGTGAGTGAGCACGTGAAGACGTGGGACCAATACATTTCTATCCTTACTACTGCCTACAATTCGAAGGTTCACTCATCTACAGGGGAAGTACCCCTCGCTTTTGTGACTCCCCGTCGCGTGCGGTCTATTGCCGTGCGGCGGCCGCTCCCAACTAGGGAGGAGGGTGGCAGTACGCCTACTTCTACTGAGAGTAAGGCGGAGTTCGCTGCTAGGCTTGAAAACCTCATCCCTAAAATCAGGGCTGAGACGGACAAAGCACAAAAGCGCTATAAGCCTACCTTTGACAAGAAGGTGCGCAATGCTAAGCATGTCCCCGAACAGGGTGACTGGGTGCTGGTTCACTCACACACCCCAACTGGGGGTAAGTTGGTATTCTAGACGAAGGGGCCGTACCAGGTCCTTCGTACTGATGGGCGGCGCTTCACCATCGAAAGTGACGATGGGGTCCGCACAGTGAACGGACAGGATGTGGTCAAAGTTGCACCACCGCCTGCAGGAGACCCAGCTTGGGCGCGTGCGTTGGAATCGTGGCGCCTCCCCTCACTGCCTGCGGCCAAACAGGGCCCGCAGGAGTACGTGTTCGATAAGTTCATCGACCACGGATGGGATGAAGACACTGACCGCCTCATGTTGACGGTGCGTTGGTTTGGCTACAAAGCCAAGGATGATACGTGGGAGTATGTGGAGGACCTTCCCGCTGAGAAGGCCCGGGCGTACTGTGCCCGGAATGAGATAGACCCTAACAGCCCTCCCTCAACGTGAGGGAAGGCCGAGTAACAGTGCCAAGAGAGTGCTTCAAGTCGAAGTGGTACGCAGAGTGGCTTTTAACTACAGCTCTAACCCTCACACTCTCACAACAAAGGCAGCTGCCAACTAGGCACGCATGCTAGACTCTCCCACTCCACGGCCCTCGCCCTCACGTGGAGACGAGCGGCGAGACCCACGCCGATAACGGTCTCCACTTGTTGGAGGGGGCGGCGGCTCCAAGTCGGAACCGTCGCGTCCCTCACGGTCGCGCAAGTGGCGCCGACCTTGGCCACTCTTCTGCCTGGTCTTGCGCGCAAGTTTGCGACGCAGACGCTGGACAGACTCCGTCTCCGACGGGGTAGAGGACTCCGAAACGGAATAAGACAACTCGTCTTCCGATACGGAAGGAGAGCGCCGCGAGTGTCGGCGACGACGGCGAGGAGGCGAGTATGCCCGGCTCGCGCGACGTTTGCCACGCCCAAGTGGGGCTGGCTGGGGCATAATAGCCCCAATACGAGCCAACTCGGCTGTCATAAACTCCGCCACCGACTCGCAACTCGCGGTCGCCACTGCAGTACGAACGCGCTCCTCAAGTTGAGGAGTCTCGGAACTCTGTGGGGTTGCGGTCGACGCGGCCAACCAGGAAATGGTGCGCACCAACGTGGTGATCATCATCTGTGAGGTTAGAGGCGTGGGCGGCAACACCAACTTGTGGTATACCGTCGGGAGGGTGGCCCCCAAGTTGGGGAGCCCCGGGGTGGACGACTGAGCGGCCACGCTAATCGGGATGTCCCCGTGCGGCTGGTAGGGGACAGGAGGAAGCGGAGGGGCCCGCCGAGGTGGCGGTACCCGGGTGTAACTGCGACCCCGACTTGGGGCCCCCGCAGTGGGTTGAGTCATATGGTCATCATATGAGGGCACGGCCATAACTATGGGCTTGTCCGGGGGTGGCGCAGTGTGGCGATCCACCCCCGGGGCATACGGGTAGTCCCCGATGCCCAACCCCTCTCGTAGGACCACACGGCCGTCGTGAAGTTCACGAGCGACCCACACGAACTGGCGAAGTGCGCCATCGTCCTTGGGCCCACGAGTGGGGCGGCGCAACTTGTGCTCAATGCTCTCCCACTCGATAAACTTGTGGAGGCGGAGCATCTCCTCAAGTAGAGTGAGTTGTCCTGATGAGCACCCCTCAGCAACTAGCTGAGGGGTGAGCTGTTCCAAACCCTGGATGAGCCGGAGGGGGAGATGCCAGAGCATCCCCCGCCGCTGAACACAGGACACCCAGGTCGACATGACCTCGAGGAGCCACTGGGTGGCCAACATGGCCCACACCAGGTGATCAGGGCCAGCCGTCAACATGACGGAGCCGAAGTGGTCAAGCAACCGTGGCAACAACGCCGGGAACCCGTAGGGGACCTCAACTTGAGGCCACCACTCGGGCTTCTTCGGATAGTACTGCTCCTTACTGGCAGCAGACTGTTGAGGAAACTCAAGTTGAGCCGAGGTCACCAAGTAGGGACCTCGCCGAAAGTCTTTCTCCATCCGCACATCAAAGTGATGAGTGTGCGGATCGGCCTCGTGAAGGTACGGCGGGCGAGTTGCCACAGCGTCCCACGTGAAGGTCGGCAAGTCGCCGGGACCCGGGATAGTTCCCCCGCGGTCCACCATGGCCTTGGCCCGCTGAACGTCCTCAACCTCATCCGTTCCTTCCCCTGCATTTGGGTCCATATTCCCTAAGTTTGGGATAGTTAGCTTAGTAGTAAATCCAACTTGGATTTGACTGTTTTCTGCATTTATCGTCTTGAATTTTCGTGTGGCCCGGTGGGCAGGTGCTGGGGTGGGAGATTCTGAGTGGCGAGATTCTGAGGGGACCCTGGGGGGGTAAGGGGAGGGACAGCGGGGCTTGGCCCTGCGTCCCCGTCCCGACCAAGAAACTGTTGGACCACACACCATCCTCTTGTTTGTCCGTGGGGGGTTTGCCCCACAACAGGGACAGAGTGTGTGCGACTTGCACTTCTTTCGGTTCCCCCGACACGGGAGGCAGCTCTAGCACACCGCCCCAACTTGGGTGCCGTGTGTGCTTGTGGTTTTTGCCACACCGAAGTCCGGAGGAACACATTGGCCATCTTGGCCAGGTGTTCAAGCTACTTGCTGACGCCGGTGTGTCACTGAAGGCGAGTAAGTGCCACCTCTTTACTCAAGAGGTGGAATACTTGGGACATGTTGTCCGTCCGGGGCGTCTCAGTGTCAACGAGAAGAACTTGAGGGCCATCCGTAAGGCTCAGTACCCCCGGACCCAGACCCAGATGAGGAGCTTCCTCGGGATGTTTAACGTGTACCGACGTTTCACCAAGGGCTTCGCGAAGGTGGCGAAGCCGTTGAATAAGTTAGTGAGCTCAACGTTACCGAAGAACCTGCCTCCCCCAAGTCGGGTGGAGCAGGAATCTTTTGAGACTCTTCGGGACCTTCTGCTGAAGCCCCCTGTCCTGGCTATTCCCAGGTTGGGAGGCCACTACATCCTGGATGTGGACGCTAGCTACGACCAACTTGGTTGTGTGTTGCTTCAGCAGCAGCCGGACAAGGAGTACTTGCCGGTGGGATACTTCAGCTAGGGGCTGAACTCGGCCGAGAAGAACTACGGAGTCACCGAGTTGGAAGGACTCGCAGTGGTGTGGGCGGTGACGTCACTTCGTCACTACCTAGAGGGTGAGAAGTTCCTCATCCGCTGTGACCACCGCGCGTTGCAGTTCATCTTTAAGACGGACTGTACGAACACTCGTCTCAACCGGTGGAGGGTGCGACTGGCACCCTTCAACTTTGATATTAAGTACCGACCTGGGAGGCAACATGCCCTTGCCGACGGCCTTTCGCGGGTACCTACCGAGGGGCTGGACACTAACCCAGTCGATGAGGACATCCCCATCGTGGGGGTGGT
Source organism: Pyropia yezoensis (assembly GCA_009829735.1). Classification (NCBI taxonomy): domain Eukaryota; phylum Rhodophyta; class Bangiophyceae; order Bangiales; family Bangiaceae; genus Pyropia; species Pyropia yezoensis. The sequence continues at coordinate 1,338,007 of CM020620.1, read as the reverse complement.
CACGCGCTCGGGTCAGGTGTTGAACCCCGAGGCGCCAGGGAACAAGAAGTACTTGCCCCTGTCCCTGGACAAGGTGGTGAAGGCCCAGGCAGGGGATCCCTTCTGCAAGTCGCAGAGGGATACACTGGATACAGCGGCGGAGACGCGGTTCTTTCTGGGAGACGATGGCCTCCTCATGAGGAGGGGGGTATTCCAGGGGACTGAACAACTAGTCGTCCCCGCATCCCTCAAGGACAGTATCCTTGAGAGGGAGCACAACGCTCCCACGGGTGGACACCTGGGGTCTAGTAAACTGTACCAGACCCTCAGGACCTGGTACTACTGGCCGTCCATGGTGGTGGACATCTACAGTTGGGTGGCTGCGTGCACATGTTGTGCACAGAACCGTCTGATGGAACGGCGGCCTAGTACGGCTATGCCGCTGTTCCCGGCCAAGGAGCCCTTTGCCGCGTTGGCGATGGACATCCTTGGGCCACTGCCAGTGACCGAGGAGGGCAACCAGTACCTCCTGGTCATCTGTGACCGCTTCACAAAACTTACGCGAGCGATCCCACTGGCAGAGATCACGGCCATGTCGGTCGTGTCAGCCTTCCTAGATCACTGGGTTGCCGCGTATGGCATTCCGGATAGTACACTATCGGACAATGGACCGCAATTTGCGTCTGTACTGTTTCAGGGAGTGCTGGATATGTTGGGGGTTAAGGCAAACTATGCCACCCCCTACCACCCACAAACTAATGGGCAGGTGGAGCGCTTCAACAAAACTATTGTTAGGCAGCTGCGCCACTATGTGAGTGAGCATGTGAAAACGTGGGACCAATACATTTCTATCCTTACCACTGCCTACAATTCGCAGGTTCACTCATCTACCGGGGAAGTACCCCTCGCTTTTGTGACTCCCCGTCGCGTGCGGTCTATTGCCATGCGGCGGCCGCTCCCAACTAGGGAGGATGGTGGCAGTACGCCTACTCCTACTGAGAGTAAGGCGGAGTTCGCTGCTAGGCTTGAAAACCTCATCCCTAAGGTCAGGGCTGAGATGGATAAAGCACAAAAGCGCTACAAGCGTACCTTTGACAAAAAGGTGCGCAATGCTAAGCATGTCCCCGAGCAGGGTGACTGGGTGCTGGTACACTCACACACCCCAACTGGGGGTAAGTTGGTATTCGAGACGAAGGGACCGTACCAGGTCCTTCGTACTGATGGGCGGCGCTTCACCATCGAAAGTGACGATGGGGTCCGCACAGTGAACGGACAGGACGTGGTCAGAGTTGCAACAACGCCTGCAGGCGACCCAGCTTGGACGCGTGTGTTGGAAGCGTGGCGCCTCCCCTCACTGCCTGCAGCCAAACAGGGCCCGCAGGAGTACGTGTTCGATAAGTTCATCGACCACGGATGGGATGAAGACACTGACCGCCTCATGTTGAGGGTCCGTTGGTTTGGCTACAAAGCCAAGGATGATACGTGGGAGTATGTGGAGGACCTTCCCGCTGAGAAGGTCCGGGCATACTGTGCCCGGAATGAGATAGACCCTGACAGCCCCCCCTCAACAAGAGGGAAGAACGAGTAACAGTGCCAAGAGAGTGCTTCAAGTCGATGTGGTATGCAGAGTGGCTTTTAACTACAGCTCTAACCCTCACACTCTCACAACAAAGGCAGCTGCCAACTAGGCATGCATGCTAGACTCTTTAACCCCACGGCCCTCGCCCCCACGTGGAGGCGAGCGGCGAGACCCACGTCGATAACGCTCCCCACCAGTCGGCGGGGCCGGCGGCTCCAAGTCGGAACCGCCGCGCCCCTCACGGTCGCGCAAGTGGCAACGACCGCGGCTGCCCTTCTGTTTATTCTTGCGCGCAAGTTGGCGACGCAGACGCCGGACCGACTCCGACTCTGACGGAGTCGAGGACTCCGAGACGGAGTGAGACAACTCGTCTTCCGACACGGAGGGAGAGCGCCGCGAGTGTCGGCGACGACGGCGAGGAGGCGAGTATGCCCGGCTCGCGCGACGTTTGCCACGCCCAAGTGGGGCTGGCTGGGGCATAATAGCCCCAATACGAGCCAACTCGGCCGTCATAAACTCCGCCACCGACTCGCAACTCGCGGTCGCCACTGCAGTACGAACGCGCTCCTCAAGTTGAGGAGTCTCGGATCTTTGAAGGGTTGCGGTCGACGCGGCCAACCAGGAAATGGTGCGCACCAACGTGGTGATCATCATCTCTGAGGTTAGAGGCGTGGGCGGTAACACCAACTTGTGGTATACCGTCGGGAGGGTGGCCCCCAAGTTGGGGAGCCCCGGGGTGGACGACTGAGCGGCCACGCTAATCGGGATGTCCCCGTGCGGCTGGTAGGGGACAGGAGGAAGCGGAGGGGCCCGCCGAGGTGGCGGTACCCGGGTGTAACTGCGACCCCGACTTGGGGCCCCCGCAGTGGGTTGAGTCATATGGTCATCATATGAGGGCACGGCCATAACTATGGGCTTGTCCGGGGGTGGCGCAGTGTGGCGATCCACCCCCGGGGCATACGGGTAGTCCCCGATGCCCAACCCCTCTCGTAGGACCACACGGCCGTCGTGAAGTTCACGAGCGACCCACACGAACTGGCGAAGTGCGCCATCGTCCTTGGGCCCACGAGTGCGGCGGCGCAACTTGTGCTCAATGCTCTCCTACTCGATAAACTTGTGGAGGCGGAGCATCTCCTCAAGTAGAGTGAGTTGTCCTGATGAGCACCCCTCAGCAACTAGCTGAGGGGTGAGCTGTTCCAAACCCTGGATAAGCCGGAGGGGGAGATGCCAGAGCATCCCCCGCCGCTGAACACAAGACACCCAGGTCGACGTGACCTCGAGGAGCCACTGGGTGGCCAACATGGCCCACACCAGGTGATCAGGGCCAGCCGTCAACATGATAACGCCGAAGTGGTCAAGCAACCGTGGTAGCAACGCCGGGAACCCGTAGGGGACCTCAACTTGAGGCCACCACTCGGGCTTCTTCGGATAGTACTGCTCCTTACTGGCAGCAGACTGCTGAGGGAGCTCAAGTTGAGCCGAGGTCACCAAGTAGGGACCTCGCCGGAAGTCTTTCTCCATCCGCACATCAAAGTGATGAGTGTGCGGATCGGCCTCGTGAAGGTACGGGGGGCGAGTTGCCACCGCGTCCCACGTGAAGGTCGGCAAGTCGCCGGGACCCGGGATAGTTCCCCCGCGGTCCACCATGGCCTTGGCCCGCTGTAGGTCTTCGACCTCCTCGTCGTCCAGGAAGGCAAAATGGTCCGTCCTGAAGCCGGCAGGGAACCCGACCCTACGGGGATACTTCTCCCGTAGGCGGTCCCATACCCGACCAATCGCTGCGCCAAGTCGGCCACAGCGAAGAACAGTCAACCCCTCCTCATAGAGAGGCCAAGCGGGGTAAAAACACCGCCCCAAGGCCTCACGCGGGACAACTTGTCCCGCCTCCGGGGGAGATCCCGCCGTCAACCCAAAGCCGGGTGACGCGGGAGTCTCATCCCCCGGAGCGATCGCGGAGCCCCCGCCAGAAGTCCCAGCGGGCGCTGCACCGTAGGAGGTGTCCTCCATACGTTGTCGAGAGAGTCCGTCTCCACTCCCGGGGTCGCCATGGCTCTCCCAAAGTTGGGGAGAGACGCCCTGGTTACGGCGGCACGAGACCCGCCTCGAGTTGAGGAAGACTCGGATCGTGGGTAGACGGGTGGCCTCCCCAGCGTGGGGCGGCCCCGTGGAAGGTGAAGGGGAGGTGGTGGGGAAGGTAAAGTGTGAACCTGGAGAGCAAGCTGCCGAGTGGGCAAGCTTGAGGAGAGGGGCGGTCAACGTGACCGCCTCCACATCCGTGTTACGTACTCGATGGGGGACAGCAAGTCGCGCCCCCAACGCCGAGACGTGCGTTTACGCACCCCCTCACAGGGCCGACCGGGTCGGTCGGAACTGAGGAGAGGGGAGTGTGGCAGTATTGACCCCCAGGTAAGGGGGCAACACGTGCCACGCAAGGGGCGGCAGGCCACTAGCATGATCCGTTCCTCCCCCTGCATTCGGGTCCATATTCCCTAAGTTTGGGATAGTTAGCTTAGTAGTAAATCCAACTTGGATTTGACTGTTTTCTGCATTTATCGTCTTGAATTTTCGTGTGGCCCGGTGGGCAGGTGCTGCGGTGGGAGATTCTGAGTGGCGAGATTCTGAGGGGACCCTGGGGGGATAAGGGGAGGGACAGCGGGGCTTGGCCCTGCGTCCCCGTCCCGACCAAGAATCTGTTGGACCACACACCATCCTCTTGTTTGTCAGTGGGGGGTTTGCCCCACAACAGGGACAGAGTGTGTGCGACTTGCACTTCTTCCGGTTCCCCCGACACGGGAGGCAGCCCTTGTACACCGCCCCAACTTGGGTGTCGTGTGTGTAAGTGGCTTTTGCTACAGCCACCGCTGCCAAGACGGGGTTGGCCCGTGAGTTTGAGGCCCTCTTGGATGTTCACGATGCCGTGAACTGGGCGGAGATGTTGAACCTACCCCCGTATCGGGATGCGCAGGCTGCGGCTGTACCCTTGCCCCGTCATGGTTTGCGCATCTGTCGTACTCAGCTGGGTGAGCTTAGTTACCGTGGGTGGGCGTCCACCGAGGCTGTCCCTGACCTGGGTATTCCCATGGTTATCCATGACCCCCTTCAGGTCATAAACCCGTGGTTCAGTAATGCGCTACCGGTGGGGGCTGCTCGTCGTCCCCGTGAGTGGGACTCTACGGGTGGGGAACGTGAGGCGTCCCGTCGTCGGGAAGAGTCCCGACGGGTTTTCGGTGGGGCCCCTTGCATGGGGTCTGCCCTTCCTTCCGCGTCTTACCGTGCCCCGCACCGGGCGCTTGGCTCCGGTGGTAGCCGTACCGGCTCCTGCGGCTTCTCTGGCCGCGCCGGAATCTTCCTCTGCCTCCGTCATACCGGACGGGGGTCCCCGCTTATGGTATGAGGGCGTTGACGCCCTCATTACCCGCGAGCTGCGGGAGGGTCTCTCGGTTTGCAGGGGGGATATCCCCCCAGGTGCCGCGCTTGCTGGTACCGCGCGCTGCTTCGGTGGGGTGTTGGACCACATCCAGCTAGCCCTGGAGGCAGGGGAGGCTGGTCGCAGCCCTCTAGTGGGGCTATGCACTGAGGTAGCTCAGGCGGTTAACCGTCGTGAGATTGGCCTCCTTCGGCCAGTGGGGGTACCCCCTGAAGAGTGCTGTCGCTATGAGGGAGAGGGACCCGGTGACCCTTATGGTGGCCGGGTAGTAGTGAGTGTAGACTCATCCCCCGCTGGGGCGTTTGCATAACTCTGGTTGCTGCCTTCGGGGAGCACCCCTTCTGCCTTAGCCGTGGCTTGCCTCGGTTTATCTCGCGACTCAACCCATCCTGGTTGGGTAATACTCGTGAAGGTCATCCTTCCTTAGTCCGTCACTTGCCCCCATGGATGAAGGTTTACCTTGGTGTACGCCTCAGGTTACTTTGAGATTATCGGAGTCATTCTTGTCCTTCAAGTAAAACTTGTTCAAGTCAGTTGCCCACTTAGTTTTCCTAAGCTCGCTCCGTCTTAGTGAACCTAAGTCTTGCCGAATCCATGTGACACCCTACTTAGTAGAAATAATCCTCACCCCCCAACAGCCGAAGTCGGTGTTGGTTGGGTTGTTACAGTAGGCGGCGTCGCCTCATGTAAGGCATGAGGAGCTAGCGGGATGTATTCGCCGCCTGTTCCCATGCGGGTGAGTCGAATCCGACTTACATTACTTTGGCGTACCAGGGTTCTGGTAGGTCCGGGTCAGTATGTCCAACGATGCTCTCTACCTGGTATGGGATTCCATCCGGTCCCACCGGGTCATCTGACCGGTGGGTGGTAAGAGCTTCATGTAGCAACCCAGCCGGTACCGGCTCAGGCTGTTCCGGCTTCGGAGCCGGTGTCACATGATTCAGATTGATGCGATTTATCTCCGTATCGGAGTGGAGGATGACAGAGTGATCATCTCTGTGTAAGATCTGGTACGGTCCCTTGACCGGTTGCATAAGCTTGTTCCCTCGGAACTTCTGGTGTCTGATATAGACCCAGTCACCTGTTACCAGGGTCGCGTTGCGCACCCGTAGTTGGGCGTCGAAGTTCTTCTTGTATCGAAGTTGAGTTCGGTCAAGGGCACTTTTGAGCAAAGGTATCATGCACAATAGTTTGGCGAGCCAAGCTAGGTGGATCCGCTCGGCCGGACGGCCCTTTGGTATGTCATACCGAGTGCATCTGCCCGGTGGCAGCGTCAGTTTTCCGACGCCCATTGGCAAGACCCACTCCTGTGGTGCAATGTTCGTGCTCCGGTGGGACCTGGAATTGTACGCCAGGATCAATGCGGACAGGAGCCCGTCCCACGTGTTCGTGTGTTCGGCCACGTAGCATTGGAGAATCCTGACGATGGTGCGGTTGAACCGCTCCACCTGCCCGTTGGTTTGCGGGTGGTAATCGGACGCCCGACGTGGTTCGATCCCAAAGGTTGCCATGACCTTAGTGCAGAATGCTGAAGTCAGGTTTGCTCCGTTGTCGGAGAGGAGTTGCTTCATCATTCCGTAAGCACTGATCCAGGGGTCAACCACTGCGTTCATGATGGTGTATGCCGTATCATCCGGAATGGCTGCCGCTCGTGACAGCTTGATGAAGCGGTCAGTCATGACCAGGATGTACCTGTTTCCTTCTTCCGTTACCGGAAGTGGCCCGAGTATGTAGATAGCGACTTGCTCGTTGGGCCCATCGGGTGGGAATAGTTTCATAGCGGATGCCCGCTTATGAAGACTCATACGAATCCGTGCACACGGGTGGCATTCCCGCACGTGGTCGACCACGTCGACGGCCATTGCTGGCCAGTAGAAGGACCTTCGCATTGCTGCGAGCATGCGCGTACCCCCCGGGTGTCCGGCTGTAGGGTTGTCATGCTCTCGTTCCATGACGGCTTGTCGTAAGGACACGGGAACCACGACTTGATGTCGTCCATCGGCGGGTGCCCGCCGGTATATGAGTCCGTCCTCATTCTCGGAAAAGATGCCGGCCGTGCCGGCCAGGAGGTTAGCGCGATGGCGTTTACAGTCACCGTCATTGGCCTGTGCCTCGCGGAAGTCCGCGAGGGTTAATGGGCACGCAAGGTGTGCCATGGTATGGTCAACCGTACCTTGGGTGGCGTTACCCACCATGCAACCCGGTACAACCGGGATGTCCTCATCCACCTGTCGGGTATCCCCGCTCGGTGTATCGAGTCGCGACAGCGCGGCTCCCAGATGATGGGTAGAGCCGGCCTTACATATGGTCCGGTAGTCGTGCTCGGCCATCTTCAGCCTCCACCGGGCTAGCCGACCATGGCTGTCGGAATCCTTGTCACCAAGGTTGAGAAGCCATCGTAAAGGTTCGTGGTCGGACCTTACGATAAACCTGGAACCTTCCAGGTATGGTCGGAGCAGTTGCACTGCCCATATGACTCCGAGGCACTCGCGCTCGGTGGCCCTATAGTTACGCTCAGCCGGGTTGAGTGTCCGGCTGAAGTACCCTACCGGATGTAGGCCCGGGATAGCATTATCGGTACCGATGATTGATTCTCCCTGTAACAGGGTGCATCCCACTTTGGTATCGCAGGCATCGACGTCGATGACGAAGGTCCCGCTTCTATGCGGCAACGCAAGCGCGGGTGGGGCTAGCAGGGCTTGCTTGAACAACTCGAATGCCTCTCCCTCGCTCGGCGAGGGGGGTTGGAGTACGTTTGGCAAGGTGCTGCTCGTCAGAACCGTTAACGGTCAGGCTATACGAGCGAAGTCCTCGACGAATCGTCGGCATATGTTACACATCCCTAGAAAGCTCATCAGCTGTGTCTGGGTGGTCGGGTATCGCGCATCCCGGAGTGCCCGGGTATTAGCCTCGAGTACTCCCAGTTTACCTTGTGTGATCTGGTGACCCAGGTACTTGACAGTTTGTTCAAAGAAGGCGCACTTCTTGAGAGGCAGGGCTACCCCGGCGTTCCGAAAGAGGGTGAGTACCTCGTCGACATGCTGCGCATGGTCATCCATGCTACGCGAGAAGACGATGACATCGTCCAGGTGCACTAGGCAGTTTGCCACTTCACTCCCGGCAGTATAATGTCGATGGCCCACTGGAATGTGGTGGGGGCTTTGGACAATCCGAAGAGCATCCTGAGGAACTCGTACACACCCATGTGACAGACGAACGCTGTCTTGGGGATATCCTCCTCTCCCACTGGGATCTGCCAGTACCCGGCGTTGCAGTCGATAGTGGTAAACACTGTGGCATCGCCGAGAGAGTCGATACACTCATCCATCCTTGGTAAAGGGTATGAGTCTTTCTTGGTGACCAAGTTGAGGCGTCGATAATCGATGTAGAACCGAGGGGTTTGATCCTTCTTCGGAACGATGACGACTGGGGCGCCCCACTCTGACATCGAAGGTCGGATCACCTTAGCTTCACTCATCCTCTTCACTTCTCCGTCAACGATCTCTCGTTGCGTAGGACCCGCACGGTGCGGTTGCGACCGGGCGGCTCGTGCGCCTGGAACCAGGTCTATAAGATGTTGAATTGCCCCAATGGTACCCAGGCCCCCGCCGGTCCACATGACGTCGTGCCTTCTTAGCATCCGTCGTACCTCTTCGGCTACCGATTGGGGAAGGTGGTCGAGGTCAGCCTCGGACAGGGCATTCAAGGCTTATTGGTCCTTCGGCGGAACGTCCGCCGGAACTGGTGGTCGACTAGGCTTCCCGATGTCGGGTTCCTCCAGCTCGGTGGTCTCGGTGTCCGCCAGTACTTCAAGTGGTTCCACTTGACCATCCTCGTCAGGGGCAAGGATGGCTCCTTCGTAGAGCTCGGCGATCCCGAGGATAGTCCCTTTTGCAAGGGTGACTGCCTTACGGCGATAGTTCTCCATCACGAGCAGTGACGACCCCCCCGCTGGGAGGTCTACGATACCGTTGGCCATTGACACCCCATGGCGCTTGTAGTCTCGCAGGTTTGACTGGACTATGCTGATGTCTGCGAGGTCACAGTTAACCGGGAGGGCTATCTCCGACAACGGCTCAAAGCGAATTCGCTTGGCCAGCGGGAGTGGCTCCGGCTCTACGCTTGCGTATACCTCAGCTACGTCAACGTGGCTCCCTTGTAGCGTCAGATCCCTGACGGTAGCGTCAGATCCCTGACGATAGCAGTTTGTCCTCGCTTCGTCCCGTCGGCCTCTTGTAGTTCAACGGTCCTCCGGCCCGGCCGGATTGCATTCACGTGAACGTTGATGAAGGTGCACCACAGTATGCAGGGCACCGATAGGGTCCCACATACCAGGAAGTCGACTTCCGTGGTGAGTTCCCCGATGGTAACCCGCAGCGACATCGCTGCGGTCGTGCGAATGAGACGACCGTTCGCGTCCTTGATCGTGGGTCCCCGAGTCACTTTGACTCGTGGGAGCCACTTGTTCAGGAGGGTATCCTTCCGGATTAGGCTCGGCCCAGCCCCTGTATCCAGTACAGGGTAATACGATCGGGTCGATTGGGGGTCAACCCCCAGTGTGGCTGATACCTTGAAGTTCTCGAAGGTGAACAGCCCGTGGCCTACACCAATGTCCGATGTACCTCGGGCATCCTGGACAGGGCCCTTGGCTGGTTCAACGTGACGGGGCTTCCCGTTCTCGCCTCCCTTTATTGGAGGTTGGTCATCATTCCCCTGACTCCGTGTCATCGGGGCCGGAAGGTGTACCCGGGGACTGATGCGGCGCCGGCTCAACCGCGCTCTCCGTGGGGCTTTTCCAGCGGCAGTCCGGGGTGGCTTGCTAGGGTTGCCTCAGCGACCCCGTATCACCCTTCCTCTTACTCGCTTCCCGCACTTGGTCGGGTACTGTCTTCCGGGATATCCGGGAGAGGAGGTGTCTCCTTGACTGCCACTACTCCCCCTGGAGCTTTCTGCCTACCCGGTGCCGGTCTCGGTGCTCTGGCGGGATACCCCCCAGTGGTTGCTTTGAGTTGCGCCGCTGCCCGTCGAGACTCCTCCGGGATGAGCGGGCATGAGGACACCAAGTTTTGGGGGTCTCCGTACAACATACATCCGGAAGTACTAGCCGTCCCGGGGGTCCGCATCGGGGTGGCTCCATAGGTCCGGTTGCCTGCCTCGGGCGCCCGAGTGCCTGCTCCTTGGTAGGCCTTTGGCCCTGGTGTCAAGAGGAACAGGGACTCCCCCAACCGGTTGGTCCTGCCCACGATCTGTGGAGGTGCCTCCGTACGCACCTCCCATGTTGGCAAGGGTTGATGAGGGGACCCGTAACCGGGGAATAGCCCGTAGTCCGTACATACGGGACGCGACGTCCCGCGCCCTCGCTGAACTTGAGCTGGGTCCCAGCCGGGTCGATGTACGCTACCGTGCCTTGATCATCAATCACCGGCGTAGCCGGTAGCAACAGGTGGCCATGTTGGTTGACCAGGGGTTCATTCTCACCCATGGGGGCGTACTTGGTCGCCACCAGTATTGGTGCGGCCTTACGTTCCACCTTCTCTTGCCTCGGTACCGAGGTAAGATTGAGCTTGCTCCCCTCACCCTTGGGCTTCGGGGCTAAGGCACACTCCGGGTGGAGCACCCGGTAGGCGTCCCCAAGGGACTGGCGCATGTGCATCAGTCGACTGACGTTCGTCCGTGCCGTGTTGGCTCCCCGTGCGGATATGCGCACAGAGCTGGGTACTCCTGCGAACAGGATCGCCCGTAGCTCCCCTTCTCCGAGAAGCTTCCCCAGCTCGTTGTCGAGCTCTTGAATCCGGCGTCCGAACATCTCCTCATACTCCCAGGAGTGGGCGGTGGCGGTGCGAAGGGACCGGTAGTGGTCTTCGCCCTTGTCCTTACTGAGGTAGCTGCTCACCAGCTCCTTCAGAATACCACGGTAGTCCGTGGGGGTGGCTGCGACCCTCATTCCCGGCGTCGGGGATGCCTGGCGGAGGATGCCTCGTACCCGTTCACTAACAAAGAACGCGAGGATCTCCAGGGCTAGCCCCTCGTTAACGAGTGCCTTGTCTGCGGCTGACCTTGAAGCAAATGACTGCAAACGGGCGTCCGTTCGGGCCCCCGAACATAGGGACTCCCTTGATAAGGGTCTGCATAGAACGGATCGCCCGATGCGAGGTATTACGAGTAGATTCCGATACGGTCGTGGAACGGTCCTCCAAACGATACCGTTCCGGAGTCAGTACCGACCGGGGGACTTCGTTGACAATCTCCATGTCAGCGTCCTGGAAATCCAGTCGCTTGGCCAGTTGGTGAGGAAACTCATCGGACTTCATCCGCTACAATAAGCTCGCAGTAGCCTGCGCTGTCATAGCTCGTACCAGTGAAGCTGGTACTTCCGGCGTCGGCACATCGGGTTCCCGAGTTGCATGGCTTCCTCCGTCGTGGGGATGCTGCGATAGGGTACCGCCCCCCCCCATAGCCGACTCTTCTCCGGCGTTAGTATCCGCCGGGCCGTGTCCGCGGAGTCCGCTCCTGGTATTCCGAGCGTAGCGCTCCGTGCGACTCCGTTCCAACTCGGCTGACGCGTCTGATCCATATCCCGCCGTGTCCGGGGGTTGTCCGGGGGTAGCTGCACCGGGGTTGACCCCGGTAGACTCTGAAAGTTGTCCGGCCGACTCGAACCGTACCGGTGTGGGGGGAACACGACGGGGTACCGTCGAGTGGCGTGTTGACATCAGCACTGCCATTGCGTCCTCCGTACGCTCTTGACGTGCGTCGAGTCCGGTGAACCGGGCCTCGATGCGAGCCAATGATGCCATCAGGGAATCCCCTGGTGAAGGTGGCGGCGGAGTGAGGTCGGCCGAAGACGGTAGAGGCGGGCCGCCGCCACCTGCCGTCCGAGCCGTACTAAACGTCGATCCGGCACCGGAGAGCAACGGCGTCTCAAAGTTGTAGATCGGGTTACCGATCCCGGTTCCCGTGTTCACCTCCGGGGTCGGCGTCGACGCCGATCCGTCATATTGAGCTTTCCCCGTCTCTTGCGTAGGCATAGTTACAATCAGTCCACCGACGTAACGGTCACCACAAATAAGAGAGCGAGGGGGTAGGTTGGGGAGAGTAACAGTAGATCGCAGTCAAGCATAACCACTCAGCACAATTAACCAGGTCGCAACTCCACGAGTACAAGAAAAGGACCGGCTCCCTATCCGTTTGCCAGGGCCGAAAACGGCGTCACCACAAGGGTGACGGAAACCCGTCCCCTGCTGTTCCACCAATGTAGCACAATAGGGACCCGTCGCACGACCACTCTCACGGAACACTTACCAGCGGGGATCGGCACCAACGTCACCGGGAGGCCAAGGTTGCTGTCCTTGGAGCGCATGCCACGGGACCAAGATGGGAGCCCAAATGGGAGCGGATTGTTGTTCCACCATGGCCGGCGGTGGATTCGCTGCCGGCCCCCGCGTTATAAACCCTCGGAGACACCACTAACTGCCCTCCACCCCAAGACGCAAGCCCCTCTGGTCATACGTAACTCGCAGATACCGTGACCAGCACGGACTCCCACATTGAAAGTTAAGGGATAGAAGTAGTCCCCCTAAATTAGGGTCACAATACGGTCATCCATATTGCTACTCGGCGCGGCGCTCAGCCGCCGCCCGACCCTGTCTCGGCTCCCCGCGGCAGTCCACCCGCCGGCAGGCTCTCAGTGTCAATTGGCGCCACTCGCATTCATGAGTACAGTTGTACCCCTCTCGCCGCACGACCAGCCCAATCGATCGAAGTAACCCGGTGAAGAAGGCAAATATCAATGCTTATTACAGGAGGGGAACCCCGAGCGACTGCAGAGTTGAATGTTCTATTCGAGATCGCTGTGGCAAAAACCGCTCGTACACACAGCACCCAAGCTGGGGTAGTGTACAAGGGCTGCCTCCGGTGTCGGGGGAACCGGAAAAGTGCAAGTCGCACACACGCTATCCCTGTTGTGGGGTAATCCCCCCACTATGAAACGAGATGATGGTGTGTGGGCCAACAGCTTCTTGGTCGGGATGGGAAAGTGAGGCCAAGCCCCGCTGTCCCTCCCCTCTTCCCTCTAGGGTCCTCTCAGAATCTCGCTACTCAGAATCTCCTACCCCAGCACCTGCCCACCGGACCACGCGAACATTCAAGACGACAAAATGCAGAAAACCCTCAAATCCACGTTGTGTTTACTATCAAGCAAAGTATCCCTGACTTGGAAAAATCCCAGATCAAATGCAAAGGGAGAAACAGGTCAGACCAGCTGTCTCCCGCACCCGTGTGGCGCGCCCTGCCCCCTACGTGGGGCAAGTTTTGCCACGATCGCCTGCGGCGCGTATAGAGCCCTCGCTAATTATGTTGTTCTGAGCCAGAGAGGCCATGCTCTTGCATTTGAAAGCTTTGCTATCAGCCCCCATTACGCCGTGCTGGGAGCTATATTGATGCATGTAGAGCGGCCTGTTCCACAGCTACGTTCACCACTCGCCCAGAGAGGAAGAACGACAGCCATACACCTTCACAAGCGCTGTGAGCTACTCTTCTCTAATCACAAGATTTTTTCCTTCTTTTATCTCCGGTGCTTCACGCTGCTTCTTGGCGTAGTAAGTCCGCAAGAAGCCCATCTTAACTGAGCTCGACCAACTGACGAGCTTGTATTTTCACCGTTTGACCTCGCCGCTGACTTTTGTCTTCTTCCGCACGGAGGAACTTGTGACGTCGCAAGCGGAGATTTACGTGACAAGAGGACATCATAGCATTGTAGCAGGTTATAGAAAGGCAAGCAACATTCTTTTTTAATAATAACAGTTATTCTAGCAGAAGTTCTTGCCGTTTTCCACGGTCTTGAAACTCGCGTGGCTAGTTTTACATTATCCGAAGGTGATTCCGGCTCAACATTGTATATTACCACTGGGGCTTTCATGGTCTTCATGTCTTTATAGGTACTGTTTCCCTGTTTATGTGTTTACCTCGCTTATTTAAATGACGTATAACGCAACAGCATCATTTTGTTTTAGAAGCAGTGGCTGGATATTGGCATTTTGATGATGTTGTATGGCTTTTTATTCGCTTTGACAGCTGCATTTCAATAATGTATTTACGGAGCTTTTCTATATTTTTGAAGTGTTTACACGTGGCGGCATGCTATACGTGTCGTATTTAATAGGTCAAAATTGTATAGTGGGTGACTGGTCCCGTCGCAATTCTGCTGACAAGGCAGAATTCCGACGGTGCTGCCGCGCCTTGAACGCGACCGGTCGGCTGCTCGCGGTGGCGGAACGAACTGCCCGCGCTCTGTAGTAGGGGGGGGGCGACGGGGGATGCCACGCCTGCTCATGGTGGTTCGCCGTTGCTGCGTGCGGCTGTGGCGGCCGTCGCCGAGACGACACGGGGCTGCGGACCGGACGGCGGGCATTTGCGGCGGTTAGTCTGGCACCGCGCGCACGCGGAGGCCGACGAGGTCACCGGGGTTTACCACCACACCTCACTCTCCCTACCCCTGCCGTCTCCTTGCGGGGGAGTCGTCCTCTCTTCTCTCCACACGTCCCCCCCCTGCCGCCCTTCCGCCCTCTCCCTCCGTCTCCTCTGTCCCCCTTCGCCCCCTACCTTTTACGCTGTGCTTCCCACCGCTACTGGCTTTGTCATGGCGTCATCGGCGGCCGCTGCTCCCGGCGGCCCGCCGTCGGTGCGCGGCGCCATCCGCTCGCGGCTGCTCAACGATATGATCCGGCGGGTGGTCAACCCGTCGGGGGGCGGCAAGCCGGGTGGCACCCCCAAAAACTGGGTCGTCCTCATCGTCGACCGCCCCGCACTGCGGATTCTCGCGGCTGCGCTGCCGCTCAATGAGCTCGTCAATGACGGCGTCACCATCATTGAGTACCTAGAGCTGCGGCGGGAGCCGCTGCCCCAGCTCCCCGCCATCTACCTGTTGTCCCCGGCGGCCGAGTCAGTGGCTGCACTCGTTGCGGAGGATCCCAAACAGTACAAGGAGTTTCACGTCTTTTTCACCGCCCCGTTGCCAGCGTATCGGCTCAAGCTCATTCAGGCGCAGTCGGGGCTGCTGCGCAAGCTTAAGGCGTGCGTGGAGCTGGACATTGAGGTGAGCGCGTACGAGAGCCGCGCCTTCTCCCTCGACCGCCCGGCCGCGTCACTACCGCAGCTCTTTGCTACCGACGGTGGGGGAGGGGCCGGGGTGCGTCGTGAGGCCCGCGCTGAGATGTGCCTCACCGCCGAGCGGCTCACGTCTGTGTGTAGGCTGCTGGCACCGCCAGGCGCCGCCACGTGGACGGTGCGCTACGACGGGCGGTCGTCAACGGCACGGACGGTGGCGAGCCTGGTCAAGGAGGACCTTGCTACCGCCCCAGCCGAGGCGCCGTCGGGCGCATCGGCCGCGCGCATCGCCAAGCGAGCCACGCTGCTTGTGCTGGACCGGTGCATGGACCCAGCGACGCCGCTGCTGCATGAGTTTACGTACCAGGCTATGGCGCACGACCTGCTGCCACTTGACTACTCCAAGCCCGGCGGTGCGCACTACACCATCCCCGCACCTGATACCGACGGAGATGGGGACGGTAGTGGTGCCCCTGCTAAGCCCAAGGAGGCCCTTATGGAGGATGAGACGGATGCGTCATGGGTGGCCACCCGCCACCTCCACATTGCGCTCGCCATGCCCCACTGCCAGTCTGCGCTGCGCGATTTTGTGGAGAACTCGGCTGTGGCCAAGGTACACCGCCATGGCGGTTCCGACGGGGCGGGCGGCGCAGACGGGGTGGGCGGGGAGGGCGCCAAGCTAGATCTGGCGGACCTGTCAAAGGCTGTTCGTGGGCTGCCCGAGTACACCACGAAGCTAGCCCAGCACTCGCTACACGTGAACGCGCTGGACGCGCTCATGGACCGCTACCGCGGGTCCCACTTGGATGCTGTCGCAGCGGTGGAGCAGGACCTGGTGACGGGTGCTGACACGGAGGGCGGG
Organism: Pyropia yezoensis; assembly: GCA_009829735.1. Taxonomy (NCBI): domain Eukaryota; phylum Rhodophyta; class Bangiophyceae; order Bangiales; family Bangiaceae; genus Pyropia; species Pyropia yezoensis. Next base: position 1,322,056 of record CM020620.1, on the reverse strand, counting down.
CGGGTAAGGTCGGAGCGGGCATTGATGGCTCTGACTGGACTCCTCGGCCGAACGGACATTGCCGACGGGGATAAGGGGCGGGTGCTTGCCCTTGCTGCCGCCGTCGGCTCCCGCGCGCCGCGCCTGGACGGCGCGACCCCTTCGCCGCTGGCGCTGTCAGCCGCGTTTACGCGGGGTGTCGCGCCGCTGGTGGGTTCAGTGGAAGACTCCCTCGGCCGGTCCTTTGCGTGTGTCTTGCGGGGCCTCGACACCCTCCTCACGGCTGCAAAAGGCGGCGCCGCGGACTGGAAGCGCGCTGTGGACGATGCCGCTGGTGGCGGAGACGAGGCCGCGTCGGCATCAGCGCAGCTGCGCAAGCTCCGCGACCTCCGCGCTGGGGTTGCTGCCCGCCGCGATGCGAAGCGACAAGAGAAGGAGCGCGCCAACCGCCACACCCTGTCGGCGGAACTGCCCTTTGAGCTCTCCCGGTACGCCCCACCCGTGCGCGGGGTTGGGGTGGACCTGACGATGGGAGTTCTGGACGCGACGCTCTTCCCCTTGTGTGGCGGCGTGGACGCGCTCATTGCCAAGGCGCGAGGGGGCGCCGCTGACACTACCCCCGCCGCGCCCTCCCCTGTTTCTTCGTCGTCCTCGTTGCGGCGGGGCATGTCGAGCGGCACCGAGGCGCAGGGCACCCCCGCCGCAGACCCCGACCACGAGTACGTTCTCTTTTTTGTTGGCGGCGTGTGCCACTCGGAGGTGCGCGCGGCGTACGAGGTGGCCAACCACACGGGCTCCCGCCTTACGGTGGGCGGCTCGGCCCTGCTGACGCCCCGCGGCTACCTCGACGCCCTCGCGGGGGTGGATGACCCGGTGACGCGGATCAAGCTGATGCAACCGCCACCGGCACTGACGATTGCCCACTCCAAGGCCGCGCGCGCGCGGGCATCGGAGGCAGGCGGAGCGGGGGGAAACGTGGGGGGGGGTGCTGGAAAGGCGCCCCCGGCGGCGGCTCGGGGGGGTGGTGCCGCGGCCGCGTCGCCACGGGGCGACCGCACCGCGCCGCCGGGTGCAACGCGCGCGGCGCCATCTCCACGGGCAGGCGGTGGGGAGGCCCCGTCCCCTGTGTCTGCCGCCGGCGTGCCAGAGGTGGTGACGAGCGTCAAGAAAAAGAAGCTGTTTGGCCGCCGTAAGTGAGGGCAGTGGGCGAAGGGAGGGCGACTGGCCTGCCACTGGCGATAGCGGGGAGGTGTCCTATTTAGATATGTTCTTCCAGTTGTTTGTGTTCGCGGCCGGGCGGCGCTTGACCCCTCGCTCTCTCTGTTGCTCTTGCGCGTTCGCACTGTGCCTCTTTTTTGTTTCTGCGATTGACTCGTCCGTTTCAGTACAGTCCTGTACATACATACGGACATATCTACGGTACTTTGTGTACACAAGTACAGTACACCCTTTTGATCCGGTCTCGTCCACGTGGGCTGCCGGGCTGACCCTGCCTGAATCGTGGACAGTCGATGGCTGTGGCCCACCCCCCAGCAGCCCAGAATTGGCACACATTCCATCTCCGTCCCCATCGCGCGACGCGACGAGATCATGGCGAATCGCCCCCCCCCCTTCTCCAGCTCGTCTGGCTGGGCCGACGCCCACCTCAGAACGCCGGTGGACGGGGCCCATGGACGCTGCCGCTGGCGCGCAGTGTCTGTCCCGCTGGGCCAGTCCCGGACGGCCATAACGCGCACGGGGGAGCTTTGGCCGCCGCCGTTCGCGTCCCCGGCCCTCACCACGCGCGTTCCGACTCGGTGACTTGCCGTCCATTGTCCCCCGCCCAGGTGGTTGGACTTGTTCTCGCGGTCCTGCCCCCTTGCACACCTACCTGCGCCTCGTTCCTCCCCCCTCGCCCTCCCGTGTACCCTCTGTTGCTAGCTACCGCCCATCATGGCGGCCTTTGTCGGTGCCGCGGCCGCCCCGTCTGCGGCGGCCGCCTGTGTGGCGCCCGCCGCCTGCGCGTCGCGGTCGTCGGCGTTTGTGGCGGCGGCGGCGGCGGCGGCGACGCCAGCCGGCGCCGCCCGTCTGCCCGCCCGCGCGTCGTCGGCCGGCGGGGCGTCGTCGGTGCGCATGGCCGCCGAGGCGGTGGACTTTGACGCGCTCGGAGAGCGGTTCGCGGCAGAGGGCAAGTCCCCCGTGGAGGTGATTGATCATGCGCTGACCACCTTCCCCGGCCAGGTGGCAATTGCCTTTTCCGGCGCCGAGGACGTGGTGCTCGTCGAGTACGCGCACCGGACGGGCAAGCCGTTTCGGGTGTTTGCGCTCGACACTGGGCGCCTGCACGCCGAGACGTACAAGTTCTTTGCCAAGGTGGAGGCCCACTATGGCATCCGCATCGAGTACACCTTCCCCGACAGCGCCGAGGTGGAGGCTCTCGTGAATGAGAAGGGCATGTTTAGCTTCTACGAGGACGGCCACCAGGAGTGCTGCCGCGCCCGCAAGGTGCGTCCGCTACGGAAGAAGCTGGGCACCCTTGCCGCGTGGATCACGGGCCAGCGCAAGGACCAGTCGCCGGGCACTCGCACGGCCGTGCCGGTGGTGCAGACCGACCCGGCGTTTAAGGGCCTCGGCGACAGCGCCCTTATCAAGTACAACCCGCTGTCGGACGTGTCGTCGTCGGAGGTGTGGGCGACCATTCGCATGACCGAGGTGCCCTACAATGAGCTCCACGACAAGGGCTACATCTCGATTGGCTGTGAGCCGTGCACCCGGCCGGTGCTGCCTAACCAGCACGAGCGCGAGGGCCGCTGGTGGTGGGAGGAGGCGACCCAGAAGGAGTGTGGCCTTCACAAGGGCAACATCTCCACCGAGGCGGGCGCCGCGCAGTCGGCGGACGACTTCGTGGCCGACGCGGTTATGGGGGCGTCGGTGGTGCTGTTCACCAAGACCAGCTGCAAGTACTGCTCGGCGACCAAGGACTTGCTCAACAAGCTGGCCGTCAGCTATACAGACGTCAATGCCGAGGTGCTGGAAAACGCTGCCGACGTTCGGGCGGCGCTGGAGCGCAAGACGGGTCAGACGACGGTGCCCAACATCTTCATCGGCGGGCGCCACATTGGTGGCAACGCTGAGCTCCAGGCCGCCCACCAGTCTGGTGCTCTGGCGGATATGCTCGCGGGCGTGGGCATCACCACCGCGCAGGTAAGTGCCAAGTAGGTCTGGAAGCTTGTGTCATCTAGGTTGTAAGACAGGGGGGGGGACGCTAAACTTTGTGCGTGCGAGGCGCTTCTTTTAATCCCTTTTACTTGCCTGTATGAGTCGCACCCACTCGAAGTCCCAGTTGGGCCAGCGACCCCCTCATGTTCGCAGCAATCCCCCGCCCCCCCCCCCCCAGGGGGCGCGGCTGCGGCTGCCACTGCCGGACGCACGGCGCCGGCCAGGTGGAGCGACCCGCTGAAGAGCACCCACGAGGGGGGCACGTCCCCCCCGCCCCGCGCCCGTTTCAGAGCCAGCTCCAGCGCCGCCAGTGGGTCGGGCGCCACCTCCACGGCCGCGTTCCCCCCCATCTGGCGCACAGCCGCCGCGAGCTCCTCGGTCTGGAGGTACACTTCGCTGCGGGCCACAGTGGTGCACACAAAGCGAGTGATGCCAGGCAGGGCGCCACGCAGCGCCGCCACAATCCCCGACGCGTCCTTGTCCATCCCTAGCCCGAGGACCACCGTCACAGCCGATGGGCCGCCTGCGTCGGCAACGCGGGCGCCCACGGTCACCGCCGCGGCCGCGACTGAGTCAGGCACGTGTCCCCCGTCAATGCCCACCCACAAGGTGGCTGACGGCGGTGGGGTAGCGGCAACGGCCGCGTCGGCAACCGGCGGCAGTGGGATGGAAAACAGCTCCATCCGGCCGGGCAACGCCGCCGCTGCCGCTGCGCGCACGCCCGGCCAGTCGAGGAGGCGGCTGCTAATGGGCCCGCCACCGCGCTCGGCCCCGCTGCCACTGGGGGGCGCCCCCGACGACCCAACCGCTGCCGACGGCCGCCGTACGGAATGACCGTTTCGACCCAGCTGATCCAGCACCTCCCCCGCCAGCGCCGCGTTGCGCTCGTCAATGGACAGGTCATCGCCCTCGAGACACACGTACGTCACCCCCGCGGCGCGTCGCGACCGTACCACCCGCTCAATGGCCGCAGCGACGGCCGACCCGGGTGGCACACCCGTAATGAGACGCCCGCCACGGGCGACAATGCCCGCCTTTTCCGTCGCAATGTCCACCAGCGTCGGCCCAATAATCGCCGCGTGCTCGTCATACACGTTGGTCAACACCGCTACGGGAGCGGAGAGGACGGCGGTCGAGTCGAGGGCACCCCCGAGGCCCACCTCCACCGCCGCCGCGTCCACACCGGCGGTCGCGAGGGTGAGGAACCCCGCCGCGGTCATGACGTCAAACCAGGAAGCGTCCGCCGCCGCGTGGACAGGGGGGTGAGTGGCACCCCTGCCATTGGGCACAGCCGCTGCCGGCGTACTGCCGTCAACAGTCGCGCCGTGGGCCGCATTTGGGGTGCTGCCCCCGTCCCCCTCCTCCCCACGGGCGCCCCCCCCCCCCCCCCCCCCCCCCGGTCTGCAATCGCCGCCGCCCGCGCATCAAGCGCCGCTTCGAGCGCCACTGCCAGCGCATCCTCCCCTACCGGCACCCCGTCGATGCGCACCCGCTCCGTCACCGACGCGACGTGCGGCGAGCCATACACGCCCGTTCGGTAGCCCGCCGCCGACAAGGCCGCGGCGGTGAGGGCGGCGACAGAGCCCTTGCCCTTGGAGCCCGTAATGTGCACCGCCACGGGGAGGCGGGACTGGGGAGAGCCCAGCCGCGCCAGCAGGTCGCCACAGGGGGCGCTACTGACGCGCATCCGTCGATGGGCGCCCGCCGCCCGTACCGAGCGCTCCCAGTCAATGAGCGCGTCGAGGCGGGAGAGCGCGGCGGCCAAGCGGCGAGAGTAGGGCGGGCCGCCGTGGCGGGACATGACACCGGCGGCGGGCATAGTCGCGCGCACGGCGAAGGAGCGGGGTAGGGGGTGAGGGCGATGGGCAACGTGGGCGTGAGGAGCGGGGGCAAAGGAGGGTAAGGCGACAAGACGCCAGCTCGTCAAAGCAGCAAGCAGCAGTAGCTGGCGTGCTGACGAGTGTGAATGATGGCATTTACGGGGATGGCGCCTACGACAGCGCAATGGGGCCAACCGCCAGTAGCTTAGAGCACGTCCACCCACGTGGGATCCGATCATGTTTTAGCATATATTAGGCGAAATCGGCTGCCACGTAAAACAAGTGGCTGTATCTCGTGAGTTCGGGCCTGATCTGGTCGTTTTACGGCATCGGAGATCAACGAGGCTTATGTCCAGTACAATGAACTTACAACAAATCAAAAACCATATTGTGAAACATAGTTCGGGGCGAGATCGGAAATCGGAGGCTCCGTACAATACAGCCATTATTCGACTATATGAAGGGGGGCTAGGGGTTAAAATCGGAACATCATTTACAGCCGATTTGCAACGAGTGCGTGGACTGAAAAACACCGCCGGGCGTCGCAGCAGTGTCGACCGATCAAATTACACACTCGCAAGAAATCCGCGTCATCGGGTGAGGCGAGCAGGGCGCACCAGTCAGGCGCACAAGTTGCTTCCTACGCACGACCAGTCACAATCATAGTAGCACGACGGCATCTACTCCTCGCACTCGTGCTCCCCCTCCCCTAGCGCCATGTCGACCGTCTCATCCAGCGCCTCCACATCATCCTCCGCAGCAAGCCACTGCTCAACAGCAACGGAGCGCTCACTGTCAGAAACACCCTCAAAACCGTCCCACAAGCGGCTGTTAGCCATCAAAGCTACCACCTCAGAAACGTCAGTGCGGACCATATCCGCCACAGGTACGACCCCGTGCAGCTGCCGGCGCACTTCAGCGGCTGCCTCGTCCGGCAAGACCTCTGCAGTGAGCCAGCAGTTAGCCAGCTGCACCGCAGTGACCTTTTCCCACTCCTCAGCGATAATCTTGGCGGCGTCCCTCCGGATGGTGTTGGTCGGCGGCGGCGTCAGCGAGAAGGATGAGCCGAATCGGTGAGGCGCACCCACGGTCGGTCCTGCGCAACGCATAAAATTATGGAGCAACTCTCTGGAAAGCTGGAATCGCCCTCGGGCGAGGAAGCTTGATTATACGACCCTGTCATATAATCGAGCCGCATATAACCGAATAATGACTGTAATCACCGCGATTATTGTACAGCGCTCCCTATCTCCGACCTCGTTTGTCCCCCTTTTTCGCTAATTTAAGAGCGAAAACATGATCGATGGGCGACCGCGGGTATTTTGGGAGACGATCGCATGGGTGTCAGCCACCGGGGTGTCGTATCTCTGGCACATCTCCCAGCCCCGGGCAACGTTCTCGCGCGAGCATTGGTGGCCGTGCGTGCTTGTTACAGTGACGTTCGGGGCGGCGCCTTTTTCAAACAACGGGGGCTTGCCAGCCCAGTATACCGTAGGGCGTGCGCCGGGACGCCACCACTGTGGCTGTTGGCTGTCGCTCGTGCGAAGTATGCGTGCTGGACTCTTTTTCAGGGCGCACGGGGCGTCGGTTCGGCCAGCTTGAGGTTGGCTTTTTTGCCTGTTCCGCATGGGAGCCCAGGATCTGGTCCCACATCGTACGTGGCACGACGGGACGCGACTGCCATTGTTCTCGCAAGTGCCTTCGTAGTTTGCTGGCATCACCGGGGGGACTCGCGAAGCACTGTCCTCTGTGGACAACGGGATGGGGGGCAGGGTCGCAGGGAGGGCAGCGCCCTTGCCCCATGTAGTCGGTGAGGGGGTATGGGCAAGTGTGGTGCAGTGGGCGGGGGATGGGGGCTCAGGGGGCTCGTATCAGCACGCACCACACAGCGCGTGCATTTTCTGGAGAGAAGCCCCGCTTGGCGGCGGCAGGAGGTTGCGGGGAGTGGGCCGGCGCGACACCGTCGCAGGCCGAAAGTGGAGGGAGGGGGTCCTGCGGGGGCGGGCGCCCAGAGGTGTGGAGTGAGGCTCCTGCGGTGGGGCTCCAAACAGAGGCCTCCTGGGGGGGACCGAGCATGCCTAGTGGGGTTGGAACCGGAGTTCATGGTGGGGAGGGGTGGGACCAGGCGCGCATTCGGGGGGGGAGGTGGCACCAGGCACGCATCGGAGGGGGGGTGGGACCAGGCATGCATTGGGGGGGGGGGGGGGGCAGCCCCGCAGGGGGGGGGGGGTGGGAGCAGCCACGCATGAAAGGGGTGCGTGGGACCAGGCACGCATGGCGGGGGGGGGCGCCACGCGGGGGTGCATAGCGCCATGCCATCCGTCGTCGCTGTCCCCGCGCCCCTGGCCACCTGGGAACGTCGCTGTCGTGCCCACCGCTACATGGGAGGCGGCCGCGCCGCGAGGCACCCGCGCCGCGAGGCGCCCGCGCCGTGCCCCGCCCGGCGAGGGGCTCGTCAGACGTTTTGTCGTCGGCGGCGACGACAACGACGACGGTTGCAAAAGCGCGGCTGGCGGCCGGCGCGAGTGCCCCCGCTCGCCACCACAGCGCGGGGCGCGTGGCGGCCCCTCGACACGCAATGTGGGGCGCCCTTGCGCGGCCCCTGCAATCGCCCGCCGCCCAGCGGCAGTCCACCCTGGTCGTGCGTTGCCCCACCCCCCACGCCTGATACGCTCACAAGCCGTGGTGAGATACTACTTGCAGATCACACGCCACCCTTTCTCCCTGTCCACAAGCGCAGAATTCAATGCCACTGGCCGCCCCCACACGGGCCACGCCCACACGCGCCGCAGACGATATGTGACAATTCCACGATTGACACCTGCCGAGACTGATGAAAAAGCACGTTGTCTTTATCTCGGCGGGTCGGACTGTGTCCCGACCCCGCCCCTATCTAGTGCCCCGTCGCCCCTCCTCACCGTCATTACAGGCACCGGTCCTCTCGGAGTCCCCCGTGTGGGTGGCCTGTGGTATAAAACTCGATCCTCTCAGACACGTGTCAATATCCCTCGGAGGAAAGGGACAGGTAACACAGAAAGGGGAACTACGAGAGTGGTATGCCTGTTGCCTCACGTGCCTGCTCGCAGAGCAAACAGATACGCACGGTAGTGCACACGGGGAAGAGGAAAGCAAACGCGCAGTTGTCTTTTTACTGCGGGCGCGGGCCAAGGGCGCCTCGCTGTCCCTCTTAACGTGCATCGGGGGGAGCCTCGGCACGTTGGCCTGGTAGCCCCCCCCATACCCCCGAGTGGCCCCGACCCGAGTCTAACCTCGTCAGGTCGGGGGCCACTATCACTACTAATTCTATTCCCACTCACTAATCTCACACTCAAATTCTCTCAAATCAAGTCCCTCACAAGTATGCAAAAACCCATCAGAAATCCCTCTCTCACGTGTGGATAGCGTAGTCCATCGCATCCCAGTGCCGGGCACGGGCCACGGCCGCCAACCATCACCACACGGCGGGCGTGTTCTGGCACCTGGTGCCCTCTGGTTGCAGTCCCGGGTCGGCGCCAAGTCGGGGCCAGGGATGCTACATAGCTCACTCCCTAGTCCGGCACGTCCTCGGGCCGAACCAGGTGCCACCGTGCACAGCCTCGAGCACGTCCACACCGGTGCCGAGGTCGAGCGTCTTCACCCCGGACACGATCACCTACTCCGATCCTGCCCCCCCCCCTCCGCCTTCACCTTGACCATCTCGTTCCCCCGGATTCTGGACGTCATGTCCAGTTCCGAGATCCAGGCTGGGCCCGTGGTTCCGGCGGCGAGTGTTGCCGAGGAGATTTCGGGCGGCCGTGCCCCTCTCCTGCCTCCGATTCCTCGGGTTTCGGTGCCGGCATCGGTCGCGGCGGCGGAGGCGGATCGAGTTCCCCCGGCTTCTGCGTCGCACCCGGTCGAGACCCCCCCGGTGGGTCTCCTGGAGACGCTTCTTGGGCAGGATCCTCTAGCGGGCCGGCGCAACTCCACGGTGGTCGGCAACGCCAGCGCGGCCCAGTGCCAGCAGGATTGCCTGGCCATCTGGCGCAAGGAACTCCAGCGCGGAGTCTTGACTGAGATGGACAAGACTCGTCTTCATGCGGCGGACCAGATGCGCATGGCACAAGACCGCTCCCAGAGCTTTTCGGGTTCCTCTTGGGTTGCTCGCCTGGAGGATCTCCCCTTCGCGCTGGTGCTGGATCTACCCTTGACCGAGCGTCGCGTGTCTGCGTCCGTTCTCCGGTGGCCAGAGGAGGAAGGGTACGTCCACCGGGCGCTCAAGGTCTGGGACGAGGCGCTCAAGGCGTCGGGGAGCTTGAACTGTGATCCCCGTCCGAGCATGGTCGCTCTGGAGCCGCCTTTCCTGACCCGGAAGTACTCCATGTTGTCACCGGCACGGGAACAAGGCGAGCGGCGCGGGCGCCAGCGTGACTTCATCGTTAGCTGCAACCATCAAGAGCTCTGGAAGCTGGACAAGGCCAACCGGGCGGCGTATTACCCCAAGGTCATCCCGCAGCAGCAGAAAGTCGAGATCCCGGTCGGGTTTGCTCTATCCAGCATCCCCTTCACCTGGTACTTCCTGGACGCCTTGACTCAGGCGTCGATCAAGGGCTTCTTCCACTTCATTCCGTACATGATGTACACTTCCGAGATGACGGTCTTGGCGGCCAACCACTGGCTCCACGAAGTCTTGGTGTCTAACCGGCTCTGGCTCCTCCCCGACCTCCTGATGGTCTGGATTGTTGACAAGTTGACCGTCGACTTCCTGTATAGCCAGGACGAGGAGTACAAGGAGCTCTTCCAGGCAATGATTGACTTCCGGCGTCGGCTGCCGGTGCAGGACCGGAGCTTCTTGAACGCGATCGCCGACCAGAACAGCCCGCGTCGGGATGGCTCAGGTTGGGTGCAGGTGGTCTACCAGTCTTCTCCGGCCAAGGTGCAGCTGGCGACGCCGCTCCCGGCGTGGCCGCAGCTGGGCAGCTTTTCTGCTCCGGTCGCCCTCGATCTCCTGCCAACTGGACCGCCGGTGCAAGAGTCGGGATGGGCCGCGGCGGTCGGTCGGGCGTCTGCGGCGGCGCCGCTTCCTTCTGTTGCACCTGTCGCCCCGGTGGCCTCGCCTGAACCGTCGCCGGCGCGTTTGCGCCCTACTCCAGCTGTGCCGGTACTTCAAGCTCCTCTGGCACCGTGCTTGCCTGCAGCGAGTTTTGGCGTGGCCGTCCGTTCGCCGACTACTCCGGCCGTTCTGCCTCGGGCGCCTTTTGCAACTGTCGGCGGCCCTGTGCCTCCTCTCGAGTTGCGGGCTCCGGTCTCTGGGGCTATTGTGGACCGTCCGGTAGTGGCATTCTCGGGGCGGGTGGAGATCCCGGCGCCGACTCTGCTCCTTACCCGCTTCCGGGTGCCTGACTGGTACCTGAACCAAGGTGGCCCGACGTGCGACCAGCATGACGTTGGCATGATTGAAGACCAGCTGGGTCGTCTTCCGGTGCAAGTCGAAGGCGTCGGGTCTTCCCTGGTGCTGGGCACTTACGCCAGCGTCTTGAACAATGTGGTCGACCGGGTGTTTGCTTGCGCGGACAGCGGCCAGATGTCCCCCCCCCGCTGCTCCAAAATGTCTTTTCTCAAACACTCCAATCCCCTGCTGCTCCACCAAATATGTGGTATAAAACTCGATCCTCTCAGACACGTGTCAATATCCCTCGGAGGAAAGGGACAGGTAACACAGAAAGGGGAACTATGAGAGTGGTATGCCTGTTGCCTCACGTGCCTGCTCGCAGAGCAAACAGATACGCACGGTAGTGCACACGGGGAAGAGGAAAGCAAACGCGCAGTTGTCTTTTTACTGCGGGCGCGGGCCAAGGGCGCCTCGCTGTCCCTCTTAACGTGCATCTGGGGGAGCCTCGGCACGTTGGCCTGGTAGCCCCCCCCATACCCCCGAGTGGCCCCGACCCGAGTCTAACCTCGTCAGGTCGGGGGCCACTATCACTACTAATTCTATTCCCACTCACTAATCTCACACTCAAATTCTCTCAAATCAAGTCCCTCACAAGTATGCAAAAACCCATCAGAAATCCCTCTCTCACGTGTGGATAGCGTAGTCCATCGCATCCCAGTGCCGGGCACGGGCCACGGCCGCCAACCATCACCACACGGCGGGCGTGTTCTGGCACCTGGTGCCCTCTGGTTGCAGTCCCGGGTCGGCGCCAAGTCGGGGCCAGGGATGCTACGCCACCCTACTCACGGTATACCCCAAGTTGCGACTGCCGGCCGCGCCCTTGATTTCCGAGATGATGATCACCACGTTGGTGCGCACCATTTCTTGGTTGGCCGCGTCGGCTGCAACACTCCAAGTATCCGAGACTCCTCAACTTGAGGAGCGCGTTCGTTCTGCTGTGGCGACCGCGAGTTGCCAGTTGGTAGCGGGGTTCATGACGACCGAGTTGGCTCGTATCGGGGCGGTTGTGCCCCGGTCGGCCCCACTTTGGCGCGGCAAGCGTCGAGCAAGCCGGGCATTTTCGCGTCCTCGCCGTCGTCGCCGTCACTCGCGGAGGTCTCCATCCGTGTCGGAAGACGAGTTGCCTTATTCCGTCTCAGAGTCTTCTACCCCGTCGGAGACGGAGTCTGTCCGGCGTCTGCGTCGCCAACTTGCACGCAAGACCAAGCAGGTTAATAGCCGCGGTCGTCGCCATTTGCGCGACCGTGAGGGGCGCGACGGTTCCAACTTGGAGCCGCCGCCCCCTCCAACGAGTGGCAAATTCTATCGGCGTGGATCTCGCCGCTCGCCTCCGTGTGTGGGCGAAGGTCGTGGTGGTGGGGAGTCTAGCATGCGTGCCTAGTTGGCAGCTGCCTTTGTTGTGAGAGTGTCTGGGTTGGGGCTGTAGTTAAAAGCCACTTTGCGTACCACTTCGACTTGAAGCACTCTCTTGGCACCGTCACTTGGCCTTCCCTCACGTTGAGGGAGGGCAGTTCGGGTCGATATCATTCCGGGCGCAGTACGCCCGGACCTTCTCAGCGGGAAGGTCTTCCACGTACTCCCACGTATCATCTTTTGCCTTATAGCCGAACCAACGCACCCTGAACATGAGGCGGTTAGTGTCGTCATCCCACCTGTGGTCGATGAACTTATCGAACACGTACTCCTGCGGGCCAAGTTTGGTCGCAGGTAACCAAGGCAGGCGCCACGCCTTCAGCGCACGCGCCCAAGCCGGGTCGCCTGCCGGAGGTGGTGCATCTTTTACCACGTCCTGTCCGTTTACTGTGCGGACCCCATCGTCACTTTCGATTGTAAACCGTCGCCCATCCGTACGAAGGACTTGGTATGGCCCCTTTGTTTGGAACACCAACTTACCCCCACTTGGGGTATGTGAGTGTGCCAGCACCCAGTCACCCTGCTCGGGGACGTGCTTGGCATTACGCACCTTTCTGTCAAAGGTACGCTTGTAGCGCTTTTGCGCTTTGTCCATCTCAGCCCTGACCTTAGGGATGAGCTTCTCGAGCCTAGCGGCGAACTCCACCTCACTCTCAGTGGAATTAGGTGTACTGCCATCGGCCTCCCTAGTTGGGAGCGGCCGCCGTACGGCAATAGACCGCACGCGACGGAGGGTCACAAAAGCGAAAGGTATTTCCCCAGTAGATGAGTGAACCTGCGAATTGTAGGCGGTTGTAAGAATAGAAATTTATTCGTCCCACGTTTTCACGTGCTCACCTACATAGTGGCGCAGCTGTCGAACAATAGTGTTGTTGAAGCGCTCCACCTGCCCATTAGTTTGTGGGTGGTAGGGGGCGGCATAGTTTGCCTGAACCCCCAACATATCCAGCACTCCCTGAAACAGTACGGGCTCAAACTGCGGTCCATTGTCCCACAATGTACTGTCCGGGATGCCATAAGCGACATCCCAGTGATCTAGGAAGGCTGACACGACCGACATGGCCGTAGGCTCTGCCAGAGGGATCGCTCGCGTAAATTTTGTGAAGCGATCGCAGATGACCAGGAGGTACTGGTTGCCATCCTCTGTCACTGGCAGGGGCCCAAGGATGTCCATGGCCAACGCGGCAAAGGGCTCCTTAGCCGGGAACAGCAGCATAGCCGTGGTAGGCCCCCGTTCCATCAGACAGTTCTGTGCACAACTTGTGCAGGCAGCCACCCAACTGTAGATATCCACCACCATGGACGGCCAGTTCTACCTGGTCCTCAGGGTCTGGTATAGTTTACTAGACCCCAGGTGTCCACCTGTCGCAGCGTTATGCTCCCTCTCAAGGATACTGTCCTTGAGGGATGCGGGGACGACAAGCTGTTCGGTCCCCTAGAATACCCCCCTCCTCATGAGGAGGCCATCGTCTCTCAGAAAGAACCGCGTCTCCGCCACTGTATCTAGTGTATCCCTCTGCGACTTACAGAAGAGATCCTCGGCCTGGGCCTTCACCACCTCGTCCAGGGACAGGGGCAAGTACTTCTTGTTCCCTGGCGCCTCGGGGTTCAACGCCTGACCCGAGCGCGTGACTACCCCCACGATGGGCATGTCATCGTCGTCTGAGTTAGTGTCCTGCCCCTCGGTAGGTACCCGAGAAAGGCCGTCGGCAAGGGCATGTTGCCTGCCAGGTCGGTACTCAATATCAAAGTTGAAGGGTGCCAGTCGCACCCTCCACCGATTGAGACGAGTGTTCGTACAGTCCGTATTAAAGATGAACTGCAACGCGCGGTGGTCACAGCGGATGAGGAACTTCTCACCCTCTAGGTAGTGACGAAGTGACTTCACCGCCCACACCACTGCGAGTCCTTCCAACTCGGTGACTCCATAGTTTTTCTCAGCCGAGTTCAGTCCCTCGCTGAAGTATCCTACCGGCAAGTACTCCTTGTCCGGCTGTTGCTGAATAAACACGCAACCAAGTTGGTCTTAGCTAGCATCCACGTCTAAGATGTAATGGCGTCCCAACCTGGGAGTAGCCAAGATAGGGGGCTTCAGCAATAGACCCCGAAGAGTCTCAAAGGATTCCTGCTCCACCCGACTTGGGGGAGGCAGGTTCTTCGGCAGCGTCGAGCTAAGTTGCTCATTCAGCGGCTTTGCCACCTTCGCAAAGCCCTTGGTGAGGCGTCGGTATACGTTACACATCCCGGGGAAGCTCCTCATCTGGGTTTGGGTCCGGGGGTACTGAGCCTTACGGATGGCTCTCAAGCTCTTCTCAATGACACAAAGGCGCCCCGGACGGACAACATGTCCCAAGTATTCCACCTCTTGAGTGAAGGGGTGGCACTTGCTCGCCTTCAGTGACACCCCGGCGTCAGCAAGTAGCTTGATCACCTGACCAAGATGGCCGATGTGCTCCTCCGGACTTCGGGAGAACACAATGATATCGTCTAGGTACACAAGACAGATCTGCCACCGTACTCCGGCCAGAATCATGTCCATGGCGCGCTAAAAAGTTGCCGGCGCATTACACAGTCCAAACGGTAGTCGTTTGCACTGGTAGGTACCAGAGTGACAGGTAAAGGTAGGTTTATGCCTGTTTTCCGTGGCAATGGGAATTTGCCAGTACCCCGCGTTACAGTCTAGGGTAGAGAACACGTTTGCTTCCCCCAGTGAGTCCAGGCAGTCGTCCATCCTAGGTAGGGGATAGTAATCCTTCACTGTGCTCTCGTAGAGCTTACGGTAGTAGATACAGAACCGTGGGGTCCCATCACCTTCGGGAGCAATGACCGCCGGACTCGCCCAGTCGGCGTTACTGGCCTCAATAACATCGAGGGCCTCTATGCGAGCGACTTTCTCTTTGACGAGGGCCCTTGAAGGGGGCCCTACCCTGTACGGTTGTTGACGTATAGGGGGTGCACCGGGCTTCAACTCGATCCGGTGTTGGGTGGCTCTCATGAGTCCCAATGACCATCCCACAATTTGTGATATTGGTCCAAGAGGCGTTCAACTCGAACCCTCAACCTGGGGGGAACACCCTCCATGTTCACATGAGGTCGAGGAATGGCGGCCGACTTGGCTTGGTGCTTCTCCTTCCCGGACTTCGGGTCGCTACTCGCGCCCGCGTTGAGCGTGACCGCTACTACTGGTCCCTCATGTTGGTCGATATAGCCGAACTTGGCTCCCAACTTGAAGTACTTGGGGGTGGCGGGGGTAACAACTTGTAACGACCCCTGTCACAGGCTCGAGCCCATCACCGACGAGTGAAGGTCCGCCGTCCTCCACCCGCCAAGTTGGCGACGGCTCTACGCCGAAGTTGAATACAACCCGAGTGGATCTCGCGGGGACAATCCTCTCATCTTGGAACGTTCCCTTTGAGTGTACCACCCGGTGGCCGAAGTGCGAACAACCGGTCCGAGGAAGACCCTCAGGGTGAACACCCGACTTTGTCGGGGTGGCATACCGCTCGCACCAATACCCACGGCCCAGCTGGCTGGAGTGCCTCTAGCACCTCCGCGGCCCCAGGTACACCCTGTGTCTGGCCAGTATTTAAAGGCGCCGGAGTAAAGTCGTCACCGGAGAGAGTCCCGAACGTCGGGGGGTCCGATCCAGCCGTGTTGGCCAAAGGTCTGCACGACCCAGTCCAAGACCACCGCTTCTCTGAGACAGAGGGCCCCCTACACCCGGGTGCACCCGGAAGTTAAGTTCACCTCTTTCCCCTGGTGCTCCACGAAATGTGGCAAAAACCACTCGCACACCCAGCACCAAAGTTGGGGCGGTGCACAAGGGCTGCCTTCCGTGTTGGGGGAACCGGAAGAAGTGCAAGTCGCACACACTCTGTCCCTGTTGTGGGGCAAACCTCCCACTGACAAACAAGAGGATGGGGTGTGGTCCAACAGTTTCTTGGTCGGGACGGGGACGCAGGGCCAAGCCCCGCTGTCCCTCCCCTTATCCCCCAGGGTCCCCTCAGAATCTCGCCACTTAGAATCTTTCACCCCAGCACCTGCCCACCGGGCCACACGAAAGTTCATAACCATAAAATGCAGAAAACCCTCACATCCACGTTGGATTTACTAGTAAGCTAACTGTCCCTAACTTAGGGAATATGGACCCAAATGCAGGGGGAGGAACGGATCAGGCTAGTGGCCTGCCGCCCCTTGCATGCCACGTGTTGCCCCCCTACCTGGGGGTCAATACTGCCACACGCACACGATGCGGGCGGGTGGGCGCACGGGCGGCCCCGCTATCAGGCACCCACCAAGGGCGCCCATCCTATGCCGGCCGGCCACCGGGCGGCGGCTAGAAGGCGGCCGGGCCGGCCACCCTCTCCTAGCCGGCGGCGGGCCGGGAACGTCTTCTCTCTTGCCGCGTACACGGCAAGAGGGACTACCAGGCTGCCCCCCTGGGCGGCCTTGGCTTGCCGCGGACTCTGCGCCTGCCAGGCGTGAGCATGGGAGGTGGGTCCCCCCCTGCGGGGACCACTGACGAGGCACGGGCTGCAGCGACGGGGTAGGGTGCTCCTCCGGCCGCCACGGACGTGTCCGCCGGGCTAGCTGAGGTTAAGGCTCAGCTGGCCCAGTTGTTCGCGCTGGTAGGCGACAATGTGGCAGCCCCGTCGCAGCGGCAGGATCCGGCTGCTGCGCCCAAGGCTCCGGGACGCGTCGCCGGCGATGATGCCGGCGACCCGCCCGACGATCCAGATCAGTTCATCGACGACATCTCCCTTGCAGGGTCAAGTGAGGTTGACGACTCCCTCCTCGGCGGGCTTGGCGACGGGCGACCGGGCGGGGGCCGCGTCGCCGGCCGGGGCGCACGGCACGCGCACATCGTGTTGCACCCCGAAGGCTTTGACGACCCCGACCTGCCGGACGTCCACGATATCATTCGGGCCTACGACATTCCTGCGGCGGTCCGACGCCGGGACGGGATCCCCATGCCGTTCGAGCCGGACGACGCCCGTTTTCATGCGCACATCAAGCATGGGGCGGCTAGCTACCACGAGGCGTCTTTTGCCTACCAAGCGGCCGCGTGGGCCCAGGAGCTCTCCAACGCTGCCGTCATGCTCTACCACGAGCGAAAGGAGTTCAGTGCCGCCGGCCTCGCCGACCGCCTCGCTGGGCCGGCCATGGCCTCCCGGCAGCTCTTACACCTCTCCACCGCGCACTACGACTTCCTCGAGTACCGCCAGCGCGACCCCGTTGGCGCCCAGCTCTACAAGTCGACCGAGGTCGTCCCGCGCAGCACCTTCCGTGGTCCCAAGGGGTGACGCTGGCTGTCCACTGTTGCTCGGGACGAGGTGCGAATCAACATCAAGGCCGCCGCGGAGGCGCGCGCGCGGCGGCGGGGCGTCAAGGTTACGCCGAACGGAGGGCACGTCGGCGGCGGGGGCGGCGGTGATAGCAGAGGCGGCGGGAACGGCGGGAGCGGCGGCGGGGGCGGCGGCCATGGTCGCGGCGGAAAGCCCAAGAAGCCGGGGAAGTCCGACAAGAAGAGAGGCGTCGGCCCTGGCTGCGGCGGCGGCTGTGAAGGCGGCGGAACAGCTAGCAAGGGAGGTGGCGGAGGCGGACTTGCCGCCGCAGGCGGCGGCGGGCGCTACCCCGGCTCCGCCTAAGGGTTTTCGTCCGAAACGGCGAAGTTGGCCTCAGCCCCGAGCGCCAGGGAGCCCGAGGCCCCGGCTGGAGACAAGTGCCCCACCCCCAGCCGGCCGAGCCCCACCGAATCGACGGTCCGCCCTTACGTGGCAGCTCGTCGGGCCATCAAGGAGTGGCGAGCTCTGGGGGCCTCTCGGTTGGTGATCCAGACCATCCTCCAAGGGGTACAGATCCCCTGGCGGGAGCGACCGCCGCGGTACCGCAGCCAAGCCTACCAACTCAACGAGGAGGACGACGCGTGGGCCAAGGAGGGGCTGAGACGTTGGCTGGCCGCGGGCTACCTACGGGAGCTGACGCCAGAGGAGGCGCGCGCGGCGCACTGCATCGTGAGCGCGTTCGTGACACACAGCGCGGGAAAGCCGCGCTTGGTGGTGGACTACCGCCACCCTAACGCACACATAGAGCGAGGGCGCTTCAAGTACGAGACGCTGGCCGAGCCGGCTCCGGGCCTCAGCCCGGGAGACCACATGATCTCGTGGGACATTGCAGACGCCTTTCACCACCTGCGCATTCGCGCGGGGGACCAGACGTACCTGTGCTTACAGCTGCAAGGGAGGGTCTTCGCACCGTTGTCCGTGCCGTTCGGTCTGGCCATCGCCCCTTTCACGTGGACCAAGGTCTGCCGGCCGGTGGTGGCCAAGCTGCGGGAGATGGGTTTCGTCGTGACGGCGTATGTGGACGACTTTGGGGGTCGCCCGCCGGTGGCGACGGTCGGCCGCTCGGCGACCAAGGCGGACGCGGTGGCCGGCTGGGCGGCGGCGGCCCGGCTGTTGAAGACGCTCGGGTTGCGGACGCACCCCCGCAAGAGGGATCGCGAGGGCACGACGGCACTGCCGCTGCTCGGGCACGTTGTGGACACGGCGCTGGGCGTTTTCCGCCCACAGCCGCAGCGGGTGCAGAAGATCGAGACGATGGCGGCTGCGCTGTTGCGCTACGCCGCCAAGCATCGGCGGTGGGTGCGGTTCGGCGCTCTCCGCGCGTTCTGCGGCACCGTGATCTCGACCAACCTGTCTGCTCCACCGGCCCACTTTCGCACGCAGTCCATGTTCCAGCTGATGGGGCCGCGGCTGCGCGAACGGTCGGAGGGCAGGGGGCGGGGACGCGACGTGTGTCTGTCCAACCAAGGACTGTCCGAACTGCGGTGGTGGGCTCGACTGACTTCCCACGCACTTCTGGGCCGGGCGCAGTGGCCGCGCCCGGACGACGTAGTTCTCCACACCGACACCAGCCTGTCCGGCTGGGGAGCGGTGTGGAACGGCACCGTCCCAGCCCGCGGCCTTCACGCACCGGAGCGCCGTCACCTACACATCAACGAGCACGAGCTATTGACGGTTCGGCAGGCTCTTCAGTCCTTTGTGGGGCTCTTGCGGGCGGAGAAGGACACCATTTTACGAGTGCTGATGAACTCCCTGGTCGGCATCCATGTCGTCAACAACGGGACGTCCCGCTCCGAGGCGTTCATGCGGGAGCTCCGCTTCTAGCGCAACTGATGCGACCGGCACGGCGTTCACCTACCAGCGAGCCGCGTGCCGTTGGTGGTCAACTTCGCCGCCGACCGCCTGTCCCGGATGTCGGACAGCACGATCTGGTCCCTGTCCAACGTTGCCTTCCACCGGCTAGAGGCGGCGCACAGCCCGCACAGGGTGGACCTGTTCACCCCTCAGCTCAACCGCAAGTGCGGCAGGTACTTCTCCGCGACGGCCGACCCGGGCACGGCGGGTGTGGAAGCGTTGTCCCACGATTGGGCGAAAGAGAACTGCGGGGCGAACCCCCCCTTCCAGCTGATGGGGCTGGTGGTGGACAAGCTCCTGCGGACGGGCGCGCAGGCGACGTTGGTAGCCCCGGTTTGGCAGGCACAGCCTTGGTGGCACCGAGCGGCTGCGGGCTGCACAAACTGGGAGGTGCCGCCGGCGCACGAGGGGGTCTTTACGCACAGAAGCCGGTCCAAGCCGGCCCCCGCCCCCAAGTGGAGAGTAGCGGCGTTCCGCTTCGGCGACCCCGACACCGCGTCCCGAGATTAGAGCGCTGGCGCGCATCTGCGACGACATCCTGACTGACCGATTGGGCAGTGGCCCCGGCGCGGTCGACGGCGGCCGCCTGCTGGAGGCAGCGTGCCAACCGAGCACCGCGCGCTCCTACGTCAACCACTGGGAGCGCTTTGCAGCGTTCTGCCGGGAGGCGTCCCTCTGTCCGCTCCCGGCGGCCCTGGAGACGCTCGTGCTGTACCTTGGGTACATGCACCGGCGAGGCACGGTCGCCGCCGGCTCCCTCGGCACCTACCTCTCGCCCACCGCCGCACTCCACGCACTAGCGGGTGACCCCTTCCCCACTCGCGACGCACTGGTCAAGAGCGCCAAGCGCGGCTCCGGTGAATGTTCACGGCTGCAGCGGGCGGCCGTCGGCGGAAGCGCGGCCCCCTGCCGGCCGCGGCTGTGTCATCCTTCCTGAAGCTGGGGCCGGACACGCCGGGCCCCCTGCGCAACGCCATCGCCGGGGTTGCGCTGGCGTACACGTTGTTCAACCGCCCAGGCGCGGCCTTCCACATGCGCGCCTGCGACGCCTTCCCCACACCGCTGGGCTTGGAGGTCCAGATCCCGGACTACAAGATGGGCGTCCTGAAGGACGCCGCGCGCATCGTGTACACGGTGCCGGTCGCCGCTGGCGGGTGGGGGGCTGACCGCGTACTATCCCTGCTGCGGGAGCACTGGGTGGCCCACCGCGCTGCTGGCCGACCACCGGCAGAGCGCCTCGTCGGGCCGCCGGGCCAGCGAGCCTCACTGCCCCCGCTGATTGTCGGCGCATGGCTGCGGGACTTACTACGCCGGTGCCGCATCCGTCCCCCTCTGGGAACCAAGTGGCGAGGCCACTCTTCCCGCGCCGGCGAAGCATCCGAAGCCCACGCTCTTGGGCTCCGCGACACCCTCACCGCGCAACTGATGGGTCTTTTCGACGTTCAGACCGCCCACTGCCACTACATCGACGCTACTTGGGCGCCGGCGGCGGAAGCCTGGGAGTATTTTGGGCGCTACGCTCCGCGGATGCGCCCTCATCTTCGACGTAATTGCTACCCCTCTCCTCCCCCTTCTTCCGGTTGCGCCCACTTTCCCCCTCTCCTGGGACAAGACTGCCAACTGGACAGTCCCGTGGGCGGCCCGGCCGGCGACGCGGGCTGTAAGCGCTAGCGGCTCCACCCGTTTGAACGCGAGCGTTGGCGCGAGCAGCGGACGGACGGGGTTCGTACCGACCCCAACCGCTGCTGGCTGCTTCGCCGCCGCCGTGCGGCTGGCGTGCCGCAGCCGCTTGGCATCACTGCCGCCGCAAGGGGGGTACACGGGCACCACGCCGGGGGGGGGAAACGGGACCAGAGCGGAGGGGCGGCACCAAGGCGGCGGCAGCACGGCAACCGGCGCGGCAGCGCACGCGATGCGGGCGGGCGGGCGCACGGGCGGCCCCGCTATCGGGCACCCACCATGGGCGCCCATCGTATGCCGGCCGGCCACCGGGCGGCGGCCAGAAGGCGGCCGGGCCGGCCACCCTCTCCTGGCCGGCGGTGGGCCAGCAACGTCCTCTCTTTTGCCGCGCCCCTGGCCTCCTCAGCATGTTTTCTCGCACTACTGCCGGGGGAGCAAGGGGCTAACGCCCCACCTTTGTCCGGGAGGGAGGTGGCACGCGACTAGCGCGGCCCTCTCCCATGGTTTGTATTGTTGTAATTGCTTCTCTTATGCTCAATTAAACAGTCAACGCTTCTTGGCTACCCCTCTCCTCCCCCTTCTCCCGGTTGCCTCACGGCCTCTGTGGCGTGGGGTGAAAATTGCAGTTAAAAAACCCCGTTTTTCTTCTCCACCACTTACAGGGCTGCACGTTTCTTTGAAAATGCTGGTGTAAAGAAATTCTTGCTGCACACCCTAACTTGGCGTGCCCCACACCCCCTCACGAGTGTGTTCTACGCCGGTCGTTACGGTGCGTGGGCACGTTGCACCTGCGGCGCGTGTCACCAAAGGGCGCGGTCGGTAATGGCGCGCAACCCCCCCCCCCAACCACCCCCTCATCCCTCTCCGCCCCCCGCCCTTTCCCCCCCCCCTCTTTCTCATGACGACTCCTTGACCTCTTGCTGCCGTTCCTGTCCTTCGTCTTTCAATTCTTTTTATTAATTGTTTCTTGTTCGCCCAGCACGGGGAGGTGGTGCGGCGACGATGGGCCCTTCGCAAAGGCAGACGGGCATCCTTCTCCTCCCGCAAGCCCCTTCCATCCCCCTCAACCAGTCCCCCCCCCAGGGGCGGACGGTCTCCGCCCCCCCTTCTACCCTTGCCCCGGCCGCTGTAGGTCGACTCGCCCGTGCCGTCGCCGCCTGCCCAAAGCATGGCACGGCATGGCACCGCGGTGCGAGAGCCAGGAGTCAACCGGCCCAGCCCCGGCAGACACGGTGAGTATGGCGGCACAAGGGGATGGGGGTGTGGAAATGCTGAGCATGCCCAGGCGGGCGGCCGCGTCAACATCGTCGGCAGACAGCACACCGCCACTTCCAACCGGACCGCGGCGGGCATGGCAACGAGAGCGGCGGCCAGCTCGGGGGGGTGCCCGCGGTGCCGGCGCGCACCCACTGAACGGCGGCCGCAGCGGTGGGCACTCCGGAGGGTTTGGCACGCGCCACCAGCGCCGCTGTGCCGATGGGCGACCCTGGGCGCGGGGCGAGGGTGGCGACGAGAGAAGGGAAGGGGGGGTGCGTCCGTGGGGAGGTGCGGGCACGGAAGCAGCCGTGGCACGGGGAGGGGGGCACTCTGGTACTGTCCCGGCCGTCGCCGCTGCCGTTGCGGCGGCGCCACCGCGGCCGCCGACGCGGAGGCAGCAGGGGGGGGTGAAGCGTGAGGGGGCGGGGGCAGGGGGGAGAGGGGGCGGAGGACGAGGTCAGGGTTCACCAAATGTTGCACACCAAGACTGAATGCGACGAGGTTTGAGGGGAGAAAAGGAGAGCAAGCGGGGGGAGGTGGGGAGAGGAGCGGGTGGCGGCGACGGCTGGGGGGATGCCGGCGGCCAGAGCCACCGATAGTGGCAGCGGGGGCACACGGCCAGCAGCCCGTGGCCGTCAAGCGTGGGTTTCGCTAGCAGGTAAGCGGTGGCGGGCGTCTGACCTCGGCGGCGGCAGGGGCGGTTGCAGCGACGTCGGCGGTAGCAACGCGGGTCAGCGTCCAGCCGGCGGCGGGGGCCGCGGTGACAGGCGTGGAACGGCAGCGGCGGGGGGGGGACGGCGGCGGCGGGGGTGGGACGGCTGCAAGCCAGCTGCGGCAGTGACGAGAGAGGCCGCGCGGAGCGGTGGTGGCCTGCAGTTGGCTGCAAGTCAGCGGAGGCCAGGGACCAGCGGCGGCGCAGCAGGGTGAACCGCCAGTCGCTTATTTTCTGCGCATTCGCATGCGTGCACCTGTTTCCGTCTGTTTAGGCCTTTTTCGACATTTGTTGCGACGGGCTGAGAGGCGCTGTTCTGTTTAAATTCGCAGGCTATTGGTCGTGAGAACCACCGCTCTGCACTCTCGTCTGAAAAAAATGGGCACGTGCATACATGCGCTCCGATGACCAAATTTCTCGTGACGTGCCGAGCGTACTCAGTCACATGCCACCCGACCCAAGCTTTCTTGCAGCGTTTCACAGGCGGAGTGCACGATTGTTTACAGACCATGTCCGTGTCACCACAAGAGGTGGTCAACCAGATCTGGGTCATGTGCGTCGACGCACTGGTGCGGTTTTTGACTAGGTCGTGGCATCTCGGACGGAGCCTGAGAAAGCGGTGCGTGCTACCTGTGAGCGCAGCCAGCGCCCTGCCCACGCGCTCTCCCCGCCTTTTCCGGTCCGAACACAACGGTGTGAGTCACTGAGCGAGCATCCTCCTCCCTACTGGAATGGTTGTGGAGGCGCGAGGGGGGGGGGGGGGGGGGGGGGGGGGGGAGCGGAGGGGAGACGGGTGCCTCTGTATCCACCACGGGCCTCACCAGGGCAGTGTCGATGAGTATGTTACCGCGGCGTCGGGTCTGGGGCGGCGCGGCGCCGCGCCGCGGGTACGGTGGCCGCCACCATCACTGGCCGTACATGTTGGATGGATTGCGGGGGGGGGGGGTGGCCCTGCCCTGCCGGGGTGAGCGAGCGCCATGGACCACCGCCCGGCCAGCGGCCAGAACGACGGCGGCCACCATGACGTCGGTTGGGGGAGCGGTGGAGGCGGAGGCGAAGGTTGATAAAGGGGCGGCGGCGGCGTCGCCATAGCGCGTTGCTCCGGCGACCGTGAGCGCCACGGCCGTAAGTACAGGGATGGCCAGGGCAGACGTTGCCACGGGCTCCCCGTCGGAGAGGAAGACACCTCAAGATGGCGGTTGCGGTTGTGGAGGCGGTGACGGAGGTATTGTGTCGCTAGCAGCGAGGAGTGGCGCCCAAAGTTGGTGCAACCGAAGGCGGCCGGCAGTCGCTGCTGTCGGCGCGACCGGGGGCGGGAAGGGGGATGCCGGTATCGGCTCCGCCGGCAGCACGACCCCCACCACGGCGACCGCCCGTCCGCCCGGCTGGCGGTGTCTGCCCTTGTCGCGCGGCCAGTGGAGGTGTTGCGTGCCGCCCGGGCCTGGCGCAGCGCCCGCGATGGCCATGGTCGGCGTCGGCATGCCCGAGATGGCCATGATTGGCGTCGTGCGACTGCAGTCCATGAAGCCGGCGTCGATGTACCTCGCGTCGCGCGTGTCGACGGAGCATGCCGGGGTGTGCGGTCGCGTCTCCTACCTGCTGCGGGTCTGCGGGGTGCGGCCGCGGCCGGCCGCGGCCGGTGCAGTCGGCCCGCCTACCAAGCCGTAGTGGCGGTGGTGCTCTGGGATCCCCGCGCTTCTCGACGGCGGTGAAGGCGTTCATGGCCCCTGCAGGCGTTGCGGTGTTCTGGGTGTGTCGGGACCTCCACACGGCGACAGTGTTCCTTGACGCGAACATTCAGCTCCTTGTATGGGAAACGTCCGGTGGCGGCGGCGGGGGCGGCTTTGTACGTGGGGAGACAGATCGGAGACGGTGCATCTGCGGATTTTCTTGCGTCAGTGGTCGCGGGGATGGTGGTTGCGGTGTTGGTGGGCTCGTTGAGGGCTAGTACGGCGGCTGCGAGGCGTGCACACTTTGGCTTGTCACTCCGATCGTCCGGAGGCGGATGGGAGACACAGGGAGACAACTCTCGTCGCCCGAAGTACAGGATAACATCATGTACGTACACAGAAGAGACCCGTACCACCTTTCTCTCTCGTCCATCCACGCAAAGAACTCGCAGTCTCTCTTCACCCGCACGCGCGCTCTACATACATACTTCACACCAGCACCATTGCCTCTTCGTCGCGGGGGTCTCGCGCAGGATAGGCACACGTTACCATGTTGCTCGACCGATGTGTCCCACACGGCAGTCTCTGTGACCGCCCTAATTCCATGATGCTTGCAAACTTGCACACCAATGTGAAGCACGAAGGCCGGGATCGAGTGATAACCGACCACTCAATCTGCTCGTCGTCCTCTGGTGTCCCCCAAGCCTTGGACTTCTCCAGCGTTTTGAAGAAATGCACCTCCAGCGTGTCTGGTAGCGGGGAGAACTCGTGCATAGAGGCTTGTGGGTCGTCTTCAGGCAGGTCGGCCACCCCAAAGTCCGTCGCATCCCAACTATCCGTCGGAGTTCCAGTAGCACCACCGGCCGAGCTGGCTGGGTCCCCTGCACTCGCTAACGGCGTCCCTCTGGAGGGTGTCATGGATGCCCCGCCGGGACTTCTGCCTACTACTTCGGACTCCTCCTCGGCCGCACCGGCCTCCTCACCTGCAGGTCCGACGGGAGCAGCAGGAGGGGTAGAGCGCCTGGCCACCGATGCACGCACCTGATAACCCGCATGTGCAACCGTAGCCGCAGTGGGGCAGACTTCCTCATCGTCATCGGATTCCTCGTCGGGCTTCTGGGCCCCTTCGTGCGCTCCGGCGGGCGCCCCTGCCCCCGCCGCTGCGCGTCCGCCCGCCGTCCCCGCCGCCGCGACCACATCCGCTCACACCGCCGCTGCCGACGCCGCTACTGAATCACCGGCTCCCACCAGCAGCTCATTCCCGTTCTGTTGACCGACAAACGCTTCAGTCGGTACCTTCTTTGGCTTGAAGACGATCTCGTAGCGGCTACCTTTCTTCAAGATCAACACCTTCTTGCAATACGCCGTCCAAGTGACCGTCTTCTTCGAAGTCGGGTCCAAGAGGAATGGAAAATGGCCCAACACGACCACTCCGCCAAAAGGCCACTTAGAAAACGGCCTCACACGCCCGACGACGAAGAGGGGACGGACAACAGCTGCACGCTGCTTCTGCTCAACCAAGATAGACGCCGCGACATCAAGGGTCCTGGCATACTTCGCAGCCGCCTTGCGGTGACGCAGCTTGCGCACAGAAGTCGGGCTGGGGACGACTGGCTCAGCCTCACCACGCTTGGTCCCACGGCCCGACTGGCCCCCCGCACTCGCGCCCCGGTTCGCCGGGGAGGTCGGCGGGCGCCCTCTGCGGGCAGGCGCCGCAGGCAGAGCAACAGGTGCCCCGCCATCAGAACGAGCTGTCGCTGCGGCACCTCCATCCTTGGAGCCTCCGAGAAGCCGGTCGCTGAGATACCGCCAGACAAGGCGGAAGTCCGGGTCCGCGACGTGGAACGTTGCTCCACGACCACTCAATCTTTTCGATGATGGTTTCATTCCCCGGCGCGCCACAAGGAGCCACAGACGTACAGCCGTGTGGCATTGTCCCTTCCACCGTTGTCAGTTGCGCCGTAGCCTCTGCGATAGCCGCCACGCCCGCGAGGCACAGCTCTTTTGGGCAGAGCAGGCTGGTGGCCGGCGACCCTAGCGCAAGGGAAGAGCCCAGGACGACGTTGCGTGCCTGGAACGACCACTGCTTGTCATCCGGATTCAACGCTTTTTTAACTAGCTCCGCATTGACATCCGCAGGTTGGTTGAGGATGTGCTTGCTCGACTGCAGCCGTTCAGGCAGACACGCGTTCAAACACCGGGACAGATGGGGAGGGGACCGAGACAGCAAGTGCTCTTTGAGGCCAGTCAGCAAATCGTCGCACATACGGGTCTGCCTGGGCGCGCATGCCGCGGACGATGAGCATGAAAGGTCCAACAGCGGTCCGAGATCTCCTTTCCCATGCGTCGCAGCTCCGCACCACCGCCCTCTCCCCCCCCCGCTCCCTCTGCACCCAGAATTATTAACGGGGTGAGCATGAAGCGTACCGTCACTCTTGTCGAGATGTCCAGTGCCGCGACAGACACGTGGAACGCCCCGGCTAGCAGCTTCGCCACTTCCTCCACCTTGGCGCACTGGAAAGTGGTCGTCACTTACGTAGTCTGCGCCAGTGCGTCAGCTGCTGTGTGCGGGAAAGTCAGGTTGCGCTGTCCCGTGACCACCTTGAAAAAGAGCAACAGCGGAAAGTTGTGTCCATTGACCGTGTCCTTCGCAGTCACAACGGCTACAGTACGACACAGCAGCGAGAAGGTCTCAGTTGGCCCCACCCGACCCATTGCTGCAAAGGTAGCAACGTCCAATGAGGGTAACAGTGCTGGTGACGGCGTGAGACACTAGAGGGCTCCGAGACGACTGGGCAATGGAGCGGGTCGAGTCTCAAGCACAAGCTTCACACCCCTGTGTCCCCTCTCACCACTCCTCACAACATCATTGTACGTCGCCAGCGCGCACTCTTACCTCCACCTGACACACCCCTCAGCAGCCACGCCCTCTAGCCGCCTCCCCACGTGACCAAGAACGATAGTGGCAAGCTTCCACGCAATAATGACAGGAACACCATCCTGCTGCCATGCAGACCCGTGCCGACACCTCAGCAAGCGTCATTCGTGTCAGGCCGCTCCAAAAGCGTATTCGTCGATGCATGGCGTTCCCCAGGACATCGAAGCAACGCCCACCCACGACCACTAAAGTCACAGGCGCGAAGCAGCCGACCACGAAAGTCACAGGCGCCAAGACCTTGATGTCCTTCCGGCCGGCAGGAGCAGCACACGCAACCGAGGCGACACCTGCCCTGCAACGACGTGCAAACACGTGCGGACCAATTCCATGCAGCGGACAACACTTGAATTCGAAGCGCACTGAAAGACAATGACGTCCGTTGGCCGACTCATTAGGCCAAGTGTATCGCTGGAACAATCGAACCACCGTTGTAGAGAGCTACGTGCTCATATTAGACAGCACGCGCGTTCTAAGAACCTTTTGTGGACTTTAATATTGGTATCCAGGTCGACAACGCACCCTAATACGAAACGTTAGCCCTCTTCAGGTGTCTTCACACAATGAGCATTTTCCAGTCGACGACATGGGATACATATGGGCTCTGCCTATCGCAATCGGGAGAAGCTGCAGCTGGGACGGAAACTCCATCGTCGTCGCTCCCACCGAGTCGCGATCCGCGTCGCCATCCGCGTCGCCATCCGCGTCGCCATCCGCGTCGCCAACCGCTCACCAGCGCATCCCCCCATGCCCCCCCTCCCACGCCCCCCCCCTATGTCACCCTCTCTGAACAGTGCACCGAGGGGCTTCTTGCCCAACCTCCGACGACTCTGCCCCCGATCGTGGCACCGTCGCGGCCTTCGTGACGGTCGCGGCGTCCTGGGATTGCCGCTAATGCTCTGGTCCCTGCGGGTGGCGGCGGTTGTCATTGCGTCTGTTGAGCAGGCCACCACCGTGTGCTCTTTGATCATCGCAGCATTTTTGATGGCCGCCCTGGATGTCGGCGGGCTGCACCACCCGAGACTCGACGACACATCGAAAGAGACCCTGCGTCGGGGGCAGGACTCGCCCCATGCCGAGACGGTCGCGGTCGCCGCGACGGCCTCGATCGCCCTGTGTGGCAGAAGCGACGCAGGTTCACAGGCCCGCTCGCCGCACCGCCGTCGCCGCTGTGATGAACACGGCGATGGCGCCCCAAGCGCCGCCGCGACGGTCCCTGCGGTAGCGATATTCGCAGTCGACGCGTGTGCGATTGAAGCGGCGGCGGCCCGCGATGCGGCGGCGCAGCGCCACCGGGTCCGTCGCTGCAAGCACCCGACCACGGCAAGGCGGACAGGTGGGGACGGTGGCCGGCTAGACGGCTGCATCCGCGCCTTGCGTCTGCAAGCGGCGGTGTCCGCATCGGCACCGGGCGTCGCCCCTACTCACGCCTCTCCCGCCGCAGCCGCCTGCGACTTTGGCGCCGACACAACCGCCGGCGGCGCCGTCGACGCCGGCGCACCCTCGTGTCGACGCTGACGACGAGCGTGTGGCCGCCGCAGAGGCAGCGTGGATGGCGCTTGCGAGGGAGGTGGCGGTCGCCCCGGGTGGGGCTGCGAGCCACCCCATGATGCGCTCACCACCCCCCGCGTTCCCGCCGCCTGCCTGGCGGTGTTCCCGCCGGCCCCAGCCACACGTTGTTGGTGGGACTGGCCGGGCAAGGCCCTATCCACATGGCCTAGCAGTCAGGGAAGGTTACCGCGTGGCTGGGGCGGGCGGGGCGACGACGGGCCGGCCGGTCGGCTCGCGGGGCGTGGCCGGGTCAGGCCCGCCGGGAGGTGCTGCCGATTAGCCGGCACGGCCCTCATTACTTCGCACTTCCCGTCACGTCGCGTGCTCTCCATTGAAGCAGGTTTTGTGATCGGAACCGGGACGACCAGGCACCCTCCATTGCACTTTGAGTCGTGTGTACCGTTTTAGGTGGGACCGGGAGCCACTCCCTCTTGTATTCGCACGGGTGGTGAGGATAGCGTTTTGCGCGCCGAAGACGGCTGAAGTGCACAGGGAGGTACCAGTGGCATTGGCAGTGGCAGCGGTGATGGCAGAGCGATCAGGCACAGGGTACAAAGGCGCGGGAGGCAACTGGAACTTTTGACGCTTTCTTTTGTGCCTGCCCGCTCGAAGGATATGGATCGGCAGCTGCGGTCGCTGCTGCTCCACTGATAGGGCCTCTTGTCATGATGACGACAGTCATTGAGTCTCTCTCGTCCAGCTGACTGCTTCCTCAATTAAGAAGAAGCTGTTTCGACCACCCCACTGCGCCCCTCTCTCTTTCTTCATGCTTAATCCCCCCCTCGGCAGCCACCTGCTGTTCTCCTTAGTTTATTGTAGTCGTATGGCCTGCACTTAGTAAAGTGGAACGAACTCAGGAAGCGCCGTCGAGCGTCCGGACTGCGTGCCATCTGTTGTCACAGAGACACTCATCTCTGGTTGTGTTCCGAGCTGGGCCCATCCGATCCGTACCATGCGCCAGAATGCTGCCAACCACAGCTCCACACCGGACAAGCCGATACACCAAAGGCGACCGACTCGCGCCCTCAACTTCGGACACCATAGCGCACTCCTCCACAAACACTCTCTAACCATATCTCCCTCCACTCACTCCACCGCATATGTGGAGTACGGCTGTAGCGACCACCGCGCAATCGAGTCAGGAAACCAGCGCTGGTTCACATACTGCACCGACCCCATGCGCACACGCGCTTCCGGGCAATGAGTAATACCCAGGACAGTGACGGTCGCGTCCCGGTTCCCGAAAACGCCCCCAGCGCCTTCGACGAGTTGAACAAACTCCCGTGCATCAATGTCAAGGACCCCTTCAACGCCAGGACGCGTACCGTTTAGCAAAGACTCACCGGTCGCGTGGGCATTCCGAGCAGCCATGACGCCAGGGAAGGCCGCGGGGATGAAGTGCTTGCACGGCTTCCATGAGCGGTTGCCCACGGAGGCAAGAAGCCGAGAATTGGAGATGACCCATGCTCCCCGTTCCATGGCCAGCAGCAGGCGCACGGAGCGTCGCGGCCGTTGGCCAACCACAAACACCACACGCTCGTTCGCAATGTCTTGCACTGACTCCTCGCTTCGCCCGTTGTGGCGACCGGCACTCCACACCTTTTACTCGCCGAGCGCCAAGACCGCATGGACGACAGCGGCGCGGAGCACAGCGTCTCCCGTTGTACAGGTGATGGATGGGATATACGCGGGAGCATCCGCCTTGGCGCGGCCTCCCTTTCCTGGCTGATTGTACGCCACCTTGTCCGGGTCGTCACTGCTGTCCAGTTCCTCGCCCGACTCGGATGAGCCGTCCAAGCTGGTATCACGCTCATCGGCAGCGGAGTCTGCTGAGCCACCCGAGTCATCCGTTGGCACAGGTGGGGGCGACGGCCGGACGACCTTGGCCTGCTTCCCAGTGCGGCGGCCGGTGGGGACGACATCATCTCCGTTCATCTGTGCCGGTCGCTTGCTCGACGACATTGTGCGTATATGGGGATTCGCACCCCCGTCAGCTGCTACTGCACGATCAATCGATGCTCCGCCATCCGCTTCAGTGTAGATGGCGCCTTCACGGTGTCCACCAGGACGAGCTGCGGCTCGAACGGCAATCGTTGCGTGACCACCCGCCGGGGACGTACTAGCCGCATCCGGCTCCACCGCTCTCAGTTGCGCCCGCCTCTCCCAACGAGGTGCTGGAACGCGGATGCTCTGCTGTGGGAGCGCCGCACGGTGTCCCCTGTTCCGCAACGCGCGCAGGCTCCAGCAACGCCGGACCGCTGGCAAGAAGGGCCAGGGACAGACAAAGGGGGAGAAGAGGGGCGGCTGACGTGAGGCGTCGTAGGACGCAGCCGTCGACCAACGCTACCGTCACCATCTCATCAGCGACCGCGACCGCGTACAGAGCGCTGGGACGCATTCCCCTCATGCAGCTGCACGTGACCGAGAGAAGAGGAGCTGACTGACTCTCGCGCTTGGGTCGCAAGCGATTGTAATCGTGAGGGCATTCCTGAAGACGGGGACGAGCGCCATACTCCTTGAAACTATCGTGGGAGACCTCATGAGGAGCCTAACTTTCCAGGGACACCCTGGCTACATCTGTTTAGACGCCAAACCCTTGCCTTTCTGTGAGGACTAGCCTTACTACGACTGGTCGACCCGCCAACCGGTCCTCAGACAATTGGAAGTTCCTCCAATCAAGCATATCAGACGCTTCAAGCCGTCGTTGGCGTATATTCCAGTACGTGGGCAAATTAAAACAAGGGAAGCGCATGCCTGGTCACTGCGGTACAGGTGAGACGGAGATCTCAACTTCCCTTGGGGCCATGCGTTTCTGCGACATCCGCGTTTTCTCTCTTTGAAGGCCCTCTTGGAGTTCCTGTGACCGCGGTCTTCCCTGGCGCCCTCATCCGTCGTGCGGCCTTCTGAGGTGACGGTCGCGATGGCAGCGACGCGGCCCCGCCCGCCGGCATCGCCGCCCAGTCCCCGACCCCGCCCCCGACCGTCACCGTCACCATCCCCCATGAGCGGGGAAAGAGCCGCGGGCTCCACCGGCCAGCCGGCGTCGGCCGCAGGGCACGCTACAAGCGCCGCAGCTGCCACCGCCGCCGCGGCCGCCTCCGCCACCGCCGCCGCCACGGCCGACGGGCAGGCCCTAGCGGCAGAAGCAGGTGGCGGCGGCGGAGGCGGGCGGCCTTTTGTCCCGTCCCTCGTCTGGGTCGACTCTGCGGCGGACGCGCTCGACGCGGCGACGGCGCGCGCGCCGACGGGTCTTGTCACCGCGTGCGGCACGGGCCTCCTCCACGGCCCCGCGCTGCTTCTGTGCTACGCCGTCGCCGGCGTGCCAGCGCCGGCGCCGGCACTTCCCACGAAGTTGGAGGCACTGCGGCGGGCAGTGGGCGGCCTTGCGGCAGCGGCGACTGCGGCCATGGGCGGGGCGGTGGCGGGGGAGCTCAAAGTCCTGACGTCGTCGACAGCGGCCTGCGCAGCCACCGCCGCCGCGTTGGGTGCCGCCGCCAATGATGGCGAAACGAGCGACGGCCACGTCGTCGGGAGCGTCACGACAGGGGAGGCGGAGGAGGTGGCGAGTGCGTTGTCGTTTGTTGGCTCGACCGCGGACGCCGCGGCGACGCGCCAGCCTCAAGTTTGTTCCTACTCCCCGTCGGTCAAAAAGGTGCGCCTGGGGATGTTGACGGTGCTTGCCGCCGCCCCGCTGGCCTCTGAAGCCGTCGACGACAAAGATGACGACGGCGCCTCCCCCCCCTGCCTCCCCTGGTGACGGCCTCCCCGACGCCAACGTGGCCGCCGGCGCCGCAGTGATGGTGCATGTACTGTGGGCCTCCTGCCACGCGGGCTTCGTGTACTGCGGTGGCAGCGGCGCTGCTGAGCGCCCCTTCCTCTTCCCCCTCCAGCGGGCGCTACCCAGCCAGGGCCCCGTCAGCTGGTACCGGCGGCTGTGCAGCGGGTTCTCGCGCACAGGCACGCGGCGCCAGAAGGGGTGATGGCGGCGCTGCCGCCGGCGGGGTAAACAGGCGGCCCTCTGCCGCCCTGTGCCAAGGACAGCAGCACAAGCGGCGGCGGCGGCGGCGGCGGCGGCGTTAGCGGCCTGGGGAGCAGCGGCGGCGCGGCGGCAGCGACCGAGTCGGTGGCACACTGCCTGAGCCTGCTCAGCGCCCTCTTCCACGACGCAGACGTCGCAGACGGCCTGCGTGCAGCGGTGGCGCCCGCGCTGGGTCCCGCGCTGGACCTCCTCGGCAGCTCTCATTGGCTGGTCTGCAACAGCGCCACCTCCTCTTGACCGCCATGGCCGCACGTACGGTGGGGGGGGGCGGTGGGATGGGCCATAACGACGCCGCCGCTACGGCGGTTGACGAGGCCGACGACGTGGCCGCGTGAGTGCCTGCCTGTAGCACAATAGGGATCCGTCGCACGTCCACTCTCAGGGAACACTCACCAAGGGGGATCGGCACCAACGTCACTGGGAGGCCAAGGTTGCTGTCCTTGGAGCGCAAGCCACGGGACCAAGATGGGAGCCCAAATGGGAGGGGTTTGTTGTTCTACCTTGGCCGGCGGTGGATTCGCCGCCGGCCCCCACGTCATAAACCCACGGAGACACTACTAACTACCCTCCACCCCAAGATGCAAGTCCCTCTGGTCATACGTAACTTATAGATACCGTGACCAGTACGAACTATCAAATTGGAAGTTAAGAGTTAGAAGTAGCCCCCCTAGTATTAGGGTTACAATACGGCCAACCATATTGCTACATATCCCCCCCTTAGATTCGGCCCGTCCTCGGGTCGAGTTGCATTCGGGTTACCGAATGTAAGTGGGTCGCGTGACCGTTTACCAGTCGGGTGGGGCTTTGCACCCCGTCGCGCCAGACACCCCTTTTCGAGGTTGTCTGAGGGGGGTGCCCCCCTTTGTGTGGTACACACACGATCCGTTTTCCGGACCGTTAAATTCCCGATGCGGGTTCTGTTCACGACCCCCCTTTCCGAGGGGTGGTGCAAGCGGCTCCGCCACCAGGTGTCTGGTGGTAGGGGAGCCCCTCTCGTGTTACCGAGTGAATGGGGGCGGCCGCTCCCGCTTTTCGCGGGGGCGTTTTCGGGGTGAACCCCTCTTGGTTGCCCCGTACGGGGGTGTGGCCCCGGCCCGCCCAGGTGCCTGGGTGGAGCCCGTTCGTAGCCTCGTGGGGCGCGGGTTGACCCGCGCGCCTGAGGCGCTTCTCGTGGCCGTTTGTGGTCATAAGCGCCGGCGCCCGCGCTTCCCTGGCTCGTCCGCGCGAGTGTTCCTCGTACCGGGTCGAGCCGGCCTCGGCTTTTCTGCAAGGGGCGCCACTACCACCCCGGTTACACCATGTCGGACCCCCAGGTACCCGGGGGCAAGGACGACCTCCTGCCTGAAGAGGGGGAAGAGGTGATGGTGGACGACGTTCCCGTCTCCGCCACCGCCGCCGAGTGCTTCCTAGCGAGCTCGTCGGGGGACGAGGACGACCGGGTGACCGTTCGTGTGGCCCCGGACGGCGCGCCGGGCGGGTTGTCGTCCGTGTGTAGCGGCACGACGGCTCCGTCGTGTGGCGGACAACCGCGTGCAGCGGTGGCTTCTACCGCTTCTCCTCCGGCGGCCCGGATGGCTTCTGTCGCCGGTACCGGCGTGGCTCTACCTCAAGACGGTGTCGCCGGCGTGGCGGATGGTGGTGGCGGCACCCCGGCCAGCCCGGCGGGTCAAGACGGCGCGGGTGCCCGCCCGGTTGGTGTGTCCGCTGCGGCGGGTAGCGGGTCTACCCGTGCTGCCCCCGTGGTACCCACGTCGGGTCCGGGTGGCGGCGATGCTCTGCCCGCGGTGCCGCGGGCGTCTGGTGGTCAAGGTGGGTCTACCCCGATGGCTGTGGACTCCGGTAGTTACTCCGGAAACGCGTCCTTCTTCTTCCTCCTCGGCCGCGTGCGACTCCGGCGCCGGCCCCTCTTCCGGTGGGGCATCCCCCGGCGCCCCCTATTCTTCCTGGTCCTGCCCGGGTTGCCCCGTTGGGTGGCGGCGTCGCCGTGGTGGCGGGTCAACCCGCCATGTCGATGTTCGACTTGGTGGCTCGGGTTCGAGCCCTGACTGTGCAAGAGTCAATGGAGTCCGATGGGCGGATGCGGGTGGACTTCCACCTGCCCCATCCCCGTGGAGAGTCCTCCCGGCGCGTCAAGGTGGACCCGAGTTGGGA
This sequence comes from Pyropia yezoensis, assembly GCA_009829735.1. NCBI lineage: Eukaryota > Rhodophyta > Bangiophyceae > Bangiales > Bangiaceae > Pyropia > Pyropia yezoensis. Next base: position 1,287,024 of record CM020620.1, on the reverse strand, counting down.
GCGGGAGCTGGTGCGGCTGGTCAACCAGCCGAACGCGGTGCGAGTGGAACACCATTGGATCCTGAGTCAGCCGGACGACCGGCATGCGCAGCTCTGGCGTACTCGGGTGGGACGGGGTGAGGTCTACCTCGACCCCGCCTTCGGGGTATGCGACCTGATTGCTCCCGCGTTGCCGCGGGAGATTGACTACCCGGCTAGTGCTCGGGGGATTGCGGCGGCGGCGGAGCCGGTTGCGTTTGGGGAGACGGTGGGCAGTACCGGTCGGTATCCCGACTTTGATTACTACCCGGGGGTATCCCCGTATCTGTCGTTGACGGCTCCCTACCCGCCTATGGCGGGGTTGAAGTCGGCGTCAAGCTGGCGACGTAACCATGGTGTCATGGCGGATGCGTTTCGCACGGATATAGCGTGTGCGTTGCAGACCGGCAACGGTCGTGCGCCGGTATACACTCCCGTGCGCCCGCCGCTATGGCAGGAGGGGTGGGAACCCGCCCCTGCTTTCCGGTTTGACACCGGCTCCTGTCTCCGATACTTCGGGAGTGTGTTGGCCTCCCGGCCGGTCCACCCGTTGCAGGGTACCTTCACCCTTCAGGCTACCCTCGGGCAGGCGTCCTCCTTCTTGCTGTCCGTCCGCCGGCAGGGGCGCCTGTTTCATCTTCCGACGGGTGTCCGTCGGCACATCGCGCAGTTGGGCGTGGACCTGATAGCTGCCAAGACCGGGTTGGCCCGGGAGTTCGAGGCCCTGCTGGCTGTTCACGATGCCGTGAACTGGGCTGGGGTGTTGGCCCTTCCCCCGTACCGGGACCCGCGGGCTGGGGCTACCCCCTTGCCTCGTCACTCGATGCGTATCCGGCGTACTCAGCCGGGTGAGCCTAGTTGCCATGGGTGGGCGTCCACCGAGGCCGTTCCTGACCTGGGTATTCCCATGGTTATCCATGACCCTCTTCAGGTCCTTGCCCCGTGGTTCGGTAACCCGATACCGGCGGCGGTTGGCCGTCGTCCCCGAGAGTGGGGCTCTGCGGGTGGGGAGCGTGAAGTGTCCCGTCGTCGGGCGGAGCTCCGCCGGGGTTACGGTGGAGCCCCTTCGGTAGGGTCCTACCGAGCCTCGTATCAGGTGCCACCGGCTCCGGTGGTAGCCGTGTCGGCTCCTCTGGCTCCTCTGGCTGCGCCAGTGTCCGCTCCCGCCCCTGTCATACAAGACGGGGGTCCCCGTCTCTGGTATGAGGGCGTTGACGCCCTTGTTGCCCGCGCAATGCGGGAGGGTCTCTCTGTTAGCTGGGGGGATATCCCCCCAGGTGCTGCGCTAGTTGGGTCAGCGCGTTGCTTCGGTGGCGTGCTTGACCGCCTTCAGAAAGCTCTGGAGGACGTGGAGGCTGGCCGCAGCACCCTCGTCCAGCTATGCACCGAGGTAACTCGGGTGATTGACCGTCGTGAGATTGCCGACCGGTGGAGCACGGAGACATACGCGCTTACGCATGAGTGGCCTCCCTCGGGCAGTGGGTCTACCCACTGAGGAGCGCTATTGTTAGTGCGGGAGAGGGCCCCGGTGACCCTTATGGTGGCCGGGTAGTAGTGAGTATAAACTCATCCCCTTTGGGGCATTGCTTGCCTCTGTTTGCTGCCCTGGGGAGTACCCCTTCTGGCTCAGTAGTGCCTTGCCTCCCGCCCAACTTCTTCCGGTTGGTTCATGCTTGGGGAGGTCATCCTCCCTCACTTTGTGTCTTGGCTAGGGGAGATCATCCTCCCGTGTAAGCCCCCTAGTTACTTCGATATTATCGAAGTTAGCCTTTACCTTTAAGTTAACTTATTAAGGTTCAGGTTTTACTTAGTTGCCTAAGCTTGGTTCGACTTAGAAACCTAAGTCTGATTTGACTTAAAAACCTAAGTCTGCCGTAACCATGTCACGCCCTACTTAGTAGGTATAAGCCTCACCCCCCAACAGCCGAAGTCGGTGTCGGTTGGGTTGTTACAGTAGGCGTCGTCGCCTCATGTAAGACATGAGGAGTTGGCGGGGTATATTCGCCGCCTGTTCCCAGGTGGGTGAGTCGTATCCGACCCACATAACCTTCACGTACCAGGGTCCTGGTAGGTTCGGGTCGCTGTGTCCGACCACGCTCTCTACTTGGTATGGAATCCCATCCGGTCCCACCGGGTCATCTGACCGGTGGGTTGTAAGAGCTTCATGTAGCAACCCAGCCGGTACCGGCTGAGGCTGTTCCGGCTTCGGAGCAGGTGTGACATCATTCACACTAATGAGTTGGATCTCCGTATCGGAGTGTAAGATAACAGAGTGGTCATCTCTGTGGAGAATCTGGTACGGTCCCTTGACCGGTTGCATGAGCTTGTTCCCCCACGACTTCTGGCGTCTGATGTAGACCCAGTCACCTGTCATCAGGGTTGCGTTGCGCACCCGTAACCGGGCGTCGAAGTTCTTCTTATATCGAAGTTGTGTTCTGTCAAGGGCACCCTTGAGCTTAGGGATCATCCACGATAGCTTGGCCAACCAAGCTAGGTGGATACGTTCGGCCGGTCGGCCTTTCGGTGTATCATACCGAGTGCACCTGCCTGGTGGCAGCGTCAGGTTACCGACGCCTAGTGGCATGACCCACTCCAGCGGAGCGATGTTCGTGCTCCGATGCGGCCTGGCATTGTATGCCAGGGTGAGTACGGACAGAAGCCTGTCCCAAGTGTTCGTGTGCTCTGCCACGTAGCACTGTAGCATCTTGACGATGGTGCGGTTGAACCGCTCCACCTGCCCGTTGGTTTGCGAGTGGTAGTCGGATGCCCGACGTGGTTCGATACCGAACATGCCCAGGACCTTAGTGCAGAATGCTGACGTAAGGTTTGCTCCGTTGTCGGAGAGGAGTTGCTTCATGACTCCGAATGCACTGATCCAGTGGTCAACCACTGCGTTCATGATGGTGTATGCCGTATCATTCGGGATGGCTGCCGCTCGTGACAGCTTAGTGAAGCGGTCAGACATGAGCAGGATGTACCTGTTCCCTTCTTCCGTTACCGGAAGTGGCCCGAGTATGTCGATAGCGACTTGCTCGTTGGGCCCATCGGGTGGGAATAGCTTCATGGCAGACGCCTGCCTATGTAGACTCATGCGGTTACGCGCACAGGGGTGGCATCCCCCTACGTGGTCGACCACGTCGACGGCCATTGCTGGCCAGTAGAAGAACCTTCGCATTGCTGCGAACATACGTGAACCCCCCGGGTGTCCGGCTGTGGGGTTCTCGTGTTCTCGTTCCATGACGGCTTGCCGTAAGGACACGGGAACCACGACTTGATGTCGTCCATCGGCGGGTGCCCGCCGGTATATGAGTCCGTCTTCGTTCTCGGAGAAGATGCCGGCCGTACCGGCCAGGAGGTTAGCGCGATGACGTCTACAGTCGTCGTCATTGGCTTGTGCCTCGCGGAAGTCCGCGAGGGTTAGTGGGCATGCTCGGTGTGCCATGGTATGGTCAACCATACCTTGGGTAGCGTTACCCACCATGCACACCGGTACCACCGGGATGTCCTCGTCCACCGGGCGGGTATCCCCGCTCGGGGTGTCGAGTCGAGACAATGCGTCTCCGAGATGGTGGGTTGACCCAGCCTTATACACGGTACGGTAGTCGTGCTCGGCCATTTTTAGCCTTCATCGGGCTAGCCTCCCATGGCTATCGGAATCCTTGTCACCAAGGTTGAGGAGCCATCGTAGGGGTTCGTGGTCGGACCTCACGATGAACCTGGAGCCCTCCAGGTATGGATGGAGCAGTTGCACTGCCCATATAACTCAGAGGCATTCACGCTCGGTGGCACTATAGTTACGCTCAGCCGGGTTGAGTGTCCGGCTGAAGTATCCTACCGGACGTAGGTCCGGGATAACGTTATCGGTACCGATCAACGTCTCCCCCTGTAGCAGGGTGCATCCCACTTGGGTGTCGCACGCATCGACATCGATGACGAAGGTACCCCGTCGGTGCGGTATCGCAAGGACGGGTGGGGATAGTAGGGCTCGCTTCAGCGACTCGAATGCCTCCTCTTCGCTAGGCGAAGGGGGTTGGAGTACGTTGGGCAGGGTACTGCTCGTAAGAACCGTTAACGGTTTAGCTATCCGAGCGAAGTCCTTGACGAACCGTCGGTATACATTGCACATTCCCAGGAAGCTCTTGAGCTGCGTCTGGGTGTTAGGGAACCGGGCATCCCGGAGTGCCCGGGTATTGGCTTCGAGTACCCCTAGTTTACCAGGGGTTATCTGGTGGCCCAGATACTCGACCGTCTGTTGGAAGAAGGCGCACTTCTTCAGACGCAGGGTTACCCCGGCGTTCCGCAAGAGGGTGAGTACCTCGTCAACATGTTGAACATGGTCATCCATGTTACGCGAGAAGACGATGACGTCATCGAGGTACACTAGGCAGTTACGCCACTTCACCCCCGACAGTATGATGTCGATAGCCCGCTGGAATGTAGCGGGGGCGTTGGACAATCCGAAGGGCATCCAGTGGAACTCGTACACCCCACTGTGACAGACGAATGCCGTCTTGGGGATATCCTCGTCCGCCACCGGGATCTGCCAGTATCCGGCATTGCAGTCGATGGTGGTAAACACCGTAGCTTCCACCAGGAAGTCGATGCATTCATCCATCCTTGGTAAAGGGTAGGAGTCCTTCTTGGTAACCAAGTTGAGGCGTCGATAATCGATGCAAAACCGAGGGGTTTGATCCTTCTTCGGTACGATAACGACTGGGGCACCCCACTCCGACATCGAAGGTCGTATCACCTTCGCTTCACTCATCCTCTTCACTTTTCCATCAACGATCTCTCGTTGCATAGGTCCCGCTCGGTGCGTTTGTGACCGGGCGGGGCGTGCGCCTGGTACCAGGTCAATACGATGTTGGGATGCCCCAATGGTACCCAGGGCTCCGCCTGTCCACATGACGTCATGCTTTCTTAACATCCGTCGTACCCCTTCGGCTACGGAAGGGGGAAGGTGGTCGAGGTCAGCCTCGGCCAGTGCCTTCAATGCTTCTTGGTCCTTCGGCGGAATATCCGCCGGTAATGATGGTCGACTAGGCTTCCCCTCATCGGGTTGCTGTCGCTCGGTGGTCTCGGCGACCGCCAGCACCTCAAGTGGGTCCACTTGACCTTCCTTGTCAGGGGTAAGGATATCTCCTTCGTAGAGCTCGGCAATCCCGAGGATAGCTCCCTTCGGGAGGGTGACTGCCTTACGGCGATAGTTCGCCATCACTAGGAGGGACGACCCTCCTGATGGGAGGTCTATGAGACCGTTGGCCATGGTCAACCCATGGCGCTTGTACGTCCGCAAGTTGGACTTGACTCTGCAGATGCCTGCGAGGTCACAGTTAACCGGGAGGACTGTCTCCGACAACGGCTCAAAGCGAGTTCGCTTGGCCAACCGAAGTGTCTTCGGCTCGACACTTGCGTACACCTCAGCCACGTTAACGTGGCTCCCTTGTAGCGTCAGGTCCCTGACGATAGCCGTGTGTCCTCGCTTCGTCCCGTCGGCTTCTTGAAGCTCGACGGTCCTCCGGCCTGGCCGGATTGCATCAACGTGAACGTTGATGAAGGTGCACCCCAGTATGCAGGGCACCGATAGGGTCTCACACACCAGGAAGTCGACTTCCGTGGTGAGTTCCCCGATGGTAACCCGCAGCGACATCGCTGCGGTCGTACGAATGAGGCGACCATTCGCGTCCTTGATGGTGGGTCCCCGAGTCACTCTGACTCGCGAAAGCCACCTGTCCGGGAGGGTATCCTTTCGAATAAGGTTGGGTCCAGCCCCTGTATCCAGTACAGGGTAGTACGATCGTGTCGACTGGGGGTCAACCCCCAGTGTGGCTGATACCTTGAAGTTCTCCAAGGTAAACAGCACGTGGCCTACACCGATATCCGGTGTAGCTCGGGCATCCTGAACAGGGCCCTTGTCTGGTTCCATGTGACGGGGCTTCCCGTCCTCTCCACCCAACCTTGGTGGTTGGTCATCAATCCCCTGACGCCGTGTCGTCGGGGCCGGAAGGTGTACCCGGGGGTTGATGCGGCGTCGGCTCAACCGCGCTCTCCGTGGGGCTTTCCCCGCGGTACTCCGGGGTGGCTTGCTTGGGTTACCCCAGCGCCCCCCGGTCATCCTTCCTCTTACTCGTTTCCCGCCCTTGGTAGGGTGCTGTCCGCCGGGACATCCGGCTGCGGAGGTGCCTCCTCGACGGCCAGTACGCCACCTGGAGCTGGCTGCCTACCCGGTGCGGGTCCGGGTGCTCTGGCGGGATACCCCCCGGTGGATGCCTTGCGTTGCGCCGCTGCCCGCCGAGACTCCTCGGGGATGAGTGGGCAGGAAGACACCCAGTGCTGTGGATCCCCACACAACATACATCCGGACGTGCCGGTCCCTCCTTGAGTTCGCATCGGGGTAGCCCCGTAGCTGCGGTTGCCTCCCTCGGGCGCCCGAGTGCCTGCTCCCGGTAGGCCTTGGGTCCTTGGGTCAACCGGAACATGGACTCCCCCAACCGGTTGGGTCGGCCCGCAATCTGCGGAGGTGCCTCCGTACGTACTGCTCATGTAGGCAGGGCTGGTGGGGGTTACCCGTCAACGGGGAGTACCCCGTAGTCCGTACGTACGGGACGCGACGTCCCGTGCCCTCGCTGACCTGGAACTGGGTCTCAGCCGGGGCGATGTACGCTACAGTACCGTGCTCATCAATCACCGGCGTCGCCGGTAGCAACAGGTGGCCCTATTTGTCAACTAGAGGTTCATCCTCACCAATAGGGGGATGATCGGTCGCCACCAGTACTGGTGCGGCCTTACGTTCCACCTTCTCTGGCCTCGGTACCGGGGTAAGACTGGGCTTGCCTCCCTCACCCTTGGGCTTCGGGGCCAAGGCACACTCCGGGTGTAGAACCCGGTAGGCGTCCCCTAGGGACTTGCACATATGCATCAGTCGACTGAAGTTGGTCCGTGCCGTATAGGCTCCCCGAGCGGATGTCCGCACGTAGTTGGGTACTCCTGCGAACAGGATGGCCCGTAGCTCCCCTTCTCCGAGGAGCTGTCCCAGCTCGTAGTCGAGCTCTTGGATCCGGCGTCCAAACATCCCCTCATCCTCCCAGCTCTGGGCGGTGGCAGTGCGCAGGGCCCGGTAGTGGTCCTCGCACTTGTCCTCACTGAGGTAACTGCTCAGCAGCTCCTTGAGGATCCACGGTAATCCATGGGGGTGGCCGCGACCCTCATTCCCGGCATCGGGGATGCCTGGCGAAGAATGCCTCGCACCCGTTCATCAACAAAGAACGGGAGGATCTCCAGGGCCAGCCCCTCGTTGACAAGCGCCTTGTCTGCGGCTGCCTTGAAGCTAGTCAAGAAGCCGATGACTGCCAACGGGCGTCCGTTCGGCCGCCCGAACATAGGGACTCCCTTCATAAGGGACTGCATAGAGCGGATCGCCCGATGCGACGTATTAGGCATCGATTCCGATACGATGGTAGAGCGGTCCTCCAAACGATAACGTTCGGGAGTCAGTACCGACCGGAAGACCTCGTTGACGATCTCCGTGTCGGCGTCCTGGATATCCAGTCGCTTAGCCAGTTGATGAGCAAACTCATCGGGAATCCATCCGCTTCAGTAGGCTCGCAGTTACCTGCGCGGTCATAGCTTCCACCACTGAAGATGGTACTTCAGGCGTCGGCACCTCGGGAACCCGAGTTGCCTGGCCTCCTTCGTCGTGGGGGTACTGTGAGATGGTACCCCCTCCCCCAATAACCGACTCTCCACCGGCGTAAGTATCCGCCGGGTCGTGTCCGTGAAGTCCGCTTCGGGTGCTCCGAGGCGTATCGCTCCCTGTGGCTACGTTCCAACTCAGCCGACGAGTCGGATCCATACCCCGTTGTGTCCGGGGGTTGTCCAGGAGTAGCAACACCGGGGTTGACCCTGGTGGACTCCGAAAGTAGTCCGGCCGGTTCGAACCGTACCGGTGTGGGAGGAACACGTCGGGGTCCCGTCGTGTGGCGTGTTGACATCAACACTGCCATTGCGTCCTCCGTCCGATCTTGACGGGCGTCGAGCCCGGAAAACCGGGCCTCGATGCGGGCCAATGATGCCATCAGGGAATCCCCTGGTGAAGGAGGCGGCGGAGTGAGGTCGGTCGATGACAGTTGAGGCGGACAACCGCCTCCTGCCGTCCGAGCCGTGCCAAACGTCGATCCGGCACCGGAAAGCATTGGCGTCTCAATGTTGTCGATCGGGTTCCCGATCCCAGTTCCCGTAGTCACCTCCGGGGTCGGCGTCGACGCCGATCCGTCATCTTGAACGTTCCCCGTCTCTTGGGTAGACATCGTCACAGTCAGTCGACCGACGTAACAATCACCACGAATAAGAGAGCGAGGGGGTAGATTGGGGAGAGTAACAGTAGATCACCGTCACAGGTAAAAACTCAACACAATCGATCAGGTCGCAACACCACGAGTACAAGAAAAGGACCGGATCCCTATCCGTGTGCCAGGGCCGAAGACGGCGTCACCCCAAGGGTGACGGAAACCCGTCCCCTGCTGCTTCACCAATGTAGCACAATAGGGATCCGTCGCACGTC
>CM020620.1:1222523-1277946 GCA_009829735.1 Pyropia yezoensis | reverse complement strand
TTTTTGAGTTTGTTTCTCCTGTGTACTTGTGCTACCCTCTGCGCCTCTGTCGTAGTTGACCCCACCCCCCCCCGGACCCTTCCCAGATCCTATCAGAATGGCAGCGTGGGCGATCTGGCCTCCGCGGCCGCGGCGGCCGCGGCAGAGGAGGTCTGCCCAAACCCGTCCCGTGAGACGGTGCGGGTCATCAAGATTGCCGCTCGCGCAGCAACAGCAGCCACCGCCACGGCTCTGGGGGGGACCCCATGCACCTGTCGGACGTACCCTGGGGGCAGGCCCCCTCAGGGAGCAGCGGACGGCGTCTGAGGCGCGAGCGGCCCCGGTCGGTCAACCTAGCTCCGGTGGGGTCGACCAGGGCAACACGCACTGTGGGCGGGGCGGCGGGGGAGCTGCTAGGACGGGTGACGGCGGAGGGGCAGAGCGGGGGCAGCCAGGCGGCTGGGCGAGGCGATCCAGGGCTAGGGCGAGGTACTGAGCGCCCACGGTTGAGTCCTATCCGAAAAAGGCGGACGCCCATTTCTTTGAGTGACAAGCTCTCGCTGATTCCGGTCAAGGACGCGGGTCACTCGTGGACCGAGACGCTCGCCATCTTTCCGCTCAACATTAGTCGGTCGGCCGCAAGAGGTATCTACGAAAAGCGGGCCGACTACAAGCGCCGGGCAGCTGCGGCTGAGGACCCATCGTCCTTTCGCTGGAGACGCTCATACTTTGAGCAGATCTTCAAGGGTCTGTGGGAGTGGTACGCGACCCTCCAGCGGCTGGGCGCGCGGCACGTGCCGGTATCCGGCGCTCTTCTCGAGGCGAGGGCGAAGCGTATTGCGGCGGATCAGGGTGTGGCAGACATTAAGGGCTCCCGCCACTTCGTGCAGAACTGGGCGAAGCGCAATAACCTGCGCAATATCGCGCCGTGGGGCCAGGGTGGGTCAGCGGATACGGAGGGAGCGGCTGAGCGCATCTCTGAGATACGCGAGGAACTCGAGGCCTACCCGGCGGAGCGGATATACAACATGGACGAGACTGGGCTCTTCTATCGGTGCATCCCCAACCGGTCTTACGTGCAGGCTGGCGGACGGCGGCAGGCACGCGGCACGAAGGCTATGAAGGCGAAAGATCGTGTAACTCTCGTCCTAGCGTGCAACGCGACGGGAGCCACAAGATCCCGGTTGCGATGATCGGCAAGGCAAAGCAACCTTTATGCTTCAAGCCGCCTCGCCGCCCATGCCCAATTCTGTACTTCTCGCAAAAGAGTGCGTGGATGGACGCGGTCATCTTCAAGTCTTGGTTTGAGACGGTCTTCCTCCCCGCTGTTCGGGCGCACACTACTCTTCCCGTGGCTTAATTGTCGGACAATTGCGGAGCCACGACGACCTCGAGAGCGAGCAGGTCAAGTTCATCGCGCTCCCCCCAACTGCACCTCCGTCTACCAGCCACTGGACCTGGGCATCATCGCGTGCCTAAAAAGGCAATACAAGAGAAGATTGTTAGACCTGGTTGTCGCTGCTTTCAACTTGGCAGCCGTCAACGAAGCGCCACCAGCGGCGGCGCGGGCGCCGGCCGCAGGTACCGCACGTGACCGGCCATCCGGTGTGGGCATCCAGCCGCCGCGCGCGGCCGCACTGTCTGAGACGGCGGCGGGTGGGGCTACTGGAGGCGCGGCGGGGCAAAACGGCTCCCGGTGGCGGTTGCTGGCGTGGCGGGTGCAATCGGCGCGCCAGTGGCGGCGGCGGGGCGAGACGGCCTCCCGGTAACGGTTGCTGGCGTGGCGAGCGCGTTTGGTGCGGCAGTGGCGGCGGCGGATGCGGCCAACGGGGCAAACACCGGGCGTGGCGGGCCCCCCCGTGGCGGTGGCAGGCCTGGCCGTTGCTCGCGTGGCGGGCCCAAGCGGCGCGCCATTGGCGGCGGCAGGTGTGGCCGACGCATCCGCGCCGGGCGTTGCGGCGCCAAGCAGGCCCCCTGTGGTGGGTGCGGGGCCGGCCAGTGCTAGCGTGGCGGGCCCAAGCGGCGCCCAGTGGCGGCGGCGGTTGTGGAGTCCGGGCCAGCGGCGGGGGTCGATGGAACCCCAGTGGCGGGGCGTCCCCAGCGACGGTGCCCCCAGCGGTGCCGCGCGACAGTCGGTGGCTCACGGCCAACGGTTTGTGGCCCACGACTGAAGCGGAACCATGCGAGGAACCGCCGCCCGCACCGGTCACGGCGGCGGAAATGAGTGTGCTGCGGGCCACGGTCCGGCACGCTTCTCGTCTGGCTGTCCGGCGGGCGGCGCGTGGCGGGATACGGCGCGCCGCCGGCCGAGACGGTGGCCGGCGCCACCACTTCTAACGCCACCCCGATTGCACCCGTGGGAGCCGGAGCGACCGCGGCGGCACGGCTGACAGAGGCGGGAGGATACGGTGGCGGTGGGGCTGCCTCTTGCGGATCAAAATTCTGCTGTGGCAGCTGCGAGTGACGGCGCTTCCAGATCTGATTCCGTTGCGGCCGGACCGGGAATTCGGGGTTGGCCGTCCGACTGGCCCACTGCGACGGCCCCAGATTCTGATCTACCGAGTGGCCGGCGCTCTCGCCCCCGTGCCCCGCCGGCTGAGATCCGTGGTGTCCGGGATGGGGCGGCGGCGCATCTACAAGACGCGGCAGAGATTGTGCTGACGCAGTGGAATGCCGTCGAGCCATCTACGATTGCCCACTGCTGGCTCAAGTCGACCATTTTGCCAGCTGCAGTTTCAATGGACGTCGCCGCAGTCCACAGGGAGTACCGCACCTCCTCGAGATCGCTGCACTCGGACGTGACATCGGTAGCCACTTTGATGGCCGGCTGTCGGTTTGGGGAGCGAGCTTTTGGGGACGCCCCTGGGCCTGAGAGGGAAATTGCCGTGGAGGACTGGCTGAAAAGAGAGGACGATGAGGGCGTTAGGGCTGCTACTGTGGACGCGATTGTGTTTGAGGAGGGGGGACGGACGCCTTGGAGGGCATGGACGACGGCGCATCGTCCACCGGCGACAGTCAATGACCGGCTTTTTTTTCATTTACGGACGTGTTCCCTGTGTGCGCCACTTCCATCAGAGGGGGGGAGTCGGGGTAGGGGCGGCAATGGTTTGGGGGGGTGGAGGGGGCGGGCGGCACAGGTTGCAAAGGTTGGGGGTGGTGGAGGGGGGGGCTGGTCGGACACAGTCACGCTAAGTCGAATGGCCCGCTGCACGGATCCGCCCTGACTCGGAGTTGCCCCGGCTCGCGGCAGCAAATGTGACGTCATCCACAAACAAGTCAAGTACAGAATTGGGCCCTGCTGCATGCGGTCGACCGAACGCATGTAATCGAGCTCGGCCTCAGAATCACGCGATCGACAATGACTTTGGGCTTGAATTCACAGTGATCGCAGTGGAAAGGGGAACGATCGCCAGCGAGCCGGCGACGTCTGGGAGCTGACGCCACGACACTGCATCGCTGGAACGGGGCTACAAAGAGCGCAAGGGTGCCATATAACCGGGTCATGACTGTATTCGCGGCGCAAACTACTGCGTGATCCGCAGTCTATCACGTACTTAGGTAGGCGTCGATTCATTTAGTACTTATCGATCTATCGAGATAGGTATCTGTGGCGGTTCACAATAGAAGACTCATTCTTTTGCGCGACCAAGTTTCGTATTTTCTCATAACTGTCGATGCAGCTTGACGAGCTCTTTCTGCTCATGCTCTTTGCACTCCACTTCAGGGTTGAGAGGTAACAATTATCATGTCAAACTTATAGAGTAAATTATTGCGAAAAGAAACGATCACGAGGCTGCGCGTTCATAATTATCAAAAGGTCGACTACGTGTCCCTGGATCCGTGTGAGCCCTCCGTTGAGCCATAGTGCTCGACGGGAAAGACGCAATAGCCATGAACGCGACCACCGTGGCGGCAACAGTCACCAGTGACAGTCTGTAGCACAATAGGGATCCGTCGCACGTCCACTCTCAGGGAACACTCACCAAGGGATCGGCACCAACGTCACCGGGAGGCCAAGGTTGCTGTCCTTGGAGCGCAAGCCACGGGACCAAGATGGGAGCCCAAATGGGAGGGTTTGTTGTTCTACCTTGGCCGGCGGTGGATTCGCCGCCGGCCCCCACGTTATAAACCCTCGGAGACACTACTAACTACCCTCCACCCCAAGATGCAAGTCCCTCTGGTCATACGTAACTTATAGATACCGTGACCAGTACGAAACTATCAAATTGGAAGTTAAGAGTTAGAAGTAGCCCCCCTAGTATTAGGGTTACAATACGGCCAACCATATTGCTACATATCCCCCCCTTAGATTCGGCCCGTCCTCGGTCGAGTTGCATTCGGGTTACCGAATGTAAGTGGGTCGCGTGACCGTTTACCAGTCGGGTGGGGCTTTGCACCCCGTCGCGCCAGACACCCCTTTTCGAGGTTGTCTGAGGGGGGTGCCCCCTTTTGTGTGGTACACACACGATCCGTTTTCCGGACCGTTAAATTCCCGATGCGGGTTCTGTTCACGACCCCCCTTTCCGAGGGGTGGTGCAAGCGGCTCCGCCACCAGGTGTCTGGTGGTAGGGGAGCCCCTCTCGTGTTACCGAGTGAATGGGGGCGGCCGCTCCCGCTTTTCGCGGGGCGTTTTCGGGGTGAACCCCTCTTGGTTGCCCCGTACGGGGGTGTGGCCCCGGCCCGCCCAGGTGCCTGGGTGGAGCCCGTTCGTAGCCTCGTGGGGCGCGCGGTTGACCCGCGCGCCTGAGGCGCTTCTCGTGGCCGTTTTGTGGTCATAAGCGCCGGCGCCCGCGCTTCCCTGGCTCGTCCGCGCGAGTGTTCCTCGTACCGGGTCGAGCCGGCCTCGGCTTTTCTGCAAGGGGCGCCACTACCACCCCGGTTACACCATGTCGGACCCCCAGGTACCCGGGGGCAAGGACGACCTCCTGCCTGAAGAGGGGGAAGAGGTGATGGTGGACGACGTTCCCGTCTCCGCCACCGCCGCCGAGTGCTTCCTAGCGAGCTCGTCGGGGGACGAGGACGACCGGGTGACCGTTCGTGTGGCCCCGGACGGCGCGCCGGGCGGGTTGTCGTCCGTGTGTAGCGGCACGACGGCTCCGTCGTGTGGCGGACAAACCGCGTGCAGCGGTGGCTTCTACCGCTTCTCCTCCGGCGGCCCGGATGGCTTCTGTCGCCGGTACCGGCGTGGCTCTACCTCAAGACGGTGTCGCCGGCGTGGCGGATGGTGGTGGCGGCACCCGGCCAGCCCGGCGGGTCAAGACGGCGCGGGTGCCCGCCCGGTTGGTGTGTCCGCTGCGGCGGGTAGCGGGTCTACCCGTGCTGCCCCCGTGGTACCCACGTCGGGTCCGGGGTGGCGGCGATGCTCTGCCCGCGGTGCCGCGGGCGTCTGGTGGTCAAGGTGGGTCTACCCCGATGGCTGTGGACTCCGGTAGTTACTCCGGAAACGCGTCCTTCTTCTTCCTCCTCGGCCGCGTGCGACTCCGGCGCCGGCCCCTCTTCCGGTGGGGCATCCCCGGCGCCCCCTATTCTTCCTGGTCCTGCCCGGGTTGCCCCGTTGGGTGGCGGCGTCGCCGTGGCGGCGGGTCAACCCGCCATGTCGATGTTCGACTTGGTGGCTCGGGTTCGAGCCCTGACTGTGCAAGAGTCAATGGAGTCCGATGGGCGGATGCGGGTGGACTTCCACCTGCCCCATCCCCGTGGAGAGTCCTCCCGGCGCGTCAAGGTGGACCCGAGTTGGGAGCGGGAGCTGGTGCGGCTGGTCAACCAGCCGAACGCGGTGCGAGTGGAACACCATTGGATCCTGAGTCAGCCGGACGACCGGCATGCGCAGCTCTGGCGTACTCGGGTGGGACGGGGTGAGGTCTACCTCGACCCCGCCTTCGGGGTATGCGACCTGATTGCTCCCGCGTTGCCGCGGGAGATTGACTACCCGGCTAGTGCTCGGGGGATTGCGGCGGCGGCGGAGCCGGTTGCGTTTGGGGAGACGGTGGGCAGTACCGGTCGGTATCCCGACTTTGATTACTACCCGGGGGTATCCCCGTATCTGTCGTTGACGGCTCCCTACCCGCCTATGGCGGGGTTGAAGTCGGCGTCAAGCTGGCGACGTAACCATGGTGTCATGGCGGATGCGTTTCGCACGGATATAGCGTGTGCGTTGCAGACCGGCAACGGTCGTGCGCCGGTATACACTCCCGTGCGCCCGCCGCTATGGCAGGAGGGGTGGGAACCCGCCCCTGCTTTCCGGTTTGACACCGGCTCCTGTCTCCGATACTTCGGGAGTGTGTTGGCCTCCCGGCCGGTCCACCCGTTGCAGGGTACCTTCACCCTTCAGGCTACCCTCGGGCAGGCGTCCTCCTTCTTGCTGTCCGTCCGCCGGCAGGGGCGCCTGTTTCATCTTCCGACGGGTGTCCGTCGGCACATCGCGCAGTTGGGCGTGGACCTGATAGCTGCCAAGACCGGGTTGGCCCGGGAGTTCGAGGCCCTGCTGGCTGTTCACGATGCCGTGAACTGGGCTGGGGTGTTGGCCCTTCCCCCGTACCGGGACCCGCGGGCTGGGGCTACCCCCTTGCCTCGTCACTCGATGCGTATCCGGCGTACTCAGCCGGGTGAGCCTAGTTGCCATGGGTGGGCGTCCACCGAGGCCGTTCCTGACCTGGGTATTCCCATGGTTATCCATGACCCTCTTCAGGTCCTTGCCCCGTGGTTCGGTAACCCGATACCGGCGGCGGTTGGCCGTCGTCCCCGAGAGTGGGGCTCTGCGGGTGGGGAGCGTGAAGTGTCCCGTCGTCGGGCGGAGCTCCGCCGGGGTTACGGTGGAGCCCCTTCGGTAGGGTCCTACCGAGCCTCGTATCAGGTGCCACCGGCTCCGGTGGTAGCCGTGTCGGCTCCTCTGGCTCCTCTGGCTGCGCCAGTGTCCGCTCCCGCCCCTGTCATACAAGACGGGGGTCCCCGTCTCTGGTATGAGGGCGTTGACGCCCTTGTTGCCCGCGCAATGCGGGAGGGTCTCTCTGTTAGCTGGGGGGATATCCCCCCAGGTGCTGCGCTAGTTGGGTCAGCGCGTTGCTTCGGTGGCGTGCTTGACCGCCTTCAGAAAGCTCTGGAGGACGTGGAGGCTGGCCGCAGCACCCTCGTCCAGCTATGCACCGAGGTAACTCGGGTGATTGACCGTCGTGAGATTGCCGACCGGTGGAGCACGGAGACATACGCGCTTACGCATGAGTGGCCTCCCTCGGGCAGTGGGTCTACCCACTGAGGAGCGCTATTGTTAGTGCGGGAGAGGGCCCCGGTGACCCTTATGGTGGCCGGGTAGTAGTGAGTATAAACTCATCCCCTTTGGGGCATTGCTTGCCTCTGTTTGCTGCCCTGGGGAGTACCCCTTCTGGCTCAGTAGTGCCTTGCCTCCCGCCCAACTTCTTCCGGTTGGTTCATGCTTGGGGAGGTCATCCTCCCTCACTTTGTGTCTTGGCTAGGGGAGATCATCCTCCCGTGTAAGCCCCCTAGTTACTTCGATATTATCGAAGTTAGCCTTTACCTTTAAGTTAACTTATTAAGGTTCAGGTTTTACTTAGTTGCCTAAGCTTGGTTCGACTTAGAAACCTAAGTCTGATTTGACTTAAAAACCTAAGTCTGCCGTAACCATGTCACGCCCTACTTAGTAGGTATAAGCCTCACCCCCCAACAGCCGAAGTCGGTGTCGGTTGGGTTGTTACAGTAGGCGTCGTCGCCTCATGTAAGACATGAGGAGTTGGCGGGGTATATTCGCCGCCTGTTCCCAGGTGGGTGAGTCGTATCCGACCCACATAACCTTCACGTACCAGGGTCCTGGTAGGTTCGGGTCGCTGTGTCCGACCACGCTCTCTACTTGGTATGGAATCCCATCCGGTCCCACCGGGTCATCTGACCGGTGGGTTGTAAGAGCTTCATGTAGCAACCCAGCCGGTACCGGCTGAGGCTGTTCCGGCTTCGGAGCAGGTGTGACATCATTCACACTAATGAGTTGGATCTCCGTATCGGAGTGTAAGATAACAGAGTGGTCATCTCTGTGGAGAATCTGGTACGGTCCCTTGACCGGTTGCATGAGCTTGTTCCCCCACGACTTCTGGCGTCTGATGTAGACCCAGTCACCTGTCATCAGGGTTGCGTTGCGCACCCGTAACCGGGCGTCGAAGTTCTTCTTATATCGAAGTTGTGTTCTGTCAAGGGCACCCTTGAGCTTAGGGATCATCCACGATAGCTTGGCCAACCAAGCTAGGTGGATACGTTCGGCCGGTCGGCCTTTCGGTGTATCATACCGAGTGCACCTGCCTGGTGGCAGCGTCAGGTTACCGACGCCTAGTGGCATGACCCACTCCAGCGGAGCGATGTTCGTGCTCCGATGCGGCCTGGCATTGTATGCCAGGGTGAGTACGGACAGAAGCCTGTCCCAAGTGTTCGTGTGCTCTGCCACGTAGCACTGTAGCATCTTGACGATGGTGCGGTTGAACCGCTCCACCTGCCCGTTGGTTTGCGAGTGGTAGTCGGATGCCCGACGTGGTTCGATACCGAACATGCCCAGGACCTTAGTGCAGAATGCTGACGTAAGGTTTGCTCCGTTGTCGGAGAGGAGTTGCTTCATGACTCCGAATGCACTGATCCAGTGGTCAACCACTGCGTTCATGATGGTGTATGCCGTATCATTCGGGATGGCTGCCGCTCGTGACAGCTTAGTGAAGCGGTCAGACATGAGCAGGATGTACCTGTTCCCTTCTTCCGTTACCGGAAGTGGCCCGAGTATGTCGATAGCGACTTGCTCGTTGGGCCCATCGGGTGGGAATAGCTTCATGGCAGACGCCTGCCTATGTAGACTCATGCGGTTACGCGCACAGGGGTGGCATCCCCCTACGTGGTCGACCACGTCGACGGCCATTGCTGGCCAGTAGAAGAACCTTCGCATTGCTGCGAACATACGTGAACCCCCCGGGTGTCCGGCTGTGGGGTTCTCGTGTTCTCGTTCCATGACGGCTTGCCGTAAGGACACGGGAACCACGACTTGATGTCGTCCATCGGCGGGTGCCCGCCGGTATATGAGTCCGTCTTCGTTCTCGGAGAAGATGCCGGCCGTACCGGCCAGGAGGTTAGCGCGATGACGTCTACAGTCGTCGTCATTGGCTTGTGCCTCGCGGAAGTCCGCGAGGGTTAGTGGGCATGCTCGGTGTGCCATGGTATGGTCAACCATACCTTGGGTAGCGTTACCCACCATGCACACCGGTACCACCGGGATGTCCTCGTCCACCGGGCGGGTATCCCCGCTCGGGGTGTCGAGTCGAGACAATGCGTCTCCGAGATGGTGGGTTGACCCAGCCTTATACACGGTACGGTAGTCGTGCTCGGCCATTTTTAGCCTTCATCGGGCTAGCCTCCCATGGCTATCGGAATCCTTGTCACCAAGGTTGAGGAGCCATCGTAGGGGTTCGTGGTCGGACCTCACGATGAACCTGGAGCCCTCCAGGTATGGATGGAGCAGTTGCACTGCCCATATAACTCAGAGGCATTCACGCTCGGTGGCACTATAGTTACGCTCAGCCGGGTTGAGTGTCCGGCTGAAGTATCCTACCGGACGTAGGTCCGGGATAACGTTATCGGTACCGATCAACGTCTCCCCCTGTAGCAGGGTGCATCCCACTTGGGTGTCGCACGCATCGACATCGATGACGAAGGTACCCCGTCGGTGCGGTATCGCAAGGACGGGTGGGGATAGTAGGGCTCGCTTCAGCGACTCGAATGCCTCCTCTTCGCTAGGCGAAGGGGGTTGGAGTACGTTGGGCAGGGTACTGCTCGTAAGAACCGTTAACGGTTTAGCTATCCGAGCGAAGTCCTTGACGAACCGTCGGTATACATTGCACATTCCCAGGAAGCTCTTGAGCTGCGTCTGGGTGTTAGGGAACCGGGCATCCCGGAGTGCCCGGGTATTGGCTTCGAGTACCCCTAGTTTACCAGGGGTTATCTGGTGGCCCAGATACTCGACCGTCTGTTGGAAGAAGGCGCACTTCTTCAGACGCAGGGTTACCCCGGCGTTCCGCAAGAGGGTGAGTACCTCGTCAACATGTTGAACATGGTCATCCATGTTACGCGAGAAGACGATGACGTCATCGAGGTACACTAGGCAGTTACGCCACTTCACCCCCGACAGTATGATGTCGATAGCCCGCTGGAATGTAGCGGGGGCGTTGGACAATCCGAAGGGCATCCAGTGGAACTCGTACACCCCACTGTGACAGACGAATGCCGTCTTGGGGATATCCTCGTCCGCCACCGGGATCTGCCAGTATCCGGCATTGCAGTCGATGGTGGTAAACACCGTAGCTTCCACCAGGAAGTCGATGCATTCATCCATCCTTGGTAAAGGGTAGGAGTCCTTCTTGGTAACCAAGTTGAGGCGTCGATAATCGATGCAAAACCGAGGGGTTTGATCCTTCTTCGGTACGATAACGACTGGGGCACCCCACTCCGACATCGAAGGTCGTATCACCTTCGCTTCACTCATCCTCTTCACTTTTCCATCAACGATCTCTCGTTGCATAGGTCCCGCTCGGTGCGTTTGTGACCGGGCGGGGCGTGCGCCTGGTACCAGGTCAATACGATGTTGGGATGCCCCAATGGTACCCAGGGCTCCGCCTGTCCACATGACGTCATGCTTTCTTAACATCCGTCGTACCCCTTCGGCTACGGAAGGGGGAAGGTGGTCGAGGTCAGCCTCGGCCAGTGCCTTCAATGCTTCTTGGTCCTTCGGCGGAATATCCGCCGGTAATGATGGTCGACTAGGCTTCCCCTCATCGGGTTGCTGTCGCTCGGTGGTCTCGGCGACCGCCAGCACCTCAAGTGGGTCCACTTGACCTTCCTTGTCAGGGGTAAGGATATCTCCTTCGTAGAGCTCGGCAATCCCGAGGATAGCTCCCTTCGGGAGGGTGACTGCCTTACGGCGATAGTTCGCCATCACTAGGAGGGACGACCCTCCTGATGGGAGGTCTATGAGACCGTTGGCCATGGTCAACCCATGGCGCTTGTACGTCCGCAAGTTGGACTTGACTCTGCAGATGCCTGCGAGGTCACAGTTAACCGGGAGGACTGTCTCCGACAACGGCTCAAAGCGAGTTCGCTTGGCCAACCGAAGTGTCTTCGGCTCGACACTTGCGTACACCTCAGCCACGTTAACGTGGCTCCCTTGTAGCGTCAGGTCCCTGACGATAGCCGTGTGTCCTCGCTTCGTCCCGTCGGCTTCTTGAAGCTCGACGGTCCTCCGGCCTGGCCGGATTGCATCAACGTGAACGTTGATGAAGGTGCACCCCAGTATGCAGGGCACCGATAGGGTCTCACACACCAGGAAGTCGACTTCCGTGGTGAGTTCCCCGATGGTAACCCGCAGCGACATCGCTGCGGTCGTACGAATGAGGCGACCATTCGCGTCCTTGATGGTGGGTCCCCGAGTCACTCTGACTCGCGAAAGCCACCTGTCCGGGAGGGTATCCTTTCGAATAAGGTTGGGTCCAGCCCCTGTATCCAGTACAGGGTAGTACGATCGTGTCGACTGGGGGTCAACCCCCAGTGTGGCTGATACCTTGAAGTTCTCCAAGGTAAACAGCACGTGGCCTACACCGATATCCGGTGTAGCTCGGGCATCCTGAACAGGGCCCTTGTCTGGTTCCATGTGACGGGGCTTCCCGTCCTCTCCACCCAACCTTGGTGGTTGGTCATCAATCCCCTGACGCCGTGTCGTCGGGGCCGGAAGGTGTACCCGGGGGTTGATGCGGCGTCGGCTCAACCGCGCTCTCCGTGGGGCTTTCCCCGCGGTACTCCGGGGTGGCTTGCTTGGGTTACCCCAGCGCCCCCCGGTCATCCTTCCTCTTACTCGTTTCCCGCCCTTGGTAGGGTGCTGTCCGCCGGGACATCCGGCTGCGGAGGTGCCTCCTCGACGGCCAGTACGCCACCTGGAGCTGGCTGCCTACCCGGTGCGGGTCCGGGTGCTCTGGCGGGATACCCCCCGGTGGATGCCTTGCGTTGCGCCGCTGCCCGCCGAGACTCCTCGGGGATGAGTGGGCAGGAAGACACCCAGTGCTGTGGATCCCCACACAACATACATCCGGACGTGCCGGTCCCTCCTTGAGTTCGCATCGGGGTAGCCCCGTAGCTGCGGTTGCCTCCCTCGGGCGCCCGAGTGCCTGCTCCCGGTAGGCCTTGGGTCCTTGGGTCAACCGGAACATGGACTCCCCCAACCGGTTGGGTCGGCCCGCAATCTGCGGAGGTGCCTCCGTACGTACTGCTCATGTAGGCAGGGGCTGGTGGGGGTTACCCGTCAACGGGGAGTACCCCGTAGTCCGTACGTACGGGACGCGACGTCCCGTGCCCTCGCTGACCTGGAACTGGGTCTCAGCCGGGGCGATGTACGCTACAGTACCGTGCTCATCAATCACCGGCGTCGCCGGTAGCAACAGGTGGCCCTATTTGTCAACTAGAGGTTCATCCTCACCAATAGGGGGATGATCGGTCGCCACCAGTACTGGTGCGGCCTTACGTTCCACCTTCTCTGGCCTCGGTACCGGGGTAAGACTGGGCTTGCCTCCCTCACCCTTGGGCTTCGGGGCCAAGGCACACTCCGGGTGTAGAACCCGGTAGGCGTCCCCTAGGGACTTGCACATATGCATCAGTCGACTGAAGTTGGTCCGTGCCGTATAGGCTCCCCGAGCGGATGTCCGCACGTAGTTGGGTACTCCTGCGAACAGGATGGCCCGTAGCTCCCCTTCTCCGAGGAGCTGTCCCAGCTCGTAGTCGAGCTCTTGGATCCGGCGTCCAAACATCCCCTCATCCTCCCAGCTCTGGGCGGTGGCAGTGCGCAGGGCCCGGTAGTGGTCCTCGCACTTGTCCTCACTGAGGTAACTGCTCAGCAGCTCCTTGAGGATCCCACGGTAATCCATGGGGGTGGCCGCGACCCTCATTCCCGGCATCGGGGATGCCTGGCGAAGAATGCCTCGCACCCGTTCATCAACAAAGAACGGGAGGATCTCCAGGGCCAGCCCCTCGTTGACAAGCGCCTTGTCTGCGGCTGCCTTGAAGCTAGTCAAGAAGCCGATGACTGCCAACGGGCGTCCGTTCGGCCGCCCGAACATAGGGACTCCCTTCATAAGGGACTGCATAGAGCGGATCGCCCGATGCGACGTATTAGGCATCGATTCCGATACGATGGTAGAGCGGTCCTCCAAACGATAACGTTCGGGAGTCAGTACCGACCGGAAGACCTCGTTGACGATCTCCGTGTCGGCGTCCTGGATATCCAGTCGCTTAGCCAGTTGATGAGCAAACTCATCGGAATCCATCCGCTTCAGTAGGCTCGCAGTTACCTGCGCGGTCATAGCTTCCACCACTGAAGATGGTACTTCAGGCGTCGGCACCTCGGGAACCCGAGTTGCCTGGCCTCCTTCGTCGTGGGGGTACTGTGAGATGGTACCCCCTCCCCCAATAACCGACTCTCCACCGGCGTAAGTATCCGCCGGGTCGTGTCCGTGAAGTCCGCTTCGGGTGCTCCGAGCGTATCGCTCCCTGTGGCTACGTTCCAACTCAGCCGACGAGTCGGATCCATACCCCGTTGTGTCCGGGGGTTGTCCAGGAGTAGCAACACCGGGGTTGACCCTGGTGGACTCCGAAAGTAGTCCGGCCGGTTCGAACCGTACCGGTGTGGGAGGAACACGTCGGGGTCCCGTCGTGTGGCGTGTTGACATCAACACTGCCATTGCGTCCTCCGTCCGATCTTGACGGGCGTCGAGCCCGGAAAACCGGGCCTCGATGCGGGCCAATGATGCCATCAGGGAATCCCCTGGTGAAGGAGGCGGCGGAGTGAGGTCGGTCGATGACAGTTGAGGCGGACAACCGCCTCCTGCCGTCCGAGCCGTGCCAAACGTCGATCCGGCACCGGAAAGCATTGGCGTCTCAATGTTGTCGATCGGGTTCCCGATCCCAGTTCCCGTAGTCACCTCCGGGGTCGGCGTCGACGCCGATCCGTCATCTTGAACGTTCCCCGTCTCTTGGGTAGACATCGTCACAGTCAGTCGACCGACGTAACAATCACCACGAATAAGAGAGCGAGGGGGTAGATTGGGGAGAGTAACAGTAGATCACCGTCACAGGTAAAAACTCAACACAATCGATCAGGTCGCAACACCACGAGTACAAGAAAAGGACCGGATCCCTATCCGTGTGCCAGGGCCGAAGACGGCGTCACCCCAAGGGTGACGGAAACCCGTCCCCTGCTGCTTCACCAATGTAGCACAATAGGGATCCGTCGCACGTCCACTCTCAGGGAACACTCACCAAGGGGGATCGGCACCAACGTCACTGGGAGGCCAAGGTTGCTGTCCTTGGAGCGCAAGCCACGGGACCAAGATGGGAGCCCAAATGGGAGGGGTTTGTTGTTCTACCTTGGCCGGCGGTGGATTCGCCGCCGGCCCCCACGTTATAAACCCTCGGAGACACTACTAACTACCCTCCACCCCAAGATGCAAGTCCCTCTGGTCATACGTAACTTATAGATACCGTGACCAGTACGAACTATCAAATTGGAAGTTAAGGGTTAGAAGTAGCCCCCCTAGTATTAGGGTTGCAATACGGCCAACCATATTGCTACACTGCCCCATGGGGCGCGGGGCGTCGTTCTAGCCAGCGACGGACGGCGGCGGCAGCGGCAGCAGCGGTCTTTTGCAGAAGAAGTGCTGGACACGGCTGGCCCGGTCAAACTTGGTACTGCGGATCTCGCGAAGTTCCTCGCGAGACGTCAGAAAATGTATCTGGGTCTTCCCCATTGATAAGCGGATGCGCGTGGACCCCTTGCCCGTGCCCCTTGAGGGTTGCGAGGGATCCAACTCCAGAATGCGACGAATGCCGGCTACCGCTCCCGCGCCCATCGTGCGGATCAGTTGGTTCCACCTTGCTCTCATTTTGGCAGCACCGCGGTTGCGGAAGGCTCTGAGTGCACGAATTGAGCGCTGGCGGAGGAGTGTTGCAACGCCCTTCCGGTTCACCGGGTCGTTGATGGCATTGCGGCGATGCTCCAGCACCACAAAGCCTTCGGAGATGCGCTTGCAAGACGTTCGCACATTGGCAGACGCCGGTCGCAGCACTTCCTCAACGTCTTCTTCAGACAGAGAGTCGTGCTGCCTCACAGTGGCAAACGAGCTCGTCGCCGTCGTCTCATCCCAGTAATTTTCAGATGGCCAGCGCGCCAAGAACACCGCTCTTCTGGAAGCGTGTGCGTCATCGACGTCAACGTTGGTGCCAGGAGCCAACCACGTCATGGAGCGCACGTACACCTCGTGCGGGGGCATGGGAGACGCGGCCGTGACCGTGGCAAGCGTGGAGAGCCGCCAAGCATCATCCGGATAGCCGCGCACGGGGCCCCGTATCAGCCATGTGCGCGTGTCGGGAGGTGTGGAGGAGGAAGAGCCCGGTGGTTCTGTGTCAATGCCTTCAGCCGGTTCAACATGTAAAATGATGATGGGAATTGTGAATGCTTGTGGCTTTCGCCGACATCGAATGTCACTGACAAAAGTCCCACTTGCGTCACGTTCTTTAAAGAGCTGCCACTGACCTGGTACAAATTCTCCACCTCCACTGTCGTCGTGGCCGGCATTGCCGTCGCCTGTAGATGCGACGGGGGGTGCGGCAGGGCGTGCCTCAAACATGGCAGTCCGCCCGAGAGTGAAGCGGGAGAGCAACTGCCAGTGTCAGGGGCAAGCGACTGTGCCCACCGCCTGCATCATAATGATGGGCGGTCGATAGAGGCGGGGCCAGTGATGCACGCCACGATGACGACACACCACCAGCAGATAGCCGGTGTGGACGGGATCAAGTGCAGTAGATCGTAACAGTTCACGATGGTGAGGATGTCCTGTAGGCAGAAACGGGCGAAGAACGTCGCTGGGAGTTGTGGCAGTATTGACCCTCAGGTAGGGGGGCAACACGTGCCATGCAAGGGGCGGCAGGCCACTAGCCTGATCCGTTCCTCCCCCTGCATTTGGGTCCATATTCCCTAAGTTTGGGATAGTTAGCTTTGTAGTAAATCCAACGTGGATTTGAGGGTTTTCTGCATTTATCGTCTTGAATGTCCGTGTGGCCCGGTGGGCAGGTGCTGGGGTGGGAGATTCTGAGTGGCGAGATTCTGAGTGGACCCTGGGAGGATAAGGGGAGGGACAGCGGGGCTTGGCCCCGCGTCCCCGTCCCGACCAAGAAACTGTTGGACCACACCCCATCCTCTTGTGTGTCAGTGGGGGGTTTGCCCCACAACAGGGACAGAGTGTGTGCGACTTGCACTTCTTCCGGTTCCCCCGACACGGGAGGCAGCCCTTGTACACCGCCCCAACTTGGGTGCCGTGTGTGCAAGTGGTTTTTGCCACACTTGGTGGAGCAGCAGGGGACAGAGGTAAACTTTACCTCCGGGTGCACCCGGGTGTAGGGGGCCCTCTGTCTCAGAGGAACGGTGGACTTGGACCTTGTCATACGGATCGTCAGCCAACATGGCTAGTTCGGACCCCCCGTCGTCCGGGGAGTACACGGGTGACGCTCGTACCTCAGTGCCTTTGAATACTGGTGAGACACAGGTGGGTTTACCTGAGGTCGCAGAGGGACTAGAGGTCCCTCAAGCCAGCAGGACTGGAAGTGTGGGCGGGCAACAGGCCACCTCGACTCAGTCGGGAGTTCACTCGGGTGACACTTCTGATGTGGGTGGGCCGAAGTCTGGCCACCGTGTGGTATACTCAACGGGAACGTCCCAAGGGGTGGGGACTGTCCCCGCGGGTTCCACTCGGGTTGGAGCCAACTTTGGCTTGGAGCCGTCGCCAACTAGGCTTTCGGAGGACGGCGGACCTCCGTTGGTCGGCGATGGGCTCGCGCTCATGCCCCCGGTTGAGACCCCTGAGGAACGTGGTTACCCCTCAGGTGGACTCCCGGAGGCGGACCGAGACTCAACTGGAGTCGTCAATCCAGTCCTCGCGGAAACTGTCCGTCGGGAGGCGACCAATATGTTGCGGCAGACTTTGCCGGACCTGGTGGTCACGATGACGAATACTATTCTGAATCAGATTGTGGCGAGTTTGCCAGATGGCCTTAATGTCCAGACCGGATTGGGGCTTTCGAGTCCGCAGGCGCAGGGGGAATCTCCCCTGACGCCTATTCCGGGTCGCCCCGAACAGGGGGGGACCCCTGTGACTCCCAACGTGGGAGCCGCACCATTCTCGGTGGGGCGTACGCCCTTCACGGGGGAGTTCCCCTCGGAAACGCCGGCGGCTACACCAAGCGCGCCGCGCCGGACTACAGGCACTGAGGGTGAACTTGCCCCAGTGCCACAGCGGCTGTTCCCTCAACGTGAGGTGCCGCCCAAGATCCAGGTAGCCAACCCGGTCTACCAGAGGATCTTTGACTGTGAGACCTACGCCCTCCACAACATGTCGGTGGCGTATGGTCCTGACCAGGCCCGAGCCATGGGCCGTGCCAAGAAGAATGCACTTCACTCTTTTGGGCACAAAGCGGAGTGGGATGAAACTCCCCCCCTCCGTGTCTTTGAGTTCCTACGTCGTTTCACAAAAGCCTGTGACGACAATGCCATAAGTGAAGGCATGGCTTTCTACATGCTACAGGAGTTTACGAAGGGAGACCTGCGGACAGAACTTATGTCCGTCATGCCCAGCTCCTCAAGTGGAGGCGCGGGTGAGGTGACGTCCTATTCGGAGCTCGTCAACTGGTTGTTGAGAGCCATGGTTGATGAAGCGGCGCTGGCTTCTCAAGTCGAGGAATTTACGCAAGCCCATCAGGAAAAGGCGGAGGACGAGTTGTCCTTTGCGGAGCGAGTCCGTAAGCTCAACAATCTTTGTGGGCTTCTTCATCCACAAGCCGTGGTGGAGAGTCGGTTTGTGGAGGGACTCCATTGGTCAGTTCGGATGGAGACCCGGGAGCATAACACTGCCCGGGCGACCCTGGCCGAGTTGGCTAGGTTCGCCTACCGCAGAGGCGAGGCTTACCGCAAGTTGCGGGAGGAACAACGCCAGGAGCGTCAGTCCGAGTTGGCCAAGGAACGGGAGGAGGCGCGCCAGGCCAGAGAGTTGAGAGAGGCGCGCCGAATCCGCAAGGAGAGGGTGGTAGCTGCCGTGGGAGCTTCCTAGGGTATCTCCTCGTCTTCCCCAGTTGGGAAGACCCCTCCGGGAACTGACAATCGGTGTTGGAACTGCAACTCCGATGGACACTGGGCATATGATTGCCCCAAGTTGAGTAAACGCATCCAACAACTTGTTAGGAATGCAAGTAAGAAGTCGGCTACGAACGAAGTACGTTCACACCGCGAGGGTGGGTCTCGACCGGTGCTGGCGGTCGCCACACCCTCGGCGAAGGGGGCGGACACGTCGTCCTCGGACTCGTCGTCTTCCCCTTCGTCCTCAGATTCGGAGGCCAAGTCGGCGGGAAACGAATGACCGTTGGAGCTGGCCGTCCGAAGCTCACAACGGCATCCTCGGCCAAGTGGGTCAAGAGGACGAATCAACCGTGCCGGATACTGCGGCGACCTAAGGGAGTCCGCCCACCTCGGGTAGGACTCCCCAAGAACGTAAACTCACGTCGGGTCATCGCGGTGCTGACGGGTGAGAACTTCCAGGTGGCTGGACGGGTGCAACTTGCCCCCGGCCGCGCCTGTTGTGCCCGTATCGTACTTGATACCGGGTCAGGAGCCTTCTTGATACGCAAGTCGCTATTACCAAAGGAGATGAAGCTCCAACGCTGGAAGTCTAAAGCTGACCATCTGATCGATATCAATGGCGGGGTACTTCCCATCGTTGGTGCCGTGACTTTACCAACTTGGTTGGGGACCCATGAGGTCGACGTGACATATGGTGTAGTTGAGAATATATCGGTACCCCTGCTTCTGGGTACCCCTTATGTCGTAACACAAGTGCCTTTGATTTGTGGCCCTGGGTACTGGGTCAAGTTGATGAATGGGGAGACTATCCCCACTCTTGGTAAGGGAAAGTCTGTGGCTCCTGTGACAGTCTCACAGTCGAAGCATGTTTTCTCTGTGAGGCAAGGGTTTACTGCTACCCTGCGTTTAGCCCGTAAAGTCACGTTGCCCCCCAACTCGGTGGCGCACGTTGATGTTGTAACTGATTATACGGGGAACGGGTTGGTGCACCCTTACCCCCGTCTTGCTCGCAAGCACCAAGTGCTTGTTGCCCTTGGCACGATGGACTCCAAAGCCGGAGTCCCGTGGAGGATCCAGGTGATGAACCTGAGCTCGTCGCCCAAGTACTTCAAGTCGGGAGCCAAATTCGGCTATATCGACCAACACGAGGGACCGGTAGTAGCGGTCACCCTCAACGCGGGCGCAAGCAGCGACCCGAAGTTCGGAAAGGAGAAGCACCAAGCCAAGTCGGCCGCCTCTCCTCGGCCCCATGTGAACATGGAGGGTGTTCCCCCCAGGTTGAGGGTTCAAGTTGAACGCCTCTTGGACCAATATCACAAGTTGTGGGATGGCCAATTGGGACTCATGAGAGCCACCCAACACCGGATCGAGTTGAAGCCCGGTGCACCCCCTATACGCCAACAACCGTAGAGGGGAGGACCCCGTTCAAGGGCCCTCGTTAGGAGCAAGCTGCTCGCATGGAGGCCCTCGATGTCATCGAGGCGAGTAACGCCGAGTGGGCGAGTCCGGTGATTATCGTCCCCAAAGTTGATGGGACCCCCCGGTTCTGTATCGACTACCGTAAGCTCAACGAGAGCACGGTGAAGGACAGTTATCGCCTACCTAGAATGGACGACTGTCTGGACTCTCTGGGGGAGGCGAACGTGTTCTCTACCCTGGACTGTAACGCGGGGTACTGGCAAATTCCCATTGCCCCGGAGGACAGGCATAAAACTACCTTTACCTGTCACTGTGGTACCTACCAGTGCAAGCGTCTACCGTTTGGTCTGTGTAACGCGCAGGCAACTTTCCAGCGCGCTGTGGACATGATTCTGGCCGGAGTACGGTGGCAGATCTGTCTTGTGTACCTGGACGATATCATTGTGTTCTCCCAAAGTCCGGAGGAGCACATTGGCCATCTTGGCCAGGTGTTAAAGCTACTTGCTGACGCCGGTGTGTCACTGAAGGCGAGTAAGTGCCACCTCTTCACTCAAGAGGTGGAGTACTTGGGACATGTTGTCCGTCCGGGGCGTCTCAGTGTCAACGAAAAGAACTTGAGGGCCATCCGTGAGGCTCAGTACCCCCGGACCCAGACCCAGATGAGGAGCTTCCTCGGAATGTGTAACGTGTACCAACGTTTCACAAAGGGCTTCGCCAAGGTGGCGAAGCCGTTGAATGAGTTAGTGAGCTCAACGCTATCGAAGAACCTGCCTCCCCCAAGTCGGGTGGAGCAGGAATCCTTTGAGACTCTTCGGGACCTTCTGCTGAAGCCCCCTATCCTGGCTATTCTCAAGTTGGGAGGCCACTACATCCTGGATGTGGATTCTAGCTACGACCAACTTGGTTGTGTGTTGCTTCAGCTGCAGCCGGACAAGGAGTGCTTGCCGGTGGGATACTTCAGCAAGGGGCTGAACTCGGCCGAGAAGAACTACGGAGTCACCGAGTTGGAAGGACTCGCAGTGGTGTGGGCGGTGACGTCACTTCGGCACTACCTAGAGGGTGAGAAGTTCCTCATCCGCTGTGACCACCGCGCGTTGCAGTTCATCTTTAATACGGACTGTACGAATACTCGTCTCAATCGGTGGAGGGTGCGACTGGCACCCTTCAACTTTGATATTGAGTACCGACCTGGCAGGCAACATGCCCTTGCCGACGGCCTTTCTCGGGTACCTACCGAGGGGCTGGACACTAACCCAGCCGATGAGGACATCCCCATCGTGGGGGTAGTCACGCGCTCGGGTCAGGTGTTGAACCCCGAGGCGCCAGGGAACAAGAAGTACTTGCCCCTGTCCCTGGACGAGGTGGTGAAGGCCCAGGCCGAGGATCCCTTCTGTAAATCGCAGAGGGATACACTGGATACAGTGGCGGAGACGCGGTTCTTTCTGGGAGACGATGGCCTCCTTATGAGGAGGGGGGTATTCTAGGGGACCGAACAACTTGTCGTCCCCGCATCCCTCAAGGACAGTATCCTTGAGAGGGAGCACAACGCTCCCACGAATGGACACCTGGGGTCTAGTAAACTGTACCAGACCCTGAGGACCAGGTACTACTGGCCGTCCATGGTGGTGGACATCTACAGTTGGGTGGCTGCCTGCACAAGTTGTGCACAGAACCGTCTGATGGAACGGCGGCCTACTACGGCTATGCTATTGTTCCCGGCCAAGGAGCCCTTTGCCGCGTTGGCAATGGACATCCTTGGGCCACTGCCAGTGACCGAGGAGGGCAACCAGTACCTCCTGGTCATCTGTGACCGCTTCACGAAACTTATGCGAGCGATCCCACTGGCAGAGATCACGGCCATGTCGGTCGTGTCAGCCTTCCTAGATCACTGGGTTGCCGCGTATGGCATTCCGGATAGTACACTATCGGACAATGGACCGCAATTTGCGTCTGTACTGTTTCAGGGAGTGCTGGATATGTTGGGGATTAAGGCAAACTATGCTACCCCCTACCACCCACAAACTAACGGGCAGGTGGAGCGCTTCAACAAAACTATTGTTCGGCAGCTGCGCCACTATGTGAGGGAGCATGTGAAAACGTGGGACCAATACATTTCTATTCTTACCACTGCCTACAATTCGCAGGTTCACTCATCTACCGGGGAAGTACCCCTCGCTTTTGTGACCCCCCGTCGCGTGCGGTCTATTGCCGTGCGGCGGCCGCTCCCAACTAGGGAGGATGGTGGCAGTAAGCCTACTCCTACTGAGAGTAAGGCGGAGTTCGCTGCTAGGCTTGAAAACCTCATCCATAAAGTCAGGGCTGAGATGGACAAAGCACAAAAGCGCTACAAACGTACCTTTGACAAAAAGGTGCGCAATGCTAAGCATGTCCCCGAGCAGGGTGACTGGGTGCTGGTACACTCACACACCCCAACTGGGGGTAAGTTGGTATTCCAGACGAAGGTGTGGCAGTATTGACCCGCAGGTAGGGGGGCAACACGTGCCATGCAAGGGGCGGCAGGCCACTAGCCTGATCCGTTCCTCCCTCTGCATTTGGGTCCATATTCCCTAAGTTTGGGATAGTTAGCTTACTAGTAAATCCAACGTGGATTTGAGGGTTTTCTGCATTTATCGTCTTGAACTTTCGTGTGGCCCGGTGGGCAGGTGCTGGGGTGGGAGATTCTGAGTGGCGAGATTCTGAGTGGACCCTGGGAGGATAAGGGGAGGGACAGCGGGGCTTGGCCCTGCGTCCCCGTCCCGACCAAGAAACTGTTGGACCACACCCCATCCTCTTGTTTGTCAGTGGGGGGTTTGCCCCACAACAGGGACAGAGTGTGTGCGACTTGCACTTCTTCCGGTTCCCCCGACACGGGAGGCAGCCCTTGTACACCGCCCCAACTTGGGTGCCGTGTGTGCAAGTGGTTTTTGCCACAGGTGTCTTGGTCGTGCCCAGTCGGTAGGCCGAAGAGAGGGGCGGACGCCCGTGGGGGAGGGCCGACCCGGGTTGGTGTAGTGATCGTAGACAGTCGGTAGGCGGGGGCGCAGGGGAACGTCGGTGGGCGTCGTAGTCGTGCCCAATCGGGAGGCAGGCGTGCAGGAGGTGTCGGCGGGCGTCGTAGTCGTGCCCGGTCGGTCGGCGGAAGAGCGGGCGGACGCCGATGGGGGGAGGACGGCACCGGAGGGTGTGTTGTCGTAGACAGTCGGTAGGCGGGGAAGCAGGGGAACGTCGGCGGTCGTCGTAGCCGTGCCCAGTTGGTAGGCGCAATAGAGGGCGGACGCTGATGGAGGCGGGCGGGCGTCGTAGTCGTGCCCAGTCGGGAGGCAAAAGAGAGGGCAGACGCCGGTGGGGGAGGGCGGGCGTCGTAGTCGCGCCCAGTCAGTAGGCGGGGGGTGGGATGGCGGCCGGCGTAGCGGTCGCCGTTGTCGTAAACAGTGGGTAGGCGGGGGGAGGTGTGCGTGTGGGCTTGCGTGAGGGCGGCATGGGTGGTAGAGCGGGCAATGACATTCACGTTCGGTGGCGCCTAAGGGGGCTTGCTCGCCGGTGCTCGCCGGTGGGAGGTGAGTGCGTTGGCGTGCAAGACAGCACTGTCTCGCGCACGAAACGTGCGGCCGGCGGAAATTGCCATGGCAAATCCCCCATGAATCGTGCAGTGGGTGTGCAAGATCCCTGTTGGTTTTTTCCCGGCGAAGGGGCCGTTTTCCATGCATCCGCATAATACCTGAGAAACAGTGTTTTGTTTGAACGTGTCCCTAAACAGGGGACGACATGTCTGCTGTATTTACTGACATGTTTATTGCAAGCAGGTGTCTGCAAACATGTGTTTGGGAGGTACGATCTCAGCCGGAAATAGTCGGAGAGCTACCGTTTTTTCTCGAGGAGGAGCACCTTGTCGTCGTGGTCGTGGTCTTGAAGAAGGCGAGACGAACGGGGCAACCCCCTCCTCGTGAGGTCCACTGGACACAAAACATGTACAGTTTTCGGCCTTTACGGGGTCGCTGAGGGCTGTCGGGCCGACCTTGCGAGATCCGACAGGGGCGATTTGGGCCGAATGCGAGGAAAATAAGCGACTGGCGGGTGGCCCCACTGCGCGGTGGCTGCGGCCGCGGGGGGGCAGCTGCCGTCCTACCCCTCGACAAACGTACACCTCCCCCCCTCCTCATTGCGTGGAAACAGTGACCGCCTTGTGCATACGATGCGGTCTGCGCCACGGAGAGGTCGGGGAGGTGGCCGGGGAGGGCCAGAGGCATTGGTTCCGTACTTCACGGAATGCACGACTGTGCTGAGATAGCCCCTTGGCTGATCATGGAACAATATTAGTCGTATTCCAAATCCTGGGGGGACCGCCCAATTAGAGGGGGGACTGGGGGGGCCCCCCCTAGAGACGCAATCCTCGGGGGTTGCGGTCCCCCCAAGCAGAATGAGGGAAGAGTATTTAACAAACAATTGTATGTTTCGGACAAGATTTTATTAGACCATTATTCTTCGCGGAATATCCGTCCTACGCAGGACTTCGGGCTCTCCTTCACCGCCGCCGCATTAAGCAGAAAGAAGGCTGCCCTTGGGTAGCGCGGCGACCAACGCCGCCGGTCCTCCCCGCTCGAGCCCCCGCAGCGCCATGCCTGTTGCGGCGTAGAGGGCGCGGAGGGGCGCCAGCGCGGCGGCAGCCATGCGCGGCTCCACGGCGGTGGTGAAGGTGGACGCAGCAAAGCCATCGACGACGATGCTGCCGACCAGCGTCTGGGGGTTGTACAACCCCTTGGCGACCACCCGACCCGTTGCCGTGACAACTGCGGGGGTGGCGGCGGCGGCGGCGGCGCAGCCCGCGGGGGGCATGTAGGAGAGGACGTCGCCGACCACCACCGCCGACGCGGCGGTGCGGACGCCTTCATTGACCAACACGTAGTGGCCTGGGGTGACCGTGAGCACACCCGCCGCCGTGGTCAGCGTCACAAACGTCGACTTTGCGGTCGGGTCTGCGTGCGTGAACAGGAACACGTCGGAGAAGGAGCCGTCGGCGGCCCGCACGCGGTCGCCGATGGCGAGGTCCGCCATCGCCTTGGTCGCACCGCCCTCCACCTCGACGCTGGCCGTCGCCGGGAAGCACTCGCTGTCATCGTCTGTGGACTCGGGCGACTCATCAGCGTCGCCGTCACCGTCACCCGACCCGTCACCGGAACCGTCGCTGGGGGACTCGCCCGGGCTCGAGCCGTCGCCACCGCCGCTGCCACCGCCGGGCGCCCCGACGGAGCCGTCTCCACCGGCGGGGGTGGGCGGCGCCGACGGCTCCACGCCGACCTCATCATCGTCATCGTCATCACCGCCGCTGCCGCCGCCGCTGCCGCCGCTGCCGCCGCCGCCGCTGCCACCACCGCCGCCGCCGCTGCCGCCGCCGGCACCCGCACCATCGCCGGGGGCAGGGGACGCACCCGGCGCGGGGGTCGCGCCGCCGCCGCCGCCGCCACCGCCGCCGCCGCCCGCACTACCGCCGGGAGCAGGGGACGCACCCGGCGCGGGGGTTGCGCCGCCGCCGCCCGCACCACCGCCGGGAGCAGGGGACGCGCCCGGTGCGGGGTTAGCGCCAGGTGCCGGGCTTGCGCTCGGCGCGGCCACCGGCGCGCCCGGCGGCAGCTGCACGCCCGGCAGGAGGGTGCCGAGGTTCACCGCCGGGTCCACTGACGCTGCGTACACGCACGGCACGGTGGAGCCCGGAGTGACGATCATCATGTACTTGACGCCCACGACGGTAGCGACGTTGCCGACGGAGAAGGGCGAAAACGGCCGGGCAAACGCGTAGACGGTGCCCGCGGGCGCGCGGGTGGCGCCGCCGCACGTCAACGGCTGGTTGCTGATGCCGAGGTAGAACGTCTCCCCCGAGCGGACCAGGTCCGCCGCCAGCGGCGTCAGCGCCCCGTTGGTGATGATAGCGTTGACCAGCTCTGGCGGCGCCGCCGTGCCCGTCGCCGACCCCGCGCTCTCCACGTACGTGACGAGGCCGCCGGCAGAGCCGCAAGTCTCGCCGGCCACCGACATGGACGGGTGGTCCATCGTGAAGACCGACGGCGTAGCCGTCGACGCAAACGCGCCAATCGTCCAGGGGGTGGGGCACGTCGCCGGCGGGCCGCGGATGCGCGTCCACGTGGCCACCACATTGTCGGAGAAGAAGGCGCGGGCGGCAGGCGCCAGCGCCGCGGCGGGCGCGGGGCTGGCACCACCCGTGCTGACGACCGCCGCCGCCACCGCCGCGGCGACGGCCGCGGCGGCGACGGTGGAGGGTGTGCGTGCCATGGCGGTGGGGACAGGGAGAGTGGTGGTGGACGGGGGGGGGGGGGGTCGGGGGCGCGTCCGGGACACGGGCGGCCAAGGTGGGGACGGCGGGGCGTCTGGAGTACCCCCCCTGTTTGGTGGTTGGCGGCGGCCGCACGATGCGCCCCTCCCCGCTCAAGGTAGGCGCCCTCTTATGCACCCCCCCCCGCCCCCCTGCTGTCGGCCGCCCGCCGGCCTCCGCTCCCCCTACCCCTCGCACAGCATCCGGTGGCCACGTCTAGCCCCAGCCACCACACCCAAACTCCCCACGCGGCACGAGACGAGCGCCGGGCGCCGCGGGGGGAAAGCTGTCCCGCGGCCGACGAGCCCCCCGTTTGGGCGTCGGTGTCTGTCGCGAAACCCGCTCTGCCTTGGCCCCCTGCTGTCGCCCATCGCCCGCATGTGCAGCCCGCCATTGACGGTCAAAGGGGGGGGCGGCCGCGGGGTTGGTGCGAGCGCGGGCCGCACCTGGCTAGCGACGCACTGCAAGCGGTGGCAGCAAAGCGGCTCCGCACCATCCATCCGCACCCCCCCCCTTCCCCCTCCCGCTCCGCGGGTTCAGTGCGAGTAGAGAAAAACAAGTCACGCGCGAGTACCGTGGCAGCCGCCGCCGCCGCCGCCGCTGCCGCCGCCGCCTCGGTGGGGGGGCGAGGTGGTAATGGCCGCGGTGAACAGCCATTACCCCCGGCTCCCCCCACCCAGCGGGGCGTGGCCACACGGCTGCCCATCGCGTGGTACTCTCAAACGCAGCTCAAAACGTGGGTGAATGCCCCAGAGGGCGAGGTGGCCCCCTACCCCGCCCCCTGCTGAGACACAAGCCTTCTTCCCCCGTGTCCCCCTTGTCCGCCCACCCCCGTCTTCCTAGGAAGCCCCCCCCCCCCCCCACCAGGGTCTGCGCGTCGTGGCGCCTGCGTGCCTGCTCGCGCCACGCCGCGAGCCCGATGGCTGGGACGCCGCCACCTCACCCAACCTCCCCCCTCCCCCGCCTTCCCCTGCAGGCACTCGCGCGCGCGTCCAGCGTCTGGATTCCATCGCCTCCCCAACAGCTTGACCCTGCAAGAGTCTATCACGCGGGGCCGTCCCAGCCCAAAAGGGGGGGAAACGGTCGCCCAGAGACGTGTAAGCCGGCCGTCGACCGCCCCCGCGCGGGCACCCAGAGTCGCCCCCCCCCTTCCGACCCACTCAATGGTTCAGTGTTTCAGGGACCCCCCCCCCCCCTGGCGGTGCCGCTTGCGCACGGACGTCCGCCTCCACGCACTATCTGTCGTGTCCCCCATTTTCCCAGCGGCACGCGTCCGTGGCGGGCGCCTTCGCCGTCTCGCCCGCCCGCCCGGCCCTCCCTTCTGGGTCGTCGTCGCGCGCGTGGCCACCCGTCGCCGCTGCTGCTGCTGCCGCCGCCGCGCCGCCGCTGCAGCCGCCGCCGCCGCAGCTGCGGCCGCGACCTCTGCGGCCTATGCGCCGCCGCCGTGGCGCCGCGGCCGTGCGGAATCGTGGCACGTGGTGGCGTAGCGCAGGGCGACGGGCGGGGGCGGCGGCGTACACTCGTGTTCGTACTGTAGGATTTCGCAGTACACTGTGGGGAAGGACGTTCTCCAGCCCTATGGATACACACGTGCGGAGGGGCAAGGGAAGGAGCTTGTGCTTTGAGGGTGTGAGGGGGGGGGTGGGGGTGTGTGTGAGGGGTGCCAGGCCAAGCGGCACCCCCCACCCCCCCCTCCCCCACACCACCGCAGCGGGACGCCTGGCGGCGGAGCGGGCGGGGGGCGGGGTCTGACAGCCGACGGGGCGGGCGAGGTCAAGAGCCACGGGCGGGCAGGCCGCCTCGAGGTGGGTGGGGGGTCACGCAAGGTTAAAAAGCCCAGTCGTCCGGCTCTTCTGGCTTTTCAAGACGAACGCGGCTCTGGTTGGCTGTCCCGATTCAATTACAACCGTTCATTGGTCAGATTGGAGCTTATCAGCCTCGGCAGCAAGCCTTCAGCATTGCCGCCCATTTTTAAAGCAGGACGACCACGTGGCTCCCGCCACCCATCTGGTGAGCCCCCCGGGGGGGGCAGGTGTCGACTTCCTGTCAAAAGTATGGGCTACTTTTTGATCCAGGGGTCTCCCTTTCATCCTGTGCGCCTTTGAGTCGACACCGCCTGCGACCGCGGGCTGCTCTGCGTCGCGCTCGTCCGCGCATCGCACGGCGCGTCACGCGTGCTTGCCGCGACGCCCGCGGCAGGTACGGCTGGGATAGTTCCACCTCGCGCTTCTCTACGTCCATGAGTGCCGCCCGCTTTAAGCGAGAATGCCAGGAGCAGGGGGAAGGGGTCAGCGTGGTTTAATGCCGCGTTCGGCCGCCCCTCCACCGTGCATACGCCCCTCCGTGCGTGAACTGCCAGTGTGGAAACACGTAGGTCCTGTCTTTATTGTCCTCCGCCATGTTGAGATGTCCTCAGGAAGACGGCACAGCGGCTGCACCGGTGCAGCAGCGCCACTGCACCAGCGCCGCGGACGGCCTGTTGGCGACGGATCCCGGAGCGCGCAAACCTTGATCCGGCTTATCAACACTCGTCCTCGAGCCTGGTCCAACCCTCTCAGGGAGGCCATAGAGGCCGAAATTGGGACGCGCCAGCTTTCGCATTGGGGACGGGCAGAGAAATTGGGACGCGTCCCAATTTCGTCGTTCGCGGTCTCTGTGAGAGGGGGTCGTGTCCCTCGACCACTGAAATTTTAGCACGTTGCACGTACACTTTTCAAAGGCGAGATGTAATGCAAAGTGCTAGCAGAGCCGGCTTGGGGTGGGCGCGCGGAGGGACGGGGGGAGGGGGGATGCGAAGTCAAGGCGCTGGCATGCCGTTCCACCGGTCTTTGCTTGCTGGCCCGCCAGACCGAGTGGCAGCGGCGGCGGCCGCCTCCCCTCCCCCCCGCGGGGGGGGGAGGGGAGGGGGGAGGGGGGGCGCGGCAGCTCCCCCCCGCCGTCAACCGCGCGCCGAGGTGCGGTCGACGACGGAGCGGGTCCGCTCCCTCCCCCCAGCCGCTCCCCTGTCCTCGCTTCCCCCTCCCCCCGCGCCCCGTCCTGCCCACGCCCGTCTGGCACGCGGGGGGCTACGGCAGTGCCCCGCGCGGTGGGCCTTGACCGTGCTACGCGCCACCCACCACAGCGATAGAGGGCACACGCCACCCCCCCCCCCGCGCTCCGCCCTGACGCATCTTGCAACCTCCATTGGGAGGTGAGGCCTTTCTGCTTGTCTGGTGGAGGCAGGGGCGAGGGGGGGGGGCGGGAGCCGCTGTCGGCTCTGGCGCCCCCCCCCGTGCGCAGCGCGCTCCCCAACGCGGCGCGCCCGCGTCCCGATGGCGGGTGGCGCCCCGCTGGGCGGCCGCCGGGCGGCTGCCCAGCGGGGAGGCGTCGCGCGCCCGGCGAGCCGCCCAGCGGCGAGCGGTCGCTGGGGGTGCGCGCCACGCTGACCCTCCCCAGCCACGCTGCCCCCCTCTTTCCCCCCCCCCCCCCCCCCCTTTCCCCTTCACCGTTGCTTCTCTTCACCCCCCCGCGTCAGGGCGCCCCCTGCGCCTGCGCCCCCGCCCGGCGACGCACCGCCGGGCTGATGGTGCTGCACCGCCCGGCCGCCACACCAGCCCCTGGCAGGCGTCGTGAAAGTTGGCCCCGCCCATCCTGTAGGTTGTGTCTCCCTACAGTTACAGTCTCAAAGGCGGCCGCCGCCCTCTACCTGCGGCCGGCGCTTCGTCAGCCGCGCGTTGCGGGCCGGCAGCGGGCCGCGGGGGGGGGGAGGGGGCAGGGGAAGGTGTGAGGAGGAAAAGGGGGTGGCCGCGCGGTGAGGGCATGAGGCGGTGCAGCCGTCCATCTGCGGACGGCAGCGACAAGCAGATAGGGAGCCAGAGACCGCCATCGCAGCGGGAGGAGGGGGGTGACAGTCAGGACCATCCCGGCCAGCCGCCACAGGGGTGCACCCGCGTGGCGCGTGCCTCGAGTAGCTGCAGCCACCCGGCGGGTGGGCGGGCGGGCGGGCGGGCGGTGCGCAAACGGCCCCGCCGCGAGTTCTGTGGCCACCCGAAGTGTACTGTACCAGGTGAAACGAAGGCAGCAGTACTGTAATCTGCATGCGGCATCTTTTCGGTGTGGAGGGGCGGGTCCTGGGGTGGGGGGATGGGCGAGGGGAAGGGGGTGATGCCAACAGGAGGAGGCGGAGTGGAGCGCGGGGTGGGCATGCCGGCAGGAGTGGGGCGGAAAGGACGAAGACAGGGGGGAAGTGAGGGGTCCTGCTGGAGGGGAGGCAGAGAGTGGGGCGGGCGGAGAGGGGTTTGCACACTGTACCCCTGGTCTGTCGCAGCAGCGGCAGCGGCGGTCGCTGAGCCCATACGCGCTTTGTTGACACGGGGGGAGACCGGGAATCGTGCGTGCCTCCTGTAGGTGCGCTCCTTGCGCTGGGGGTGTGTGCGCCGTCCCTCCGCAGCTAGGTGCATCGCTCCCAGCATGTTCGACCGGTCAGGCTTTTAGGGAGAGGGGAAGGCCAGACAGGAGCAAGCGCACCGCAGCAGAGAGGGACGAGCCCCCCCCCCCCCCTGGGGGGCGGAGGGGGACCTCCCCCCCCGCATCCCCCCAATCATGGAGGCTGCCACCGCGGGGACGTCCCCCCCCCCCCCCCGCCTCTGCGGTCGGTACTGTGTGTAGACACGAGCGGGGACAGAGCTTCCCCTCAGCGCGCGCACGACGCACGCCGTCGGGCGCCCGCCTCCCCACGTCAGCCTCCCGGCGGCGGCGCGTCAGCGGCGCTCCAGCCGGGCCCGCCCGGCCGCCGCCCGCGCGCCGCCCCGCGCGGTGCACGGCGCGTGGTGCGTGGCGCGCCGTGGGTGGTGCACGAAGAGGTGGTGCGCCGCGCGTGGTGGGTGGTGCGAAGCTCCGACGAGGCGCTGCCGCTCCGTGCCAAGGGACGGACGGCGGCATTGCCCGCAGGCCGCCGCCGACAGCAGCAAACGGCTGGCGGCCATCTCTGAGGGGGAGCACAGTCGTCCGCGCGCGCCGGCCGGGGCCACCGCGGTGGCGGGGTGGCCGCTGCGCGTCCCGTCCATACAGTCCCCCGCCACTTGCTGCCCTCCTCCCGCCCCGCCTTGCACTCCCCTCCGCCCCCCCCGGCCCGGCGTGCCCCGTTGTGGCCAAACAGACTTGTCTCCACCGCCCCTCCTCCCGCCGCCCCTTTGGATGACATGGACCCTTCCCTTCATCGGTACACCTCGTCCACGCCCCGCAGCACGCAGCGGTGACCCCCAGCCGACGAGGCGCAGCGCCACCCCCGCGCCGCAAAGCCATCCCCGCGCGGGAGCGGGCGTCGGTCGCGGGATCGCCCAGGGGCCAGACGACCCACACACTCGGCTACCGTCCCCACCACCGCTGCCGGAACCACCGGCGCTATCCCCACTACTACCACCGCCACGACGGCAACGACGACGTCCACCACCACCGCCACCACCACCACCACCACCAATACCACCACCAACAACACTACCACCACTACGATCTTCATCGCCACCATCGCGCCCCCCCCCCCCCCGGGAAGGTGCCATAAAGCCATCTAACTATCGGTTAAACCCCTCCGGGAAACATCCGACTCATCCTGGGAAAGGTCCCCGGGAAAAGCCGGCGTCTAACCTGCTAGTGAACGGCCGACAATTACCCATAATTGGCTCGTCGGCGAAAAAGCCATCTAACTTGCAGTAGCGCTTCCGGCCCCCCATCCCCACCACAGCAGCGACAGCCTGCATCCGCGCCCCCTCCACCACCCCCAAGACCGGACAAAGCGGTTGCGCGGCGCCGACGACTCTGTGCGTCGACACCCCGCCGCCGCGTGTGCCATGTGCTGTACTGTACAGCGCCCCCCACGGCAATGACACCGGCCAAACGGTTCAGCGACGGGTGCAGTTCGGTGCGGCCGGAGCGGTCCAGAGGGGGGGAGGCAGGGAGGGGGGGGGTGCAGGGGGGGGGGGGGGGAGGGTCGCTACCGTCGTCGTGTCCCCATTAAGAGAAGCGGTGTGTGTGGCTGCGCGCGTCAGGAGGGCGGTCACGGCGCCAGACCCATTGGCAACGGCAGCGGCGGCGACGGCGGCGGCGGGGTTGGGCGCGGGGGAGCTGCCGACATCCCCCCATCCGCCGGTCCTCCACCGCCCAACGCCTCCCCTCCCCCCATCCTCCCCCCCCGCTTCGCCTCTCTCCCCCAAAAAAGGCACCCGCACGAGCGTCCCATCCACCCCCGCCGTCGCTCCACAGTCCGCCACGCGCACGCAGCAGGCGCATCCCCGCTCCGCCCTCCCGCGGGAGGAGGGAGCGGGGGCGGAGACGGCCAAGAGCCCAGGACGGGAATAGTTAGCCACCGCCGCCGCGACCGCCGCCGCCGCCGCCGCCGCCGCCGCCGCCGCCCCCCCCCCCCCCACGGGCGCGGCCCCGGGGAACACCCAGTCACCGACGCGCACCGAATAGCGACGTGCACGACCGAGCGTTGCCGTCGCGCGGGGGGGACGGCGGCCGCGGTGGCTGGGGGTGCCATAGAGACGGAGAGCGGGAGGAGCGACGACGCGTGTGGCCCTCCCCCAGGCGGGCCCGCCTGCCGCCGCCCTCGCGGTGGCGGCCCGACCTGCGTGCTCCATGCCGCCAGAGGGCGGGTGTGGGGGGGGGGGGGGGAAGGGGAGGACCTGGCCTGCTCCTGTCCTCCCCCCCCCCCCCCCGCTCCCCCCCCCCCCCCCCTTTGTCCCCGTTGGTCTTACCCCGCACACAATGGAGTCAGCGCCGGAACGCCACCCCGCCCACGCTCCCGGTGGCAGCTGTTTCCTTCCCCACATGCCCACATCCTCTTTCCCCTGCCGCGCATCGGGAGCCGAGGCGGGTGGAAGGGGCGACACGGGACCGGTGGGTGGGGAGCGCGCGTGCCACGGGTGCCTGCCTTTACCGCAGCTCCCCCCCCCCCCACGGCACCCCCCCCCTCCCGGCCTGCCGTCTGCCCCTTGCCTTCCCTGCCGACCAGTCCAGGACCCGCCTGGCCAGTCCTCCCCCACGGGCGGGCGGCGGCGGCAGCGCAGCACGGGGCGGGCCGTCCCGCCAGCTGGGGGGTCAGCGACGGAAAAGGGCACCCCGCCCCGCCGCCCAGGGTGCTGCGACACCCACAGCGGGGACAGCGGCCAGCGGTCGGCACCGCGGCCGGCGGCGGCCGCGCGGGCACGCGATTGTGGTGACCAGCGGCGGCGGCGGCGGCGGCGGCCAACGGGCACAAGGACCGAGTGACTTTTTTTTTTCTCGTCTCGTCCGCTAAGGAGCACTGGCCGGCGGCGGCCGGTCGACGCTTGTAAAGGTGCCGTCGGCGGCGCGGGTGGCCGGGTAGACGTCCAGCGCCGCCCACGGCAGCGGCCCGTACACGTGGGGCATGAGGCCCGACCGTTCCTCCCCCCCCCCGCCCTTTCCACCACCACCACTACCACCACCACAACCACCACCACCACCACCATCTACACCCACCGCTTCGTCGCTGTGGGGCGTGGCGCCCACCCCCGCCGGGGCTTCCCACACCAGCGCCCCCGCCGGCAGCGCATCGACGGCCACAACAAGGACCACCCACGCCACCTCTGGCGGGGAGGCGGCGTAAAAGTGGTTGGCCACCCGCCTCAGCGTCGCCGTGTCGGGGGCGCAGTGGACAAAGCCAGTGGCCGGCAGATCGGCGGGGGCGTAGCCGTCACTGCCGTCGCCGCCGCCGCCGCTGCCGCTTCCGCTGCCGCCGCCTCGACCCGCGCACGCCGCGTCATAGGCGGCGCGGGCGGCCGCAAATGCCGCCGCGGGCGCAAGGTGCAAGATGGTAGAGGGGGCGCCGGCGGGGGGGGGGGGCGCCGCGTCCACGGCCATGGCCGAGGGGGGGGGGGGGGGGGGAGTCGTCGCCCATGCGTTGGAGGGGGAAAATGTAGGGCTGGGACAAGGAGGGGGGGGTGGGGGGAGGAGGAGGAGGGGGGAACGCGGGACAGGGGTCGTTGTGGGGGGGGTGAGGAGGACAGTGGGGGGGGGATGGGTGGTCATACCGTACAGTAGGCGCAGACAAAGCGCACCCCCAGTTAAGGGCGGACATTAGAGTTCAGAGGGAATATTGCATTACATCCAACACGTGCCACGTTCGGGCGACTTCTCTCTCGATACGGCTTCCTGGTTGGACGAGAGAAAGATATACGACCATACACAGCAAGAAAAAAAGAAGCATGAACACAAAAGAAATAACAAGAGAAAAAAGAGGTACAGCCGTATCCCTTCCGTAGCACAGAAACATGCCCCGTAAAGAGGGCATTTTTTTTCATGCATAAAAGTCAATTGTTCAAAGTGGTTCGGCAATTAGTCCGCGCGCGAATGCAACTTTCAGGGGCTCTCGCACTTGTACGTAAGTTTTACAATTCTCCCGGGCATCCGTCTGATCCACAGCGCAAATCGAACGGCCCCACCCGCTCCTGCCAGAGCCCACGGTCAGATCCGGACATGAGAGCGTCGCACGCGGCGCCTTGTGTTCCACGCCCGATCAGACACCGTCACGTCCGTCGAGCATCGTGGCATCCTATCTGGTGCACGTCGGGTCCACCGCCATGGCCCCTCACGATGTCCCCACTCCCCCTGGTGCGTGCTGCTCCCTTCTGCACCCCTTGGTTTTGACCATTGAGCCCCCCACCATTATCCCCACACCGGGTATCCTCCCGCTTCTTTGGGGACCGCAGGTGGCGCTGGAGCAGGCTACGTGCGCTCCGAGAGACCGTATCATGGTCTGTGTTGCATGCCGGTCCCTGGCTGCTCGACAGGCACGTGCCTCCCAGCTCGGTGGTCCCGGAGCTCGTCACAGCAGCTGCGGGTTGGCTCCTGTGGACGGGCTGCGTACACGTGCAGCAGCGCTACCTTGTGGTTCGTGTGCGGCCTCGACTGCCGCCCCGCGGCTGGTTATGACGCTAGGAGCATGCGCGCTGGACGTGCCACCCACTACCGCCGCGCGCACGGTTGATGAGGCGATCGCCCTGGTACGGTCGTCGTTTTCGTGGATGGACGCCGCGCAGCGTGATGAGGTGCTGGGCATCGTGAAGATGTATCTTGAGCTGGTGAAGCCCATGGAGGTGCGGGCGCGCTGGGGCAACCACCGACCGATGCTATATCGGCGCCTGAGCGTCCCTCTCGGTGAGGACGTGGGTCCTCGTCAGCAGCGGCGCCACTCTTCGTTTGCATCGGACACGCTGTCGAGCCTGTGCGATTCCCGCCCGGCCACGTACGAGACGCTGATTGGCGACCTCAGCCGGAGGGCTGCACGTGATCGCGTCATTGCCGTGGTTCCGCGACGCGCTCTGGCTCCTCTTCCCGTCAACGTGCAGGCCAAGTTCGTGCTTTCTCGGAGCCTGACCCAGGAGACGTGGGCTGCTCTGCGTCGTCTCCAGGGGGGACCCGCAAGCCGCCTGGCTAATCGAGAGGTGATGCGGGCTGAGCTGAAGGCCGAATTCTCCAAGAGCAGCAACCTTGTGACCTCGACGGAGGTTGGAGCGACGCTCGCAAGCGTTCGAGCAGCGCTGGAGGCGATGGTTGAGCGCCGGTGGAGGAATAGGACGTTCATCGAGCGCGAGTTCGCTGGCAAGCCGAGCAACGCTGTCATTGTGC
Organism: Pyropia yezoensis; assembly: GCA_009829735.1. Taxonomy (NCBI): domain Eukaryota; phylum Rhodophyta; class Bangiophyceae; order Bangiales; family Bangiaceae; genus Pyropia; species Pyropia yezoensis. The sequence continues at coordinate 1,242,397 of CM020620.1, read as the reverse complement.
TCTTTGGGATGGACAAGGGGGGGACCCAGAGCACGTGGAAGGCGGTCTTGGGATGAGGCAACCAGAAGCATCCCTGCAGCCGGGAGAACACCATCCTCTTTGGGGCCTTTCCATGCCGGAAGGATGACTACGCCGCTCAAGCAACTATGGCGGACCTCTTCTCGGACGACATTGACGACCTGCGGACCAATGGCGTGACTGTCGGGGACCAGCTGAGGCCAGTCCACCTCATCATGATGGACGACTATGCCTTCATGACCTCGCACCTGGGGCACGCCGGAGCCACCTGTCGGATGCCTTGCCTGTATTGCACTGCGCGGGCGAGGCCAACGAAGGTGAACGCCGAGCACCTGGATACTTATGGCAATTTGCAAGCTGGAAGCAAGGCGGGGGGCCGGCTTCGTACGATCGAGGACGCTGAGGCCATGGCTCTCGCTCACCAAGATGTGCCACTCGCGGGCATGGACGAGCCCCTGGGCATGACCGAGCACCTGTCGATTGAGCGGAAGCCCCTCCTGGTCATTGACGTTGCTGACATTGCCCCAATGCCGCTGCACGTGGCCCAGGGTGGCACGGGCTACCTTCTCATCCTTGACGTTGAAGCGGTTGTGTTCGATCAAGGGCCTGAGAGGGCGGCTGAGTACGCCACGGCAATGGCTGAGGCCCTCCGGTCCGGCGTGGGTGTATGCCCGGCTCCGTACCACGGGGGATCGTTCGCTGGGAAGCAGTGCCACACGATTGCTGTCAACCTGGAGCTCTTGTGCGACCTGCTGGACACGTTTATTCCCGCATCGCGCGCGCGTGCCTATCGCAATGCGTGCACTCTCTGGGGCTCTATCATACCTGTGATGAACCGGGCTGAGATCATCCCGCCGGCTGAGCGAGCCTCTTTCCATCGACGAGTAGCTGCCTTTGTAGGCGGCCTCATTGCGGACTTTGAGTGGTGCAGTGTCATCCCCAAGTTCCACATCCTCTGCTGTCACGCGCCCGACTTCCTGGACAGGCATGGATCCATCGGCCTCTGCAGTGAGCAAGGCTTGAAGGCGTGGCATGGGCATGACAACCAGAACATCAAGGCCCTGGTTGGAGCCACCTTCCTGGAGCGCTCTGTGCGATTGCTGCAGAAAGCGGCCGTGGGATGCGGCTTGGGCGACTCGTCGTTCAACCTCGGCAAGCGTCGGGCCACAGCGGCGGCTGGCGCTCGCAAAGCGACGAAGGAGTCGGACATGCGGACGACTAGTGCCAAGACAGCAGCCGGGACCAGCCCTGGGGAGTCGGCAGCCTGTCTTGAGAAGCGCGAGGACGATATGAACAAGTGGGCGACTAATATGGTGGCAGGGGCTGTGAACACGATAGCTGCCCATCGTCAGCAAAAGGACAAGGAAGCAGCAGCGAAAGAGGCCGAAGCAGAGGCCGACGATGCCTTGCTCGCTGCTGCAGAGGAAATGTGCCTTGCCATTTTGCTTGACGATTAAAGATACACTGGCTGTTCTTTCACATGACCTGTGTACTCTGGACATTCCTTTGTACATCTTCTAGGCTTAAATGTCTTCGCTCAGGTTCCCCTGCGTGCCCCGTGTGCGACTTGCGCGCATGCCGAGGAGGAAGATACGACGACCAACCCATGAAAGAGACCTTCTGGAATGCGGGGAAATAACTGAGCTGCTCTTGTTCCCGTGCAACGATCCCCTTCTGCCTTAGAGGATCTTCTCACCCTTGGGCTGTCTTGTGTGACTTCGTCGTTGCTGTGGCGATGCCTGTGAGGCAATGTGCGCTTTTTCAATAAGAAGAAATGTGCTGATTCCATGTCGAATTTCCACGCAAGAGGCCCTCCAGAGCAGCCCCAGGCAGCTGTGCTCCATTTCTCATCAGACACGTCGCTTGAACCGTGAAATAGTGTGACAATGTTCAGTATATGCCATACTTGCTCCTGACACAGCGCTCTGGGCCAATGGCTGATCCGAAATCGCTCTGAACTCTAGTGTCCGCTCTGGGCACGCCTTAACTGGGGGTGAGCGCCTTTGGCGTGGTGGAAGCCGAGGCCGCCAAGCCACACCCAGTTAAGGGCGTATTCGTCCACATTTGCTCATTACAGTGCCACGTTCCGACTTTTTCCGAAACGTATGGCGTCCAGGCGCGGTCGTCGTCGCGGTGGCGACCATCGCGGCGACACGACGCCCGCGTCTGCTGGCGCCCTGCGCCATTCCATCGCCCCAAACGTCGACCCAGAACACCCCGGCACGCCCCCCAAGCATCACCCATTGCACCCTATAGTCCCACGTAGTGACAAGGATGGCTCCTGAGGCCATGACGGATGACTCGGGAGACCGACCAGACCTGTACGTACTTTTAGACGCACGAACGGTCCGGGGCATCGCGATTCTTGGAGAGGTCTCTCGTTGAACGGGTGCGGGATGGCTTTCTGACCCTCCCTGTGCCCTCGGAACCGCTGGAACCCCTGCTCATTGTTTCGTTACGGGGCTTCGTTTTTCTGTGCTTCCCACGGACCATAATTGATTGGTTCAGCTCTCAAGCCTCTCTCTTCGTTGGTAAAGGGTTGGCAGGTCCTCCCTTGGCGTTTGTGTGCTCCCTGTGCGCGTCTCCGCTCGTGCGAGACAGCCAAGCCGGCCGTCTATGGCGGCACGCGGTCCCGTCGGCCGTCAACACTGAGAGAGCAGCTGTTGCGCTCGTGGCCGCCGCGCCGTTGCGCAAGTGTACCGTGTCGGGGCCCACCGACAGTCGTGGGACGCCGACAGGCACCTGCTCGGTGTGCTATCTGAGAGCACGCAAGAAGGCGACGCGCGGTACTCTGGACTGGTCTGGCGGTCGGCGCCCGGCGCTCCGGACCGTCCGCCCTTCCGGTTTCCATGTGGCGCCCCCCCAGCGCGAGGCAGTGCGGGTGGCTGGTGCGGACGTGGCGCCCCCTCAGCTCGAGGCAGTGTGGGTGGCTGGTGTGGACGAGGCGCCCCCTCAGCTGGAGGCAGTGCAAGTGGCTGGCCTGGACGTTGCCCAACTCCCTTGGCGTCTCCCCACTGGCCGTTCCGCGCGAGCGTGCGGGTGCGGCAGAGCCTTTACCTCGGCCGAGGTATCCCTTCTTGACGGTCCAATGGGAGAGGCACCGGATAAGGATGGGGAGCTGGACGCCGCACGAGCCAATGAGTACTTTGCTGCCACGCGGCCGGGGTCTATCACGGTCTTCTTTGTTAATGGTTGCACGCGGATTTACACGTGCTATACCATCCCCCGCAAGGTGGACGTGGGCCCGCGCCAAAATCGGCGGAGGGCCGCTGGGGTTGCCGCAGCGGTCAGCAGGGTGCTCGGGGTTGAGCACGGCTTCCTCATTGCGGCTGTGAAGGACTTATGCCGGCGGGCCCGCCAAAGTGGTGGCGTGGTGGTGGCCCCCCCTGCGGCGGCCCTGGCGCCCCTTTCAGCTCGGCTGCAAACGCAATTCATCCTGGACAACAACATTAGCAGGACGCAATGGCAGCGTGTCCGCCTTTTTATGGGTGGGGCCACCAGTGGTCTGGCAAGCCGGGAAGTACTGCGACGCGACCTCGCCGAGGCCCAAGCGGAGGAGCGGAACCAGGTGATATCTGACGGGGCGGGGGCCTTCCTCGTCACGCCGCGGGCGGCTGTACAAGCGCTGATTGACGACCTGCTGGTTGGCGGCGACTTCCTCGAGCGTGCGACACGTGGACCTGACAGCAAGAAGATTAAGGCTGTGTCCGCATTTAAGGGGCAAGACAGCCCGGGGGCCGTGCCGGACCCGAAGGTGCGGGATGTCCAGCTGTGCTTCGGACTTGACAAGGGTGGCTTAGTAAGCTCATGTAAAGCCTTTCTTTCCGTCCTCAACCAAGAGCATCCATGCAGTCGAAGGAACAAAATTCTCTACTGCGTGTTTCTGTCCCAAAAAGATGACTGTAGCATCCCTGGCCCCGACTTGGCGCCGACCCGGGACTACAACCAGAGGGCACCAGGTGCCAGAACACGCCCGCCGTGTGGTGATGGTTGGCGGCCGTGGCCCGTGCCCGGCACTGGGATGCGGTGGACTACGCTATCCACACGTGAGAGAGGGATTTCTGATGGGTTTTTGCATACTTGTGAGGGACTTGATTTGAGAGAATTTGAGTGTGAGATTAGTGAGTGGGAATAGAATTAGTAGTGATAGTGGCCCCCGACCTGACGAGGTTAGACTCGGGTCGGGGCCACTCGGGGTTATGGGGGGGCTACTTGGCCAACGTGCCGAGGCTCCCCCCCAGATGCACGTTAAGAGGGAGAGCGAAGCGTCCTTGGCCCGCGCCCTCAGGAAAAAGACAACTGCGCGTTTGCTTTTCTCTTCCCCGTGTGCACTACCGTGCGTATCTGTTTGCTCTGCGAGCAGGCACGTGAGGCAACAGGCATACCATTCTCGTAGTTCCCCTTTCTGTGTTACCTGTCCCTTTCCCCGGAGGGATATAGACACGTGTCTGAGAGGATCGAGTTTTATACCACAGATTTGGTGGAGCAGCAGGGGATGATTGGAGTGTTTGAGAAGAGACATTTGGGAGCAGCGGTTGGGTTGTTCCTGTTCTGTCTTTTTCTGTGGTTTGGGAATTATTTGCACCCGTTCACGGGAATCCCATTCCTGGCTCTCCAACCCCTCTCTTGTGGTCTGGCGATCTTTGGACACGCAGGCAACTGGACTGTGGCTGTCAAGAGACCAACATGGCTACCCTCCCTGGCACGACGGTGCCCGAAGGGGTAGACCCCGCGTCCCTTGACGCATCCCTGGTCACCGCGGGGGACGGTGCCCAACCCGGCGTTCTCCCTACGGGTGAAGCAGACCTGGGTGTGACATCCGGTAGTGGACTGGAGTCTACAGGCGGCCAAGCACCTCCTGCCTCCGTTCCTCCGGCTGTTCCTCCTGCGGGAGCCACCCCGGGGTCAACGGCGTTTGAGTCAGCTCGCAGCAGACGTCTCCCTCCTGTCGGTTCTACTCCTCAACCTCCAGGGATAGCCCCTGGTGTGTTCACTCCTGGACCCACACATGGCAGCTGGGTGTATACACCTCTTCCTGTGGGCACTAGCAGTGCCAGAGGCACCGCTACGACTGGTTCCACGGGTCTCCCTGAGACCTCGACTCCTGGGACCGGCCAAGCTTTTCCTCCCCTTGCATCCTATAGGGCGGGGAGCTCTAAGACCGGTAACCGGAGTAGCCGGAGGCGTCGGCGTCGTCGCCGTCGCTCTAGCACCAGCGAGACCAGTTCCTCCAGCTCTGAGGAGGGATATGATTGGGATGCATCTCCCGGTCCCACCCGGCGCAGGCTAGTCGAGTTTGACTTCCCTGCCCACCAAGTGGGAGATGCCACCCTGAACAAGGTCACGTATTGGGGTAACTACCGGCTGGAAAACCAAGACCAAGGTTACACCCGGAAGATGGCCAAGAAGATGGCGTCCCTGAACCGGCGAATGCAGCCGAGCTTCGGGGGACATCCTAAGTTTTCCGGGAAGAGACCGGCGCTTATCTTTGCCATCCTGCGCCGGTTTGTCAAGGCATGCAATGACAACGATGTGTCCGAGGGCAAGGCTCTCTACCTCCTGGTTAACTTCATGACCGGAGAAGCGGAACAGCGGTTTGCACAGGTTCTACCAGACTCTGCCGGACACATTGTCGGGCGTACCGTTGGGAGTTATCCGGAGGCGGTCAACTGGCCCCTGTCCAACTACGCTGACGCGGACTCCCTGCGTAAAGCAATCGACAGGCTGGACCGGGCAACCATGGAGAAACAAGAGACTCCAGAGGCGTTAGCCCGTCGTGTCCGGCAGATGAGCGAGGCTTGTGGCAACGTTTACCCTGAGGACAGGCTCAAGATGATCTTCTCGGAAGGGCTTCCTGAATATCTTCAAGTGGATGCGGAGAACTACAACCAGGAACATCAAGAACATACCTTCCAGCAGTTGATGGCCTACACCCAGGGCAAGTACCGGCAAGCCAAGGCCCTCCAAGCTCCCATGTTATCAACTCCCAAGCCGTTGTCGCGAGTTCGTCCCGGACCCGACAAGTATAAGGGGGGTGATAGCCCTGTACCGGTACTCGCAGTTGGCAAAGCCTCACCCGTGGGGTCAGGGGGCAAGTGGGGCGGCTTCGTTTCTAAGGAGCAACCATCCCTGGTCGCCCGCAAGCAAGTCAAGAACCAGCGGTTCCGGTCTTGTTGGCTGTGCCAGAAAGAGGACCACATGTCCTACCAGTGCCCGACCATTCCCAAGGATCTCCAGGAGAAACTCAAGCGTCAAGGACTGGTGTTTGAAAAGGCGGTCAACTGGGCTGACCGGCGGGCACCCTCCAAGATGGACAAGGCACAGGTACACGCAATCCGAGTGGCAACCTTACAGAGCATCACGGAGGCTCTGGCAAGGGAAGCTCCTACGGACTTTGACCTGGAGACCGAAACCTCTAAGGACTCCTCGGACCCGGGAAACGAGTAGGGCAGGCGCTCTCCCCAAGTGTCTTCCCGAACCTCCAACGGCAGGGTACTTCTACCCGTTCTCCCCTTGCGTGCCGGGAGAAAGGACGGCAGTTACCTGCTCAACTGGTAGCCGCCTGGACACCCTGTTTGTTCAAGGGGAACTTGCTCGTCCTGCGTAAGGAAAATCTCAAGATTAATGCTCGTATGCGTGTGGGGGATAGCCTCCCCCAAGCTATTACGCCGGTGGTTGACACGGGAGCCGGACCCAGCGTCATCACTGAGAACCTGCTACCTCCGGGCTGGCGTCGACATGCCTGGAGAGCGCCTACCAAAACCCACATTGTCGACGCATCAGGTCAAACCCTACGACCACTGGGCCGCCTTCCCGTCGCCATCTATGTCAACAATGAACCAATGCTTTTTCCCTTTCTAGTAGTCAAGACCCTATCAGTCCACCTTATCTTAGGCTGGGACTTCCAAAGGCAGCATGTCAAGAGCATTCTACCCGGAGAAGGGAAGGTGCAGTTCAACCATGGGTTTGTGTCACCGGTATTGGAGCATCTGGACGCCAAGGTTCGTGTAGCCAAGAACTGTGGCAAAAACCACTTGCACACATGGCACCCAAGTTGGGGCGGTGCGCAAGGCCTGCCTCCCGTGTCGGGGTAACTGGAAGAAGTGCAAGTCGCACACACTCTGTCCCTGTTGTGGGGCAAACCCCCCACTGACAAACAAGAAGATGGTGTGTGGGCCAACAGTTTCTTGGTCGGGACGGGGACGCAGGGCCAGGCCCCGCTGTCCCTCCCCTTATCCCCCCAGGGTCCACTCAGAATCTCGCCACTCAGAATCTCCCACCCCAGCACCTGCCCAACGGGCCACACGGAAATTCAAGACGATAAATGCAGAAAACCCTCAAATCCCAGTTGGATTTACTACTAAGCTAACTATCCCAAACTTAGGGAAGATGGACCCAAATGCAGGGGGAGGAACGGATCAGGCTAGTGGCCTGCCGCCCCTTGCATGGCACGTGTTGCCCCCCTACCTGGGGGTCAATACTGCCACACTCCCCTCTCCTCAGTTCCGACCGACCCGGTCGGCCCTGTGAGGGGGTTTGTAAACGCACGTCTCGGCGTTGGGGGCGCGACTTGCTGTCCCCCATCGAGTACGTAACGCGGATGTGGAGGCGGTCACGTTGACCGCCCCTCTCCTCAAGCTTGCCCACTCGGCAGCTTGCTCTCCTCAGTTCACACCTCACCATCACCACCACCTCCCCTTCACCTTCCACGGGGCCGCCCCACACTGGGGAGGCCACCTGTCTACCCACGATCCGAGTCCCCCTCAACTCGAGGCGGGTCTCGTGCCGCTGTAGCGAGGGCGTCTCTCCCCAACTTGGGGAGAGTCATGGCGACCCCGGGAGTGGATACGGACTGTCTGGACGAGCGTATGGAGGACACCACCTACGGTGCAGCACTCGCCGGGACTTCCGGCGGGGGCTCCGCGATTGCTCCGGGGGATGGGACTCCCGCGTCACCCGGCTTTGGGTTGACGGCGGGATCTCCCCCGGAGGCGGGACAAGTTGTCCCGCGTGAGGCCTTGGGGCGGTGGTTTTACCCCGATTGGCCTCTATATGAGGAGGGGTTGACTGTTCTTCGCTGTGGCCGACTTGGCGCAGCGATGGGTCAGGTATGGGACCGCCTACGGGAGAAGTATCCCCGTAGGGTCGGGCTCCCTGCCGGCTTCAGGACGGACCAGTTTGCCTTCCTGGACGACGGGGAGGTCGATTACATTCAGCGGACCAAGGCCATGGTGGACCGCGGGGGAACTATCCCGGGTCCCGGCGACTTGCCGACCTTTACTTGGGACGCGGTGGCAACTCGCCCCCCGTACCTTCAAGAGGCCGATCCGCACACTCATCACTTTGATGTGCGGATGGAGAAGGACTTCCGGCGAGGTCCCTACTTGGTGAACTCGGCTCAAGTTGAGGTTCCTCAGCAGTCTGCTGCCAGTAAGGAGCAGTACTATCCGAAGAAGCCCGAGTGGTGGCCTCAAGTTGAGGTCCCCTACGGGTTCCCGGCGTTGCTGCCACGGTTGCTTGACCACTTCGGCTCCGTCATGTTGACGGCTGGCCCTGATCACCTGGTGTGGGCCATGTTGGCCACCCAGTGGCTCCTCGAGGTCATGTCGACCTGGGTGTCTTGTGTTCTGCGGCGGGGGATGCTCTGGCATCTCCCCCTCCGGCTTACCCAAGGTTTGGAACAGCTGACCCCTCAGCTAGTTGCTGAGGGGTGCTCATCAGGACAACTCACTCTACTTGAGGAGATGCTCCGCCTCCACAAGTTTATCGAGTGGGAGAGCATTGAGCACAAGTTGCGCCGCCCCACTCGTGGGCCCAAGGACGATGGCGCACTTCGCCAGTTCGTGTGGGTCGCTCGTGGACTTCACGACGGCCGTGTGGTCCTACGAGAGGGGTTGGGCATCGGGGACTACCCGTATGCCCCGGGGGTGGATCGTCACACTGCGCCACCCCCGGACAAGCCCATAGTTATGGCCGTGCCCTCATATGATGACCATATGACTCAACCCACTGCGGGGGCCCCAAGTCGAGGTCGCAGTTACACCCGGGTCCCGCCACCTCGGCGTGCCCCTCCGCTTCCTACTGTCCCCTTCCAGCCGCACGGGAACATCCCGATTAGCGTGGCCGTTGAGTCGTCCACCCCGGTGTCCCCCAACCTGGGGGCCACCCTCCTGACGGTATACCCCAAGTTGGTGTTACCGCCCACGCCTCTAACCTCAGAGATGATGATCACCACGTTGGTGCGCACCATTTCCTGGTTGGCCGCGTCGACCGGAACCCTTCAAACCTCCGAGACTTCTCAACTTGAGGAGCGCGTTCGTACTGCAGTGGCGACCGCGAGTTGCGAGTCGGTGGCGGAGTTTACGACGGCCGAGTTGGCTCGCATTGGGGCTATTATGCCCCAGCCAGCCCCACTTGGGCGTGGCAAACGTCGTGCGAGCCGGGCATACTCGCCTCCTCGCCGTCGTCGCCGACACTCGCGGCGCTCTCCCTCCGTGTCGGAAGACGAGTTGTCTTACTCCGTCTCGGAGTCCTCGACTCCGTCAGAGTCGGAGTCGGTCCGGCGTCTGCGTCGCAAACTTGCGCGCAAGACCAAGCAGAAGAGTAGCCACGGTCGGCGCCTCTTGCTCGACCGTGAGGGGCGCGACGGTTCCGACTTGGAGCCGCTGCCCCCTCCGACTGGTGGGGAGCGTTATCGCCGTGGGTCTCGCCGCTCGGCTCTACGTGAGGGCGAGGGCCGTGGGGTGGGAGAGTCTAGCATGCATGCCTAGTTGGCAGCTGCCTTTGTTGTGAGAGTGTGAGGGTTAGGGCTGTAATTAAAAGCCACTCTGCGTACCACTTCGACTTGAAGCACTCTCTTGGCACTGTTGCTCGGCCTTCCCTCAAGTTGAGGGAGGGCTGTTAGGGTCTATCTCATTCCGGGCACAGTACGCCCGGACCTTCTCAGCGGGAAGGTCCTCTACATACTCCCACGTATCATCCTTGGCTTTGTAGCCAAACCAACGGACCCTCAACATGAGGCGGTCAGTGTCCTCAACCCAGCAGTGGTCGATGAACTTATCGAACACGTACTCCTGCGGGCCCTGTTCGGCCGCAGGCAGTGAGGGGAGGCGCCATGCTTCCAAAGCACGCGCCCAAGCTGGGTCGCCTGCAGGCGTTGGTGCAACTTTGACCACGTCCTGTCCGTTCACTGTGCGGACCCAATCGTCACTTTCGATGGTGAAGCGCCGCCCATCAGTACGAAGGACCTGGTACGGCCCCTTCGTCTGGAATACCAACTTACCCCCAGTTGGGGTGTGTGAGTGGACCAATACCCAGTCACCCTGCTCGGGGACATGCTTGGCGTTGCGCACCTCTTTGTCAAAGGTACGCTTGTAGCGCTTTTGTGCTTTGTCCATCTCAGCCCAGACTTTAGGGATGAGGTGTTCAAGTCTAGCAGCGAACTCCGCCTTACTCTCAGTAGGAGTAGGCTTACTGCCACCATCCTCCCTAGTTGGGAGCGGCCGCCGCACGGCAATAGACCGCACGCGACGGGGGGTCACAAAAGCGAGGGGTACTTCCCCGGTAGATGAGTGAACCTGCGAATTGTAGGCAGTGGTAAGAATAGATATGTATTGGTCCCACGTTTTCACGTGCTCACTCACATAGTGGCGCAGCTGCCTAACAATAGTTTTGTTGAAGCGCTCCACCTGCCCGTTAGTTTGTGGGTGGTAGGGGGTGGCATGGTTTGCCTTAACCCCCAACATATCCAGCACTCCCTGAAACAGTACAGACGCAAATTGCGGTCCATTGTCCGATAGTGTACTATCTGGGATGCCATACGCGGCAACCCAGTGATCTAGGAAGGCTGACACGACCGACATGGCCGTGATCTCTGCCAGTGGGATCGCTCGCGTAAGTTTCGTGAAGCGGTCCCAGATGACCAGGAGGTACTGGTTGCCCTCCTTGGTCACTGGCAGTGGCCCAAGGATGTCCATCGCCAACGCGGCAAAGGGCTCCTTGGCCGGAAACAATAGCATAGCCGTAGTAGGCCGCCGTTCCATCAGACGGTTCTGTGCACAACTTGTGCAGGCAGCCACCCAACTGTAGATGTCCACCACCATGGACGGCCAGTAGTACCTGGTCCTCAGGGTCTGGTACAGTTTACTAGACCCCAGGTGTCCACTCGTGGAAGCGTTGTGCTCCCTCTCAAGGATACTGCCCTTGAGTGATGCGGGGACGAAAAGTTGTTCGGTCCCCTGGAATACCCCCCTCCTCATGAGGAGGCCATCGTCTCCCAGGAAGAACCGCGTCTCCGCCACTGTATCCAGTGTATCCCTCTGCGACTTGCAGAAGGGATCCTCGGCCTGGGCCTTCACCACCTCGTCCAGGGACAGGGGCAAGTACTTCTTGTTCCCTGGCGCCTCGGGGTTCAACGCCTGACCCGAGCGCGTGACTACCCCCACGATGGGGATGTCCTCATCGACTGGGTTAGTGTCCAGCCCCTCGGTAGGTACCCGAGAGAGGCCGTCGGCAAGGGCATGTTGCCTGCCAGGTCGTTACTCAATATCAAAGTTGAAGGGTGCCAGTCGCACCCTCCACCGGTTGAGACGAGTGTTCGTACAGTCCGTCTTAAAGATGAACTGCAACGCGCGGTGGTCACAGCGGATGAGGAACTTCTTACCCTCTAGGTAGTGACGAAGTGACGTCACCGCCCACACCACTGCAAGTCCTTCCAACTCGGTGACTCCGTAGTTCTTCTCGGCCGAGTTCAGCCCCTTGCTAAAGTATCCCACCGGCAAGTACTCCTTGTCCGGCTGCTGCTGAAGCAACACACAACCAAGTTGGTCGTAGCTAGAATTCACATCCAGGATGTAGTGGCCTCCCAACTTGAGAATAGCCAGGATAGGGGGCTTCAGCAGAAGGTCCCGAAGAGTCTCAAAGGATTCCTGCTCCACCCGACTTGGGGGAGGCAGGTTCTTCGATAGCGTTGAGCTCACTAACTCATTCAACGGCTTTGCCACCTTGGCGAAGCCCTTGGTGAAACGTCGGTACACGTTACACATCCCGAGGAAGCTCCTCATCTGGGTCTGGGTCCGGGGGTACTGAGCCTTACGGATGGCCCTCAAGTTCTTCTCGTTCACACTGAGACGCCCCGGACGGACAACATGTCCCAAGTACTCCACCTCTTGAGTGAAGAGGTGGCACTTACTCGCCTTCAGTGACACACCGGCGTCAGCAAGTAGCTTGAGCACCTGGCCATGATGGCCAATGTGCTCCTCCGGACTTCGGGAGAACACAATGATATCGTCTAGGTACAAAAGACAGATCTGCCACCGTACTCCGGCCAGAATCATGTCCACAGCGCGCTGGAAAGTTGCCGGCGCGTTACACAGATCAAACGGTAGACGCTTGCACTGGTAGGTACCACAGTGACAGGTAAAGGTAGTTTTATGCCTGTCCTCCGGGGCAATGGGAATTTGTCAGTACCCCGCGTTACAGTCCAGAGTAGAGAACACGTTCGCCTCCCCCAGAGAATCCAGACAGTCAACCATCCTAGGTAGGGGATAATTGTCCTTCACCGTTCTCTCGTTGAGCTTACGGTAGTCGATACAGAACCGGGGGGTCCCATCAACTTTGGGGACGATAACCACCGGACTCGCCCACTCGGCGTTGCTGGCCTCGATCACATCGAGGGCCTCCATGCGAGCAGCTTGCTCCTAACGAGAGCCCTTGAACGGGGTCCTCCCCTATACGGTTGTTGGCGTATAGGGGGTGCACCGGGCTTCAACTCGATCCGGTGTTGGGTAGCTATCATGAGTCCCAATTGACCATCCCACAACTTAGGATATTGGTCCAAGAGGCGTTCAACTTGAACCCTCAACCTGGGGGGAACACCCTCCATGTTCACATGGGGTCGAGGAGAGGCGGCCGACTTGGCTTGATGCTTCTCCTTTCCGGACTTCGGGTCGCTACTTCCGCCCGCGTTGAGGGTGACCGCTACTACCGGTCCCTCGTGTTGATAGATATAGCCGAACTTGGCTCCCGACTTGAAGTACTGGGGCGACGAGCTCAGGTTCATCACCTGGATCCTCCACGGGACTCTGGCTTTGGAGTCCATCGTGCCAAGGGCAACAAGCACTTGGTGCTTGCGAGCAAGACGGGGGTAAGGGTGCACAATCCCGTTCCCCGTATAATCAGTTACAACGTCAAAGTGCGCCACCGAGTTGGGGGGCAACGTGACTTTACGGGCTAAACGCAGGTTAGCAGTAATCCCTTCCCTCACAGAGCAAACAGGCTTCGACTGTGAGACTGTCACAGGAGCCACAGACTTTCCCTTACCAAGGATGGGGATGGTCTCCCCATTCATCAACTTGACCCAATGCTCAGGGCCACAAATCAAAGGCACTTGTGTTACGACATAAGGGGTACCCAGAAGCAGGGGTACCGATATATTCTCAACTACTCCATAGGTCACGTCGACCTCATGGGTCCCCAACCTAGTTGGTAGGGTCACGGCACCAACGATGGGAAGTACCCCACCCTTGATGTCAATCATATGGTCAGCTTTGGACCTCCAGCGTAGGAGCTTCATCTCCTTTGGTAATGGCGACTTGCGTATCAAGGAGGCTCCTGACCCGGTATCAAGTACGATACGGGCACCACAGGCGCGGCCGGGGGCAAGTTGCACCCGTCCAGCCACCTGGAAGTTCTCACCCGTCAGGACCGCGATGACCCGACGTGAGTTTACGTTCTTGGGGAGTCCTACCCGAGGTGGGCGGACTCCCTTAGGTCGCCGCAGTATCCGGCACGGTTGGTTCGTCCTCTTGACCCACTTGGCCGAGGCTGCCGTTGTGAGCTTCGGACGGCCAGCTCCAACGGTCATTCGTTTCCCGCCGACTTGGCGTCCGAATCTGAGGGCGGGGAGGAAGACGACGAGTCCGAGGACGACGTGTCCGCCTCCTCCGCCGAGGGTGTGGCGACCGCGACGATCGGTCGAGACCCACCCTCGCGGCGGGAACGTACTTCGTTCGTAGCCGACTTCTTACTCGCATTCCTAACAAGTTGTTGAATGCGTTTACTCAACTTGGGGCACTCATGTGCCCAGTGTCCATCGGAATTGCAGTTCCAACACCGATTGTCAGTTCCCGGAGGGGTCTTCTCAACTGGGGAAGACGAAGAGATACCCTGGGAAGTTCCCACGGCAGCTACCGCCCTCTCCTTGCGGATTCGGCGCGCCTCTCTGAACTCTCTGGCTCGGCGCGCCTCCTCCCGTTCCTTGGCCCACTCGGCCTGACGCTTCTGGCGTTGTTCCTCCCGCAACTTGCGGTAGGCCTCACCTCTGCGGTAGGCGAACCTAGCCAACTCGGCCAGGGTCGCCCGGGCAGTGTTATGCTCCCGGGTCTCCATCCGAACTGACCAATGGAGTCCCTCCACAAACCGACTCTCCACCACGGCTTGTGGATGAAAAAACCCACAAAGATTGTCGAGCTTACGGACTCGCTCCGCAAAGAACAACTCGTCCTCCGCCTCTTCCTGATGGGCTTGCGTAAACTCCTCGACTTGAGAAGCCAACGCCGCTTCATCAACCATGGCCCTCAACAACCAGTTGACGAGCTCCAAATAGGACGTCACCTCCCCAGCGCCTCCACTTGAGGAGCTGGGCATGACGGACATAAGTTCTGTCCGTAGGTCTCCCTTCGTAAACTCCTGTAGCATGTAAAAAGCCATGCCTTCACTTATGGCATTGTCGTCACAGGCTTTTGTGAAACGACGTAGGAACTCAAAGACACGGAGGGGGGGAGTTCCATCCCACTCCGCTTTGTGCCCAAAAGAATGAAGTGCATTCTTCTTGGCACGGCCCATGGCTCGGGCCTGGTCAGGACCATACGCCACCGACTTGTTGTGGAGGGCGTAGGTCTCACAGTCAAAGATCCTCTGGTAGACCGGGTTGGCTACCTGGATCTTGGGCGGCACCTCACGTTGAGGGAACAGCCGCTGTGGCACTGGGGTCAGTTGACCCTCAGCGCCTGTAGTCTGGTACGGCGAGCTTGGTGTAGCCGCCGGCGTTTCCGAGTGGAACTCCCCCGTGAAGGGCGTACGCCCCACCGAGAATGGTGCGGCTCCCACGTTGGGAGTCACAGGGGTCCCCCCCTGTTCGGGGCGACCCGGAAGAGGCGTCAGGGGAGATTCCCCCTGCGCCTGCGGACTCGAAAGCCCCAATCCGGTCTGGACATTAAGGCCATCTGGCAAACTCGCCACAATCTGATTCAGAATAGTATTCGTCATCGTGACCACCAGGTCCGGCAAAGTCTGCCGCAACATATTGGTCGCCTCCCGACGGACAGTTTCCGCGAGGAGGGGATTGACGACTCCAGTTGAGTCTCGGTCCGCCTCCGGGAGTCCGCCTGAGGGGTAACCACGTTCCTCAGGGGTCTCAACCGGGGGCATGGGCGCGAGCTCATCGCCGACCAACGGAGGTCCGCCGTCCTCCGAAAGCCTAGTTGGCGACGGCTCCAAGCCAAAGTTGGCTCCAACCCGAGTGGAACCCGCGGGGACAGTCCTCACCCCTTGGGACGTTCCCGTTGAGTATACCACACGGTGGCCAGACTTCGGCCCACCCACATCAGAAGTGTCACCCGAGTGAACTCCCGACTGAGTCGAGGTGGCCTGTTGCCCGCCCACACTTCCAGTCCTGCTGGCTTGAGGGACCTCTAGTCCCTCTGCGACCCCAGGTAAACCCACCTGTGTCTCACCAGTATTCGAAGGCACTGAAGTACGTGCGTCACCCGTGTACTCCCCGGACGACGGGGGGTCCGAACTAGCCATGTTGGCTGACGATCCGTATGACAAGGTCCAAGTCCACCGTTCCTCTGAGACAGAGGGCCCCCTACACCCGGGTGCACCCGGAGGTAAAGTTTACCTCTGTCCCCTGCTGCTCCACCAAATGTGGCAAAAACCACTCGCACACGCGACACCCAAGTTGGAGCGGTGTACAAGGGCTGCCTCCCGTGTCGGGGGAACCGGAAGAAGTGCAAGTCGCACACACTCTGTCCCTGTTGTGGGGCAAACTCCCCACTGACAAACAAGAGGATGGTGTGTGGTCCAACAGTTTCTTGGTCGGGACGGGGACGCAGGGCCAGGCCCCGCTGTCCCTCCCCTTATCCCCCCAGGGTCCACTCAGAATCTCGCCACTCAGAATCTCCCACCCCAGCACCTGCCCACCGGGCCACACGGACATTCAAGACGATAAATGCAGAAAACCCTCAAATCCCAGTTGGAAATACTACTGAGCTAACTATCCCAAACTTAGGGAATGTGGACCCAAATGCAGGGGGAGGAACAGATCAGGCTAGTGGCCTGCCGCCCCTTGCATGGCACGTGTTGCCCCCCTACCTGGGGGTCAATACTGCCACAAGAACAAGAGGGAACGCATCCCACCCTCTACCTTGACTCTCTTCAAACCGGTGCTCCTACCTCCTCGCTCGGAGACCAAGGTTCAAGTAACGATTCGGATCGCAGGTCAATACCTGATCTATGGACATAGGGAATTTCTGGCGAAACACCAGTTATACTTGGCCCACGGACATCACAAGAAGGTAGAAAGGCACACCCCGTTCTCGGTGCTAATCGTCAACGTGAGCCGGAAGCTAATAACCCTCGCCAAGGGCACCCGAGTTGGTACAGCAGAGCCTTACCAGGGTCCGCCCCGTGCTATGAGCAAGGAAGACCTCTTGAACCTGCAACAAGAGCTGGCATCCAACTTGACGGCCTTAGACGTACCTCCGAAACAAGAGCAGGCTGGCAGCGCTACTCCCGAAGCCCGAACAAGCATCACCCGGGATGCCGAAGGTCAAACAAGAAAATGTCCCTCCCGACTTAAAGGAGGCACTGGAGAAGCTTCTCCAGGAATATCGGCACCTGTGGTCGGGAGAGCTGGGCAAGATGGACGCCACTCTACACCGGATTCACTCAAGCCGGAAGCTAAACCAGTGCACATGCAACCATATCGGGCTGGACCTCATCGCCGGGATGAGATTGAGAAGCAGGTTAACAAGATGCTCAAGATGGATGTTATCGAGCCATCTGATGGCGAGTGGCCTTCCCAGTGGTAGTCGTCCCGAAACCTGGCGGTCACTTCCGTTTCTGCGTTGACTACAGGCGCCTGAACGAGATGACCGTCAAGGATGTATACCCGATCCCCGGATGGATGATTGCCTCGACTTTCTTGGTGATGCCACCCTCTTCTCGACGCTGGATTGTAATGCCGGTTACTGGCAGATCCCTCTGGCTGACGAGGACAAGGACAAGACCACCTTCACGTGCCACCTGGGACTATTCCGGTGCATGCGTTTTCCTTTTGGTCTCACCAATGCTCCGGCCACCTTCCAAAGAGCCATCGACATCATCCTGTCCGGGCTAAGGTGGAGAACATGTTTGGTCTACCTGGACGACATTATCGTTTTCTCCAAGACCCCAGCGGAACACCTGGAGCACCTTCGAGAGGTCCTAGCCCTCCTGTCCAAGGCTGGAGTTACCCTCAAGGCCGAGAAGTGCCACCTGTTTGAGACTGAGGTGGAGTATCTGGGGCACGTGCTGAGTCCGGGGGAGCTCCGAGTCTATGAGAAGAACATCAAAGCCCTCCGGCATGCACGGAAACCTAAAACCCAGACGGAACTCAAGAGCTTCCTGGGTATGTGCAACGTCTACCGCCGGTTCGTACGGGACTATGCTCTGATTGCCGGCCATTGACCAAGCTCACCAGCAAGAAGCTTCCCGCACAACTCCCGGTGTTCGACGAGAAGCAGACCGCGGCCTTCGAAGAGCTCAAGAAGCGCCTGACCACCACTCCAGTACTGGCGTTACCCAAGCGGGAGGGCCAGCTTGTTCTGGAGACGGATGCCTGTGGCGTCCAGGTGGGGTGCTCACTACTCCAACAGCAACTTGATGGGCACTTTCTCCCGATAGGCTACTACAGTCGCGTCTTGACTCCAGCTGAGAAGAACTATTCCACGACCGAGCGCGAGTGCTTGGCAGTCGTGTGGGCTTGCTTCCTGCTACGTCCATATCTTGAAGGACAAGAGTTCCTCATCCGGACGGACCACGCCAGCCTAAGGTGGTTGCTATGTATGGACAGCAGCCAAGGAAGGGTCGCCCGGTGGCGCCTACGCCTTTCAGAGTTCAAGTACAAGGTGTGCACCAGAGCAGGGAAGGAGCACCACTGCGCCGACACCATGTCCCGGCTGGAGACTCCTGCAGCCGACACCGGTCCTATTCCGGAGGAAATACCTTGCTTCATCCTCCCGAATGTTGGACGTGGCTGGCATGCTCCCCTGTATGAGACACCGGAAGCTCATCAACCTGTGACCATTCACCGGATGCTGGAGGCACAATTGACGGATACTCAATGCTTGGAGCTTCGCCACCAAATGGACCTGAACCAGAACAGTCGTTTCTCCGAGTCTACAGATGGACTCCTGGTACGGGTATCACCCTTCGATGGGGCCACTCAAGTATACGTACCCCGGGGCCTACGAGCTGACATCCTACGCCTGGAGAAATCGTCTCCCCAGGGCGGACATCCTGGCATCAATCGGATGTATGCCTCAATGCGACGACATTACTACTGGGAAACCATGGCCAGCGACGTCCATAAGCACCTGGAGGCTTGTGTTTCTTGTGCAAGGAACCGGTTGTCCCAGAGGAAGAAGACTTCTAAGCTACGCCTATTCCCTGCGGCGGAACCCTTTGCCAGCTTAAGCATGGACATCCTGGGGGCCCCTACCTGAGACATCCAGTGGCAACATATACTTGCTCATCATCTGTGACCGGTTCTCCAAGTTCACTCGAGCAATCCCGCTGAGGACCATCACGGCTCTGGATGTCACGTCAGCCTTCTGCGAGTACTGGATAGCTGCCTAAGGCCCTCCAGACTCCGTCTTAACCGACAACGGTCCCCAGTTTGCATCCCTGTTCTTCCAAGGAGTCTGTGACCTGATGGGCATCAAGAACTTGTACACTACGACGTACCACCCTCAAACGAACGGCCAGGTGGAACGATTCAACCGGACCCTAGTAGACATGCTACGGCACTACGTGGAGGAGCACAAAGAAGACTGGGACGAGCTCCTGGCTGTCGTCACTCTAGCCTACAACTCCCGAGCTCACCGGACAACGGGAGTCGTTCCACTCGACTTTGTCACCCCAAGACGGCTGACCAACTTCTCCCTGGAAAGAATACCAGATGGTCTCCAGCCTGCATTGAAATCAGGTCCCAAGGCCAAGGATGAGTTCCTGGAACAACTGAAGCTCCTGCTCCCAAGAGTCGCCCGAGGCAGAACGGCCGGAGTAGTCGGCGACCGCACGGCCACCCCCTGTCTCGCGGCGGATAAGCGCGGGGCCGGAGGAGCTTGAAGCACCGGAACAGGCGGAGCGGAACGCAAACGTGCCGGCGACGGTCCAGGCGAAGCCACCGGGATGACAGGTGCAACAGGAGCAAGTGGAGCCGCCGCAGACGCCCGACCGACCGCCGCGGCCCACCCCGACTCTTGCACCGGCGGCCCAGTTGGCAGATGATCAAGGGCGACCGGAGCAGGAAAGCTGCCTAGCTGCGGCCACGCCGGAAGCGGCGTCGCCAGCTGCACCTTGGCCGGAGAAGACTGGTAGACCACCCGCACCCAACTGGAGCCATCCCGACGCGGGCGGTTCTGGTCGGCAATCGCGTTCAAGAAGTTCCGGTCATGCACCGGCAGCCGACGCCGGAAGTCAAGCATCGCCCGGATGAGTTCCTTGTACTCCTCGTCCTGGCTGCACAGGAAGTCGACGGTCGACTTGTCGACAAACCAGACCATCAGGAGGTCGGGGAGAAGCCGAAGCCG